>VWZN01019098.1:288328-331525 GCA_013396955.1 Regulus satrapa
AGAAAGTTCCCCGGGGAGCCGGGGAAGCGGCGGGGAGGCGGCGGCTGCCGTCCCGCGGGGCGACGCCGTTCCGGCCGGTTCCTGCGGGGGCTCCGGAGCCCCGCGGGAAGGGGAAGCCCCGGGCTGGGGGCATCGCGGTCCGTGCGAGCCGCTGGAGCAGCGGGGGCTGCAGGTGAGGTGTGAGGGGAGCGGCTCCGGTGGGCGCCCGAGGGAGCCGGAGCGTGGCGTGGGCAGCGGACGAGGTGCCCGTGGGCTCCGGCGTGGGTCTGGGCGCAGAAAGGAGCCGTGGGCTCGGCCGGCCGTGGGAAGGAGCCGCGGTGGTTGAGGAGCGAGTGAGCCTGGCTCGACTGGGAGCTGCTGGCGAAGCTGCCCGGCCAGTTTGTGGGGATGGGGTTTGTTGCTCTCGTTGGGTGATACTCTCTGCAAGTTACAGCCTCTCATCCGTGCGGTTTAATCTGAAAGATGAGGGACGGAAAGCACGCTAAGACCCGGACGGGGAAGGCTGTGAGGAAGAGGAAAGCGCAGGCTTGAGCCTCCACCTCCCCAACGAGCTTGCAACGCTTGAAAGAAAGAAAGAAAGAAAGAGAAAGAATCCTCTTTACAAATCTAATCTCTGGAAGCAATTGAGTAAGAATTGAAAAGATGGTGTCCCACGGTGCCATTTCTAAGCATCTTTCTGGCTAGTGGCTGAGGCAGCGGGTGTGGAGCAGCGGGCAGAGCCTGGCTCAGCTTTGGCTGGGGTTGGGATAACGCTGGTGCCAGCTGAGCCCCCTCGGGCATCGCCTGTGTCTGCACACGCCAGGCTGAGCTGCGATGGGAGGGATGAGAGGGATGGGTCTCTGAGCCCTGCTCTGTTCCACGGGTAAAGGAATTCTTTAAGGAAAAGTTGGCTGTTGTCAGCAGCGCTGTGTGATGTCCCTGCTGCTCTGAGGAGAGATGCAGCTTTGAAACACGGATTTGCCTTTTATTTTCCCCCTTGTTTGCTGCCGTTTTTTGTCGCTAAGCCCCCAGTTCTGCAAAAAAACTCTCACGTATTTTATACTGTGCACCTTGGATGATCAGGCTGCCCAAGATCCTTTTGAAGTCCGGACGCTTCTAACTGGGAGCTCACCCAAGTGGGATCTGAGCAGTTTTCATTAATCAGAGGAGCTGCTACAGAAGCTTCCTCCTTCAGACTGACTACAGTTTAACTCAGGTTTCTTTTAAACCAAACCCTCTTCCTACAGGGATGTGAAAACACTGTGGTTCCAATTAGTAGCTGACCATTTCCCTACAGAACATTTTGGATTATTTAGATGGTGGGACTTCTGCTTGCCCATATTTGCTTTAAAAATTCCGCTGCAATGTAGTTAAATGGTTGGGAAATTGTAGGAGTGGAAGGTGGCATTAATTTTACATGCTGGCTGATGCTTCCATCTATTAGATTGCAAAAAAACATGAAATAAAAAGATTATGGGGTCTTAAACTCTTATTCCAAGAAGCCCTGAGTTAAATTCAGGATTATTTTTGTGTGGAGTGTAAAGTAATTGAAGCTCATGCTGTATATTTTCAAAACTAAGCAGATGTGATGTGGCTTTGGAGGAAGCTTAATCTACGGATAACAGAGAACCTATTTGTAAGTTGTAAGGGCAATTATGTCAGGATATCAGATTTCTAAACAGGAGATTTATAACCTGTAGCTCAGGCAGTTAGAAGTTTCCTTGTGTAATAGGCTGATTTTTTAAATAGTCGGGTTAATGACCCGACTCCCCAGAAAAGCACAAACTTTCTATTTTTCAAAAACATGCCAGCGAGAGCTGGGGATGTGGAGCATATGTTCGGTACCTCACGGGCTTAATTTGTTTTAAAACAAAAGCATTAGAGGAATGTAGGCAGTGCTTTTGAGTTATAGTTCCTTTGCACTAAGGGATACTCCTAAACCCCAGCGAATTATATAGATTTATGGGAAGAAAGGGGTATTACAGATGCAGAGTAGAGACAGCAAGAGAGGTGGGAACACTGGGAGCTCTGTCCCTGGGCTCTCAGCTCCCCATCCTTGCAGGTTGCAGGGCTTGTTTGGAACAAGCTCTGCCCAGCAGGGTCAAATGTGGGTGATGCCCAGGCTCAGTGACTTCCAGCAGTCCTTTCTATCCCATTCTTCCCATTGTGGGGTGGTTATTTTATCTACTGAGGCCATGAAAGCTTTGTGGAGAGATGATGGCTTCCTATCCTATATAAAAGCATCACTTTTGGTTGAAAAATACGACTTTTAAGGTCCATCTATCATTGTCCTTCTCTGGTGTACTCTGCATTTTTCTTCCTCTCTCCTTCCAAACCCTGGGCACCAAACGTTGACAGATCTCAAAACCCCGGCTCCTTTCTGGGTTTGCAGTACGATTCCCACAGTCCTAAAAGTAAATTAGCATCTTACCCTGATGGTTATTGGGGAAAGTAGATGGAATTGTCAAAGCAAACAGCCACTCTTCGTGGAATGCCTCTGTAACTCAATAATGCCGGGGTGCAGTTACCAGGGCCAGCCCGTTCAATTGGAGTCACTTCAGCACGCAGCAATTTCTGCCTCCAAACCAGTAATAAAAGAAAGCAGTACAAGTCAGCAAACATCTGGCCGTGGGGAAAGCCTTTGATTAATGAGGAGGATGGCATTATGGCTCCGTCTGAGCCGCAGCCAGACCTATTACTGGGTGGGTTTTTTTGGTTATTTTTTTCCAAGGACAAAACCAGAACGCGGCAAATGAGATTGGAGGCCTTGAACTGGTGGTGCACGTCCCTCAGTTGAGTTGTTCAGCTCCGGGTTTGGGCAGCCCCAGGTAGCTTTTGGTAATGGATTTGTCTTGTGGCGGGGCTGAGCAGAGCAGAGGGGAGGAGATGCTGCTCCCGTGTCTCCGTTTCGGTCGCGGTTTTGGTTTAACATCGCCCCGTCGTTGTTCCGTTTGCACGGACATCTGCTCGAGTTCTGGAGGGTTGATTTAATAACAGCTTTAATATCCTGATTGCTGCCGAGAGCCTCAGCAGTGTAAACAGCCCCCATCTGCCTACGTGCCCTGATGTCCCCCAGCACCCACAAGGAGGTTCCTCCTTTCCTGCTGTCAGAAGGATCCCAGGCTTCTCCTGGTGAGCTCCACACCATCCCTGCTGCAGAGTCCCTCTACACTCGGGGTGAATTTGGGGGCTTTTCGGGGCCTTATGGCACACAGGCTGTTGGAGGAGTGCTGTGCTGCTGCGTCTTTGTCATCTTTGTTAAAAAATGATCCTCTCACGTGCTTCTGCATAGGAGTGGGAGAAAGGAGACTTGGGGTGCTGGAGGAGAAAAAGCTCTACAGTGAGAGAGCAGCAGTTTATCTTTTGCTTTTGTTTATTTACCTTTGCTTTTGTTTTTACTTGTTAATTTCTTGGCCCAGTCGTCTTCCTCATTCCTCATTCCTCATTCTTTTTTCTCTTGAGTTTTCTCCTGACCCTTCCTCGGTGCATCCACACAGCGCTGCAGTGGCCGTGGGGCTGTGCTTTGCCTCTCTGGTGTTTTGTGTTTTTCTGCTGTATTTATGCATTTGATTGAGTGTTGTGCACATTCTTCCTGGGAAGGCTGAGATGCTTCTGTTCTGGATTTAAATAAATGCAAAACATGTTGATTGTTTTTCTGTGATTATTCAGTCAAGTATCTGAAAGCAATTTGAGGATCTCCCTTTGCTCACCAAATTCCCTTTGGTTGGGACAGAGTGTTTTCCCTTTATCTGAAAAGATCATTTTCCATGGAAGCCTCTCCTAATAAGACACCAAGTACTAACTTTGTAGGTAGGTTTTGTACAAGAAATGGTGGGGAGAAGATAGAAATGTCATTAAATTAGACTGTCCACAGTTGGTTTTTTTTTGTTGAGGAAAAATCTTCAAACCAGTTTTTACTGGTTTGATTACAGTTTATTACATTTTAAGGTACAGATTACAGATTATTACAGATTATTACAGATTACAGTTTAAGGTACACCCTGATTTTCAGGGACTCGGAACTTTTCTGTTTGAAATTGCCATCTGGTGAGATCTGGGAGGCAAGTGGTCAGCACAGATGTGGGATTTGTCTTACAGAAGATTTTGTAAATCACTTGAAGCAGCTTTTGAATTTCATCATATAAAAATATCTAAGTAATCACTTTCAGCTGTATTCCTGACTTTATATTTCTGGGGTGGGAATGTATATGAAATCTTTGGCTTGCAGAGCTGTAGATTTGAAAAATATGGTCTTTTCATGACATCAGGCTATTGAGTAAGAAGCAAGGCATTAGCAGCACCAACTGATTCTTTGTTTGCTTTGAAACTTTGCTGGTTCTGAAATGTAAGAATGGGAGATGTATGAAGGGAGCAGAGGGGGAAGCCTGTGTGCTGTTTTTCATTGTGGCATCTTAATCCAGATGTTGAAATGAAAACGTTCGTTTAAAAATGCACGGTTGACAATTTCATTCGTTACTCTCAGGTTGCAGGACCGAGCAAAGGAACTTTACTTTGTAAAGTAATCAGCGCATAGTTCTTCTCCAAAAATGCATTCTTTAGAGGCTGAACACGTAACAGCTTTATAAAAGAAAGCGCAGAACAATGGAGCATTTTTCCCTGCGATTTTGGAGACGTTCAGCAGTGAACTCCAATTATGAGCGAGGAATAAGCCATTCAGTATTTCCACATTGTGCAGATGACATCGAAGCCAAAACATTTTGACTTCGTGTTGTTGTTGTTGTTGGTGCCTCTTTTCCAAATTATTTCTCCGTGCGTTTTACTGTTTTACACAGCTTTGCACTCACCCTCCATACAATTAGCAGTCCTCTCTCACGCCAAGACCCAAATCCTTCTGTGAAATCCCCATAAGCGTCAGTAGGCTGCAAGTCTGGGGACTGTGTCCTGCTCCTGCAAGAGTTGCAAAAACACCACTGACGTTTCTGGAGCTTGGATTTCCCCCCCTGTATCCAAACTGTTGCCTGCCCGAGCGCTTTCCCTGGGGGAGAATGAGTATTTTAAAAGTATTTTAAAAGCCTTGCTGACGTGTCGTCTGCTGTGGTGTTTATTACATCCTTCAGTGGGTAATTGCCCAGGTTTTAGGACCTGCTCTGAGACTCCTTGGCCATCTTTCCATTATCAAATCCTCCTGGCTCCAGGGTGGGGACAAGCAGTTTGCTGATCACGTGCTTGGTTCTTGAGCAGGGCTCTGGACACATCCCGTCCCAAAAACTGACATCAGGTTTGCGTGGCCTTTGCACGGCGGCCTCTTCAATACATTTTAGCCCAATAACGTTTTAGTTTGAAATGCAGTAGCCGTCTCCTGTTCAGTACTCAATCCTTTTGCGTCGCTGCCCACGGGTATTGCTTGGTACTGGAAGGTCTGGGTGAAATTCATGGTGAGTTCATTTGCTGGCAGGTTTGGGTTTTGGAAGAGGGCAGGATGGTTTGGAGTTATTTGATCCTTTCTCATGGACAAACTTTCAGTGTTTCAAAGGGGCACTTGGTGGGGTGAGTGTGTGGGACTGGGGTAAGGTTTCACTTCTGAATTGCATCTATGTAGAGCTCTCTATTTTGCATTCCTGGTTTGTTTGGTTTTTGTTTTTTTTTTTTTCAACCTTGCTCCCAGCATGGAAGTTGGGGCATGGTTTTAATCTAATTCAAATCAGAAAATATTGCAGTTTTTGGTGACCGCACCACGGGGATTCTTGTCCCAACCCTCCTCCCCAACAATCCGGATTCCACACAGTGATTGCCTCCTCCTTATTGCTGGAGTTTGATGTGAAATGTAGGAATCTATGGAAACTAAGAGGGCTGTGGTGTACAGCGGGCTGAACTCTGAATTCAGCAAAACAAATTTGAGCAGCGCTTGCCTGTGCATTTGTTTGATGAGAAGCTCATTGGTGTGTGTGGATTGCTCCCTCCTCCTTCCCCTCCCCATTTTTTTTAATCAGGGAAACAAGTTCCAAGCAAAATATTCCAAAGTGATAGTTAATTACTCTTTAAAATGCAACTATTTGTCTTATCAGCCATGTGGATTTCTATTTGCTGCTTTGATTTGACAGTTAGTAGTTTGTAATTTTTGAAAAGCTTACACGCTCCAGGAATCTGTGATTTTTATGCTTTTGAAAGTCGAGATGTTGAATTAACTGCAGCTTTGAACTATTCACGGATAATTTCAGGCCCCCTGCTTTCAGCAAATAACAAGCTGACTCCTGAGCTTTCAGGCTGGGTTGAATACTGAATAATCACGACTTTATAGCTGTGTGTGCTCTCTAAACTGGTTCCACGGCGCATCCCGGTGTAATGCACGATAGGTTTGAAATGCTTTTGTAGGCAGATCACTTTGTGCCATCTCCAGATAATAATGGCTGGGAAAGGAGGGAGTACTGCCAGCCTAGGGAGGCTGCTTGGATTCATTGCAGCCCGGGCTTTGGGCACATTAATTCCTCTCTGTTCTTGAGGTGGGAGCCCAGGTGGGGCACTTGGGGGTGTTCTGAGGAGAGGGCTTTCCCCAGCACTGCCTTGATGTCCCTCTGCAGAGCAGCTTCCTCTGTGCTGGCTGGAACTGCTGCTTCTCAGCTGATGCTCTGTAAGCAAAAAAAAAAACTACAACCAGAGTTAAATCTGTAGGTTGTAAATTAAAGACGGGGTCAATGGAGGAACTGGGAGTGGGATGAGTTGACAAGTAAGCAGATAGATCTGTTAAATTCTCTCATGGGAAAGTGAATTATGTGAGTATTTCAGATTACAACATGAGTGCCTTGTCTCGTAGCTGATCATGTTTTCATCATCTCCGTTTTCCAAGGAATATGCAGTGTCTTATTGATTTGGCACAGAGTACTCACAACTAATGGAAGGGTGGAACTAAAAAGATGCGGGAATGTTTTCTGCATATTCTCACGGCTGTCTTTCAGCACAGTGAACAATTGCAACCAACAATTAATATGTAAAGAATTTGCAGTCTTTATTCAGTGTGAGTGAGTGCCCGACCGCATCAGGGCGGTCGCTGCAATCTGATCAAACCCATGCTGGGGCTCAGCGAGCCCCTCTGGCCTAAAAACAGAGGGATGGGAGCCCTCAACAAGGCTCAGGGGGTGCAGGGTCCCTGCCTGTTTCTCCAAACACCACAGAGATTCTGGTTCCTAAAGGATGCATCCCTGGGGATCCGTGCTGTTCCAGCTGTGGAGAGCAGGAATGGTGCCCGGGAGGGGAGCAAACCCTCACCACAGCTGAAGGCTTGTGAAGAGGAAGGCAGCAGGGATACCCTGGGACAATTCTTGGATGCATCTCCAGGCGGACAAGGCACTGTAGCAGCAGGGTGGTGTGAGATGTTCATTGCTGGGTGGTTTTTGCAGCACTGGAATCTGTCCTGTCCAGCCAAGGAGAGAAGCTCCAGGGTCCTCTGGGAATATTTTGTCTGTCTTTGCAACTGTGGCTAAATCCAGCCTGAGTTTAAAATATTTTAATGGAGAAAAGATGCAAAAGTCTGTATTTAAAATGACTTTGGCAAGAGTAAGCAGATTTTAGTTAGATGCTTGAGGTATAAAAAATAGCTGGTGGCATCCTCAGCTGTGGGCTGAGACCCCAGGGAGTGGGTGGCAGCTGGCACAAGGGGTCAGATCCCACCATGTGGGATCTCTGCAAGGCTGGGCTTTGACAGCTGGGAAGGGAGGAACGTTGTTTTATGTTTCAGGGTAAGGATTTAAAAATCTGTGTGAGAATTAAGTAATGTTTGCAGAAGAGAGCGTAAGGCGACTGAAACAAATTGCAACTGCGTGAGCGAGCCGGAGAGAGAAATTCTAGTTCTCCCTGGCTCCCAGGAGATTCCCGCTGGAGAGATGAAGTCATAGCCATGACTTCATTAGTGTTAGCTCAGGATGCTGACAAATGAGCCCGTTGGATTTGTGTCAGGCTGACGGGGACACTCTCCCCGTGCCCTGGCAGTCTCTGCCCTTGTGGCAGAAGCGGGCACCGCTTCCCCAGCCGAGCTGATCCAGCTCAGCATTTGCTTTTGAGCTTCGTCTTTCGTTCCAGCTCTGAGCTGGTTTTGCTAAATCCTGCTGGGCTGAGGGCAGCAGCCCAGGGATGGGCAGGCAGCAGCCTCGTAGCCAAAACGTCTCCATCAGTGCCCGAGCCTGTGCCTGGCGTGGGGAGCAGTGGTGGTACCCAGCAGCTCCGGCCTGGCTTCCAGAGCAAACAGAGGATCTCACCCTCGTGACTCTCACCATTGCTGTAGGAGTCCCTTTTGGAAAAAGTGTGAAATTTATTGTAGTACACGCTGAGGATCTCTTGGCGGGTCTGAGCTGCTAAATCCTCTAAACCTGAGCCTGCAGCTTCATTGACAGGGCCTCTCACTTCACTCAGCTCCAAGCTTATGGTTTCACTGCTCCAATATTTTTCCATACATGGAAGCATTCCTGCCCCAGCCTGGGCTAATCCTGACATGCCACTGCATCTGGATGTTAGCTCATTTCTTGCAGCTGACACTGTGCAAAGGCAGATGTCTGAACTTACTTTTGTTTAAATAGATGTAATTCAGCCAGCAAAAGTCTCACTCCATAGGTGAGCATGGGGGGAGGGGGGGGGAAAGGAAGGAAAAAAGGTGTTTTTCCATCTTACGAAGCTCCCAGGGCTCTTGGGTGGATGAGTTGGTCATCAGGAATGCCATATTTTGGAAATGTATAGTTTAATTTGCAGAGGGGTAAGAAAACACGGATTTGTTGTCTCTAAAGCCATCTCCTTGCTGTGGCAGAGAGGAGCCCCATGCCATCCCATCAGAGGATGCTCCTGGTCGCTCTGCTCTGCTGGCTCTGCAGTCTCCGGACTGTTTGATGTGTGTTCAGCAGCTCGGGGGAGCTGGGACTGCCGCTCTCCTGCGACTGGCCATACCAGAGAAAGAGATGCTTGTGCTGCTGAGCTGCTGCTTCAGCCAGGGGCCTGTTTATAATCCCTTCCTCACCGGGGCGGGCTGTAGGATTTAATTAAATGTCTGTGAGGTGCTCTGTGAGCCTCTGCTGAAAGGCCCTGCGTGAGTGCAGTGCCTTTGAATAAAAGCTAGAGACCTTCCCCAGCTGCTGGGAAGAGTTGGAGCTGAAGCAGGGAGACCCAAGCTGTTGAATCTGAACAGATGTTGGTTGTCCCCCACTTGTTCAAAAGGATTATTCTGCCTCTCCCAAAATAAAGGAGAAACACAGGGGTTTTAGTAGTGTTGCCAGGGATCTCGGCTCCGTCCCCTCGTGCTCGCTGCTGGCTGAAAGGTTGCACGCTGGGCTGGAGATGTGTGTGCAGTGTTCTGGTTGTGTTTGCAGTTCAGCATCCGCTTGCCTGGCCCTCGCTGGGGCTCCCAGTTTGTCCACTCTTTGCTTGGCTGCTGCTGTTGTGTGCAGGAATAAGACCAGCTGAACCGAGCCGGGATAAAACAGGTTTCAAATGAACCAAACTGTGTGATGGCGTGGGAAGAAGATGACAATTTCCAGATCTGCTCTCAGATCTGTGAAGCAGATGAAACTTCCTTTGTGTGACTGCTTCAGCTCCTGAGAACCGAGGGAGTCCCAGAGCTGTTGGGGTCTGTGGTGTCCCCAGCCCCCCCGAGGGCCTGCAGTCCCCCCGTGCCCTTCCAAGGGCAGCTCAGGGTCTGAGCATCAGCAGCAGCACTCTTGTCCTTGTGCACAGTCTTGGGTCTGGTGGGATTTTCAGCGAGGCACCAGAACAGTAGAAATGTTCTTCCCCTTCGTGTTTTTCTGAATACTGTTCTGTCGCTCTCAGAGCAAATCAAAGGGCACCAGGCTACAAATCCTGCCTCACAGGTACCGCCTGGGTGTTTGGCTTGCAGGATTGCTCCTCTTTTATCAGCTGATACCTGCTGTTTTAGGAGGGCAGGGAGCTGTGCCTGTTTGCTTCTGAGAGGCTGATGACTCTCCGAGCTGATTTTTTAGGATGCTCCCTTTTTGATTTAGGTTTGTGGCCATACAGAACAGAGCTCCCTGTGCTGTTTGTTACATTACAGGCTTCCTCTAATGAGCTCTTCCCTGTAATCTCTGCTTGGAAATTTACAAAGAGTTTCGTGCTTAGGGAAATCCTGCTGGCTTCACCCCAGGGGCAGGGAAGCAGAGGTGAGAGAGGGCTGGATGAGTGACCAGAGTGGAGCTGTGCTGCCACAGCCACGGTTTCCAGGTGCCAGCACTCGCAGCAAAAACCCCACCTCACGCAGCACATGAACACGAGCCCGAGATTGTGCTCTGCTTCCCTGAGCCCTTGCCCCCCGCTGCTGCTGTGCCGTGTGCTTCCAAAATCGCTTCGTTCCAGGGTTAGAAAAGACCCGTCTTTGTGTCCTAAGGAGCTGGATTTCACAGACAGAGAAGGGGAAAGGTCTTAACGCCCGCAGCTTGATCTGCTAATCTGAAAGTATGGGAAGTTGCTCCTAGGGAGATTTGCCGCCCGGCTTTCTCAGTGCAACTTTGCACAAATAGGGTTTGTTCCTACAATGAGCCGGAGCAGCTGGATGCCTCCCACCAAGATTGCTGATATTTAGGTCTTTGATTTTGGCGGAGACACGCAGCAATAAATTAAATGAGATGGGGAGTTTCAGAGAGTAGTACAGATGGTGGGAAACTGAGGGTAGGGACTACTTAAGTGCTAACGTATGGCACGACTTCCACTCCTTTCTTTCTTAAAGGAAAGGAAAATGCTATGGGCTGCTGTTGCAGGGATTTTGCCTCCTCCTTGTCTTTTGAGACCTGCAGCCCACCTCTGTTGAAGTATTTTCTTGATGGTCCAGAAAGGAGTGTCCTGTGTGTGCTCTGCCTGTGGCACAGCGATGCCTGATCCTGGTTTGCTGCATGCTCAGTTTTCTGCTTTTCTCGCTGGGAAAAGCAACTGTTAAATGCGATTTCTTCCATCTTTTGCTTTTTTCCTCAATAAGTCTGACCCGGTTTTGCTTTTAAGGTGTGAGTATTAAAATATTTAATTCCTTTGTCCCCCTCTGTCTGCATTAATTTGCTGTGTCCTGACTGATGGTTTAATTACTGTGTGTGACAGGAGCATCCGGGGCCTCGACTGGTGTTTATCTCTTAGGTGGTGCACAAAATAGATGTTTGTCACCCTGGTGGCTCCCAGGATAAGTTTTTAGCTAGAGAGGCAATTTTCAAGCCAGTTAATTGCCACTCTGTGAAGCAGAAGGGTAGGTGTCCATCCCTACCTTTCCCTGCAGGCATGTCCCTGCCAGCCTTGTGGGACCAGGGGCTCTTCAGGTGGAACCATGGGGATGTGGTAGGCTGGGAGGAGCCTCCCAGGTTGGGAAAGAGATGTTTTGGAGAGGGATGGTGACTGTGGGAGAAGCAGGTGGATGGAGGGAGAGGCACGAGGACCAGGCTGGAGCAAGGAGTGGTGCCTCACCTGAATAGTCACTTTGCTTTAGACAGCCCAGATTTGAACGGCAGGATTTACTCAAATTTAAAAGTTAAGCTCCCTCTGAGCCCTGCGTGTTTTGTGGTGCTCTTCGGCTCGGGCTGACCGAGCAGTGGCCTTGTGTTGAGCCACATCCAGATCTTGGTTTGATGTTCGTCCCCACGAGGATTTGCTGCAGGCTTTGCTGCTGAAAAAGTGGAGGCATCTGCATAAACTTCAGTAAGTCTCTAGGTTGAGAGGCCACCAAATACCACTTCTGTCTGTGTCCATCCCTCTAATTATGAAAATAATTACCTCAGGCAGAGCTCAGAGCCCTGCTGGCGGCTCAGGGCCTGTTGTGCTGGGCTCTGTTCAGAGAATTTGAAGGAGATGGTCCTTACCCTGCAGCAGGTTATGTAGGGCTGTGTTAGCTCTGCCTCACAGTGACAGGCCAGGCTCGATGCCTCCTGCCTTGTGGACACACAGGTCTGGCATCTGGAAGGGGAAGGGCAGACTTCCCTCTCCTCCCTTCTCTCTTCATGGTGCTGCCTTCTCCAGGCTCGAAACTAGAAATGGGATTTACACCTGGCAGGTGGCTGGGGCATAATAAATTCCCTAATAGTGGCTGGCATCTCTGGCTGAGTGCATCTTCATCTGTTTCCTCCCCTCCTGAGAGCCAGAGCAGGGATTATCCAGAACAAATCCTGTTACCCTGTTTTCCTCCTCGGCGAAGGAGTCACAGGACGGGAGCGCCCCATGGACCATAAATCTGTTAGCAGGTGACATCACAGGTGAAGGCTTTTAGGGTTTCTCTGCCAGAAAGTGGCAGTGTTGATTGCCAGGCTTAGTAGTGAAGAATTTAAAGTTGTGATTCATCCCTCAATCTATGTCTTAAGTATGTAGTGGTAAGGCTTAGGAAAATCTGTGTATGTATAAATGTTTCCTCTCAGGGAGCTGAGAACCCCTTAGGTGCAGCAATTACTATTTCACTTAATTGGGATTGAAATACCAAACGCTCAGAACATGCCAGCTCGTGTCTGTTGTGGGGAAAACTCAATTGCTCAAGAGAAAGGGCTTTTCATCCTGTCTGGATGAAAAATCTATTGAAAAGAAAAATACCTGACATTTTTTGGCCATCTGCTCAAATGTGTGTCTGGGCCCATGGAGGTGGTTCTTGGTGGGTAAAGTCATTTGTGAGAGGCACCTCCCAGAAAGAAAAAGGGTTCTTTGCTCATTCTCAGACTTGTGGTATTTAGTTTGGTATTTTTACTTTGTAATTACTCCAGCAATTAGCACAGCTACAGATTTTTGTCTTCCCTCTGCTGCTCTGTGTGCGCTTCTTGCACGACATTTGCTGGCCCTGAGGATATACCCGCCTCGTGCAAAAGCCCAGGCTGGCCCTGGAGAGGCTTCGGTGAGTTTGAGGGAATCGGGATCCATGCGGATGTTGGCTCTGACCCTCTGCAGTCAATGAGACCGTGCGTGGCCCTGAGCTGCTCCTGCACGTGTCAGTGCTTTGCCTGTGTCCACCTACAGCTGCTCAGTGACATAAAAATGAGGGGCAAACAAGCTGTACCTGTGTTTTCCTTCAGCTGTTAAAATAATTCCAGTCGTCCTTGCAGTAGCTGAATATACATCGGTGTTGGTGCTGTGGGTTCATGGCCAGAGCAGTGCTGAGAACACGAACCTTGTAAAAAGAAATCAAACTTCTTCTCTAGCTGAGCAGATTGGGCATTGTGTCACAGAGACAGAAAAGTCCTGCCTGACGTGAGCTTGGGCAAACACTTTTCATGCCATTTTGTGTCTCTTTTTCTCCACCATTACTCAGAGCATTTGCTTTGTTCAGAGCTTCAAGCTCTGTGAACCGGTGTGTAATTGCCCTGGAGGGTACATCACACTGACACAGAGCTGCCAGACACCTCCTGATTTCAAAGTGCCATTTACTCACACATTTTCATGTTTCTTGTTTATGCTGGTGAAAGCAGCTCCCGACAGAGAAATGGATATTGGTGTGAGCAGCTCCTGCTGCCACGCTGAGCCTCTTCAGCTCCTCGGGTGAATGAACAGCTTCATTCCAGTTTCCCTGGTAAGAGCCACTGAAACACACCACAGGGTTCCTCCTCGCCTGCTTTGCTAAATGGTACTAAAGAAAATAAGTTGATAATCAAGTCCAGACCTTTTTGCAGGAGTTGCCCTGCTCTTCTCCCACCGTGCTCTCCTTCCCCTCGCAGTGAGCAGAGGGCCCCTGTTGTGTTGGAAGAGCCTTGTTGGCTTGGTGGGGTTCAAAGATCCTGCAGCGACCATCCAAAGAAAAATGCAAAATCCCGGTGGTCTGGTGGCTGTGCCTCCACTCTCCTGCCTGTAGCTGCCCATCTGAGCCCATTTTCTGCTCAGTTATGAGCTCTTCTTCATTCTGTTTATGCTCTACTTACCAAAAGATGTTTGAGCCAGATGATTTTTCTGCAGAGGATTTAATTTCATTTGAGAGAAGTGGCAGTTTGTAAAAAAGTCCATGGGATTAGTGTCACCTCAGTTCCTGCACGATATTCCCACCCCCTTCTCGAGTATTATTTCTTTGAAAGCTGAAATTTCCATTGCTGTTGATGCCCTGCCAGGCACTCCAGCAGGGCATACTTTCCCTTGGATGCAGTTCAAGAAACCATCATTCCTTTTCTCTTATTGTTTCTCATCAAAGGAGAAGAGCATCTTCCCTGCTCTGTTCCCTGCATCAGTGGCCAAAGTAGCCATGGTTGTTCATCAGTCCAGCCATGCTGGAAATGTGAAATGGAAATCATTTTGGTGGCATGGAAGCTGAAGCATTCTTGTCCTCACTGAAATAGATTTCAGCATTTAAAAATGTGTTCAGAGTACTGGTAGAGGTCTTGATTAAAGCCTGTGCATGTCGTTGGAATATCTTTAATTTTGGGGATGTATCATTTAAGTAGATTGTGTTAGGTGAAGTGGTGTGTGTCTGCCTCCTGTGTCCACCTGATTTACCTGCTGTCTCCTTGGCCCCACCTCGACTTACCCTAATGAAACTACAACAGCTGGGTTGTTGGGGGAAAACCCCTTTTCCTAGAGAGAGCCCAGAGGTTCAGTGGATTTTTAGAGAAAATGTATGAGCTCCACTGGCAGGAGAACCAGCTGAGCAAGTCACCAGTGGGTTTGAAATGTTGGCTTTGTGGCTTTTGTCTAGCAGAGCCTGAGCAGCATTTGATGTGTAGACATGTTTTCAGACATTTTGCATGGAGAAGGTGTTGGCAGGTCTGTTGTTAACACCCTCGCCTTTAGGCCAAACTATTGAAAATTCAAGTTCAGCTTGAATCTCATTTCAATGGCTTGGAAGGCTGCAATCTGATGGGCTGAAAAAATCTCATCCAACTCCAGCCCTTATTAGGAGCTTAATCTGAAGCGTAGCCAAAGCCCAATAAGGGGAAAAAAAAAAAAAGGCAGTAAAATGGAACAAGAAATGTGCATCCAATTTACAGTATTCCTCTGCAACCTTAATTCATCCCCATGTATACATTAGGATGCAGTTTCTAATTATGGGATCACATATGGGTTTTTTCCATGGCACCCCTGCCCTTGCTGCTCCTGGAGGGCAGCTGAGGCAGCCCAGTGAAGGACAGCGTTCCAGGTGTAGGACCTCAGCTCTTCACGGGCTTGGAGGCAGGGGAGTGAGGCAAGTGATGGAGAAAGAGAGGGTAAAGTGCTGGTTGAGGAGCAGCAAATTGTGGAGTACAGGAATTCCTGCTCTGCTGCTGCTGCAGGGCTTGAGGATGGTGCTGGGTAAATTGCTTTTCATGCACAGGTTTTTGCTCGATTTCCCAGGTCCCCAGGGTGAGGGTTGAGTTGCAGAAGCTCCGAGTGCTCCTGCTGCAGATGATCTCATGGGAAGTCTTATGTCAAACATTTAAAAGCCTCTCCGTGCTATTTATTTTTGTAAAAGGGAGCTGGAGGCTGATTCTGGAACTGGATGCCCAGAGCTTCTCTGTAACTCTTTTCTTCGTCTGTAAACCCGAGGTGTTGTGAACGTAGTTCTCTAGGATTTTATGAAAATAAATTCAGAATCCTTTGAGAGGAATCCCAGTCTGCAGTGGCAAGACGCCTTAATTTTTGCCTTGGAGCAGCACATGAGAAGTGTGAAGTGAAGAGAGCTGAGTGCTGTGCATGCACAACCAGCCGAAACCTCGAACTGAGTAATTCCTCTCTTGTTGAGCATCTATTCTTGGTTCTAACTGCGTCAGGACTGTGTGCACACATGGTATGTGGCCATGCTGTAAAGACTCCTGCAAGCGGACCGGATTAAAGCTACAGGGACAGCATATTTCCAGCACATCCTCGCTTTTCAGGGCTTGGCAACTGCACTGTTTTCTTAATGCAGCCCTTCGGGTGCAGTATGGGATGAATTACAGCACTGGGCCAAGCAGGAGGGCACGGGCATCACTCTCCAGAGAACAGTGACAAGGAGGAGGCTGAGCAGCTCAGTCCTGAAGATGGCAATTCCTTTGCATGTCTGACCTGTAGCATAAAGTGGGGGGGTTTTTGGATCGTCCAGGAAGTGTGTAGTTTAGGCTGCTAATGCCAGATGTCTGCTTTTGGCTTATCTGAACACGGGTTGTGTTTCATCTTTAGTCTGGACCGGCGCTGTGTGTCGGAGCCTCGCTTGCGGAATAACTCCTTGTGTCCAGAAGGAGGTCGAGGGAGTTATTTTCTTCTGTGGTTTTATGGAACTCTATACTGTTGTCTGTCTCCAAGGAAGATGTGACGCATGATGGCTTTGCAGCTATGCAGCTGATGGGGAGGCACATAACTGTGGATGCTGCCTCAGGGATGCTCCAGCAAGAGGCTTGGAGAGCCAAGAGGCAGCCGGCCTTCCTCCCCCTGCTTCAGTACCCTTTGGACTTTGTTCCAGCTTTTTTCCTTCCTCCCAAAATGTGGATTAGGAGCTGCAAAGGCTCTCTGCAGGAGAAGCAGTGAGAAGAGCCCCTTGAGAGGAGGTGCTGTTGGGAGGAAGGGCAGTGCTCAGCCCTGCTCCTCCAGGGCTGTGCAAGGGTTTGAGCAGAGCTCGCTTCCATCAGCAGATGTTGTCAGGCGTGCACAGGCAAAACCTTGCTCTAATTCAGTAATTATAAAAATTCCTGGCAGAAGCCGTGTGTGACTCAGCTGCAGAAAAATTACTTAAGGGAAAAAGAAAAGTTTACAGAATTAAACTGACTTTAGCACACCAGAAGGGAAGCTGGGGCCTTCTGTAAATCGACTTGCTCGTCCGGCTTTAGCCCCACCATGTCTTTTCCTGGAGAGAGATGAGACAGGAAAAGCAGAGCAGTGAAAGCCCAGGAGCTCGTCCTCCCCTGGCCACGGCTGAGGGAAGAGGAGGCTTGGATGGAGAGCTCCTTTTCCAGTGGCTCTGCCTTGTGAAGGAGGGCAGGGCAGCCCCGACCCTGCTGCCTTTCCCCTCGCTGCACACACGGGCACAGGAATCCGAGGAAACCTCAGACAGGTCTTGACTTATCTGCAAAGCGTGTTGGCAGCACCGTCTCCTAGGGAAAGCTGCTTTTTTTTTTCCTTTTGTAAACATTGGATTTAATTTTATTTTTGTTAAAACCCACATAACTAATTTCCCTTGGAGTCTTCTGCAGGCGTCTGCTCTCAGTGTGTTTTGGCCTCGCTGCCCAGTGCTGGTTTTGAATCCCAGTCCCAGTGGTGGGAAGTTTTTAGAATGAATGCCAGTTGTATTTTTTTCTTCAATAGAATCACGGTGTCCGCCCATGGGTTTTGAGCAAATATCCTTGGTTTTATGTTTTGCTTGCAAGTAGCCAGGATCCAAAGGGTGTGTAGGCAACCACAGAGATTCGGCAGGGATGCAGCACTTCCCCTTTGTCAAAAATGACTGCATTTTTCTCTTTTTTTTGTACCCTAGCATGCACCTCCCTGGCCATGTTGCTGTGCCTGGCTGCTCATCCGTGCCCTTGTACAGGGGTGTGGTGCAGGCGCCCAAGGGAGGTGTGTGACAGCCCCAGCAGGGAGCGATTCAAAATCACACCTGTGAAGTGTGGAGTAGGAAACAATCCTGCCTGCTGCCTCTGGGAGTGGATGTGTCTTCACTGGCTTGACTTTTCGGACGGGCAAAATATATTTTGTGCTGAATTTTTTGCCTCCTTTTTTTTCTGTTCCGCTGTGGTCAGCCCTTCACAGCCACGTGTGCGTTACATTGGCTCTGTTGTTCAGGTGCTTTTCAGCATTTCCATTACAAAACCTAGCTACAATAGCACTGAGTTGTCTGCAAAGTTGCTGTTATTTGGGTTTTTTGGTTTTATTTTTTTTTAAATTCACCATTCACTGATGAACTTCTAAGAACACAGAGCTCCCTGGTGTCTCCGGTGAAGCAGTAAAACTGTAGCACTCTTCAGCTGTACTTTTTATAGTTCCTTTAGTCTGCAGTTTTCTTTTCCCTTTGATGTTGGTCACTGTCAGAAAAGAAGTTTGAAGCTGGTTGGATGGGTAATAGCTGATAGGTGTTATAAAATATTAATAAAGAAATGGGAAGTGACTGTGTGGTGGTAGTATCAGCAACAACGCCCAGTGAGAACAGTTGATTTTGGTGTTGGGGAAAATCAGTATAAATTTGTTTTTTGCCTGGTATGGGAGAGGGAAGCAGCAATCCTGCAAACAGGTTTGTATCTGCGTGAAATAGGTGCAGATAACTGAAGAGCCCTCCATATCCTAGGACAGGCTTTATTTATCTTTGGAATCCCGAGTTTTTAGAGCATGTGTTGGCCATGCAAACTCTCAGCTTTGCCATAAATCTGTGTTTTGGCAGTGCTTGTCCAAATGCCATATTATCCAGAAAGGAGTAGATAGAGGATTAGAGCAGAATCCTTTGCTATTTATGGACTCCCTTGGGGAATACATCGTAATATTCTTTTGAATGGGCTAAAAGGTAACCACAACAACCCAAAGCTGCTCATGCTAAATCTTCCCTGCGGCCCTCCTGTAGATCTGCAGGGGGAAAAAGGGGGATATTTCAGCTTGCAGATCTGAAATCACCTTGTTCTGACTTTAATGATCTGCCACCTGCTGATTCCCTGGGGTTCAGGACAGAATGTGGGACTCGTGCTTATTTATTTGTTTTTACAAACGGGCTGGCTTTGGAGCTCAAATCTCTCCCTTCCTAAGCAAGCACCGAGTTGAAAAGCATTAATTTTGTACAATCTGTGGAAGCATCTTTCTCGTAGAAGTTGCTCATCCTTTCCCCTCGGCTTCAGAGCTGCCACAACCAGCGCTGGTCCTGCGTATCCATCCGGGCGTCCCTGTTGGCAGAGAAAAGGAGGAGCAGGCTGGGTGCCAGGCTGCCAGATGGAGTCTGGAAATGTTCAGCAGAGCTGTTGGCTCAGGCCGTCCTGACGCCCTTCAGCAAACTGAGCAACAGGAATTTACCCGAGAAGGGCTTTTCTCATCCTTTTGAAGTTGTCAGTAATGCAAAGTGCCGCCGATTCTGTGCCCAGAATTTAATGTGTCAGGCTCCAGCTCTGCCCAGTGGAGGGAGGAGCTGCTCAGCCTTCCTGGAGAAAGCCCAGAAGACCCAATCGAGCTGTGTTGGAGCTGCTGTGGAAGGTTCTGTGCCAGGTGAGCCTCTTCCCTTGGCTGCTTCCTGGCCTGAGTGGGCACCTGGACCCTCAGACATCCCTTCCTTTGCTCACCACCTTCAAAAGCACATGCGCAGTTTATGATGTGCAGAGCAAACACCCTCAACTTCATACCTCGAAGGCAAAACTCTTTTCTGTAGGGTTGCAACCTTACGGACTGGTTTGGTTTCCCAAAGTTTTCCAAAGTTTGGGAATTCCCTGAGTTTGGGTGTTTATCCCAGCTGCCCAACCCCAGGCAGCCCCTGGGACACGGTGCCTGCAAGGGGGCCAAGGTGTGCTCCGTTTTCACTCAGTGGTGGGGGACAGCAGTGCAAAGATTGCCAAGTGCAGGTTTCTTTTGCAAAACTCTTGGTTTTTATTAGGAGCAGGAGGTTTGTTCTTGGAGAAGGGAGCATCTGCTTCATGCAGGCCTTAACGTGGCCCATTTTTTGTTGTGTGTGCTCACTGAGAAACAGCAAAAATCAGGAGCAAACGCATGGCCAGGGCTGCCTTCTCCTTTATGTGCCTGTTTAACTGAGTAATATGCGTGGCCTTGCCTTTGTGTTTACCTTAAGGTTTGTTATGACATTGAAGATGGATTTTTCCTGGCTCTTGCACACACAGCATGTAAAACCAACAGAGCTCAGTACACGGTCAGTGTGTGAAGCCTGATGCAACCTGGGAACTCAGGCTGTACTTGGATGCACCCCGCTGACAGCAGCTTTGATGATCCTCGTGAGTCCCTTCCAGCTCGGGATATTCCACCATTCTGTTCTGTGATTCATTGCTCGCTTGCACCTCTCAAACTGGGAAGCTCCTCTCTTCTCATGCTTGTAGTCACTTGCACTGCTTGTCAAACACAGGGGCGTTTTTCAGATTGGGTTTTTTTTTCTGGAAATAGGGATATTTGGGAGAAGAGAGACCTTTGAGGTATTTCTGTCTTCAGGTGTGGTCCTGGTGGCTTCTTAGTAGCCATGGGGAAGGAGTGTGTCTGCAGCTCCAGCTGGTTATGCTGTCTCCTTTTAGTACCAAAAAGTTGCCCCCTAATCTTGGGATGATTTTTGTGCAGACTTTCCCTTCAGTTCATGAGCCCTTAATTCTTACCTAGGGAATTGGAGTTTTTTTTTTCCCTCCTGTGCGTCATAATTGCTGGGAGATTATGTAATTTATCGATGCTGGCTTGTCAGGAGAGACTTGGAATAAAAGCCTTTGTAGTGTGCTGCTTAGCTGGCTGTATAAACATGAAAGTACCAGGTTTTTAACCGGCTTGCTCACATAGCTTTCCTCTGCAAAGCTTTAGCCAAAACACTCCTCTAGATAAAAGGATGCTGAGAAAGTCCAGGTCAGGCAGAGTTTGTCTGAGAAGGGGCAGAACATTGATCTTTGGTTTAGTTTTATTTCTTGTAACCTCTCAGTAAGAGCAGGCAATGAGGATAAATTGTTTTCATCTCTTGGCGGTCAGAGATTAAGATGGATGAGGCAGTGGGTTGCCGGGAAGAAGCTGTTAAGTAAGAGCCTGGCTGTGACTCCTCTCTCTTGGATCTGGGATGAAGCTGACTTTGTGCTTCCTGCTTCCCAGGCGCACTTCCCCACACTCCTGAAATATCCGAGCTGCTGAGTGATTGCCTTGAGTTTTCTGAGCTCTTTGAACTAAAATAAACGAGAAGGGCTCTGGGAACGAGGCCTCCCATGGGTCACTTGCCTTTCACCTCTGAGCACAGGGGTTTGCATCAGGTGTGGCATTAAATGCATGGGGTTTGGTGCCCCTAAAGTCACATCCTGCTAAGCCTCTCGTGGGCGATTGGGAGGCCCCTGGCACCTTCTGCAATGCCCTCTCGATGTTCTCATTTTGTTAAAAAGCACCTGAAGAAGGTGCTGGTTGGATCTGAATTGGGGGTACGGGTCTGGGACTGGGCTGATGGTCCCTCATGTTCAGCGCTGAATGCTTGAGCTCTGATGAGGAAGCATTATTGGAGAAATACCCAAGTTTTGGGGCTCCCCGAGGTGCTGCAGTAGCTGGAGTTTTTGAAGCCCCACGAGAATTCCCTACAAAACACATGGCTGCTGTTTGCTGCTGTTGGAACAGACAGCCCCTTGTTGGCATCCTTCACGCTGTCACTAAGTGGGGATCGAAGCTTGAAGAGGCATTTTTGTTCTCTGTACCCCAAGCCGAGGGTTTTGGGGAGGGGAGGTGGTGGGTGCTGGTCAGGCAGGACCCTGGGCGCTGGTGCATGGCAGGGTGGCTGCCTTCCTTCTTTTCCTGCCCTTTGATGTGCTGTGGGATATGTAATGAGCATCTGCCCTCTAAGAGAAAACAGATTTGAGTTGTGAAGTTGAAAAAAGAGGGAGCAATTTTGTTTAATCATTTTCACACAGATCCACAGGCGTTTCTGTAAGAGCGAGCGGCATCTGGTTCAAGGGCAGCCTTGGCTGCTTTGAGCTCTCCTGCAGCTTCTGCAGTCTCAGGCAGAGATTGATGTTCCAGATGCTGTTCTCAGCAGTCGAATCAATGACGTGCTTATTTAGACTTTTCATTTTTTAAAGGGGAGGGGGAAAAACGTAGATTATACTTTCTAAGATCATCTGAAGTATCAAAGATCTGTGAGGGGTTTTTGGTTTGTTTGTTTCTCAGATCAGGGCCCTGCAAATTCTTTCCCTGGTTATGAACACCACTCAGAAAGCAGGAGGTGAGCTGCCTGCCTTGGGACCATTCACCCATTCCCTCCGTTAACTTCAAGCCACTGTAAGAAATACAGAATTCTTTATTCCAAATGCAGAGTATTTGTTTTAAGGAGAAAAGTGCTTAAATGCCGTAATGCCCCTGTGCCCTGCGAGCTGCTCTGGCTGTCCTGCTGTGTGCTTTGGGTTGTCTCCAGACTTATTTGTGTGTGTGGGAAAATTACTGAGTGACAGGGAAAGTGCTGGAAAGCTTTGGGGATTTGATTTAAATCTGATGAAAATGAGGGCTGCTGCCTGTTCTCCTCTGCCAGCACCCATTGGGGTGGCTGTGAAAACGGCTGCTGTGAGTTTGTAGCTGCGGTTTTCCCAACCCAGATTTGTGATTTACCCATTTCCATCCAGCCAGCATCGGTGTTGCCCTCCGAGAGAGAGCCCTGTGTTAGTCGGTGTGTTGCTTTGGAGGATGTCACTTGCCAAAGTCCCTGGATTTGGCAGGAGCACTGCAGGAATCCCATGGGAATGAGAGTCCTGAATCGCCGTCCCAGCCTTTATCTGCTGCCTTGGCAGATGAGCTTTAATTATGGAGATCACAAAAGCTGCGGTTCCTTGGGAGGCTGAGGCAATGTTTGGCTCCTGGCGTACCCTGGGGCTGTCCTGGGATGAAAGTCTCTGGTGGTGATCAGTGAAAGCTGCTCACCGAGAGGAGCAACAGCATCTTGTCCATCTCAGGACGAGTCTGGCTGCTGGGATGGACCCCGAATCCACACTTGGCTTTTGCCGCCAGCAGCGCGTGGTGTCTGAGCAGACCTGAGGTCTAGGCCAGGGTAGGTGTCACATGTTAATTTTCACCCGTTCAGGTTCTGCTCACAGCGTGAGATACAGAAAAAAAAAAATATAAAAAATCCCTCAAAGTAAGCCGGAATTAAGCCACAGGTTTTGTTCTCATTAGTGTAAAATCAGAAAATCTGGTGTTTCTGATGCCTCTAAGGAGAGAAGGAGAATTAACTCCCGGTGAATGTAAGCAGAGGATACTTAAAAGGCAAATTGTTCGCATACTTTCTTTAAAATTTGCATGAGTGTAGCAAAAGGTCAGCGCAACTGCAGTCTCCTCCTCAGATCCTGCCTGCCGGTGGCTGATTGCAAGAGCCTGTTGCTAAGTGTTCCTGGAAACAGAATAAAGATGAAGCAAGATAATTGAACAAGAGGAGGGAGAGGGAGAGGAGGGGAAGAGCTTGGAGCTCGCAGCGGAGCCGCAGGGCTGCCAAACGAGATGAGTGTGTTGGAGTTTGACTCGGTGGCTGCATTCAATCAGTTCTGACCCAGGGGTGGGGAAGGGGTGACTGAGCCTGAAACTTCGTGGCAGATCCTTGGAAAAAGTCACTTGGACACAAGTGGATGGTTTGCTTGCGTTTCCTGTGGCTCGTCCAACTCCAAACACGTCGCTTCCGAGCGCTGAGGCTGGAGTGGGGATGGGAAGATAGACTGTGCTCCCACGGCGCTTTTCCTGGATAAAAACCTCTGTTCTTGCAGCATGGATTTAGTTACCCTGGGATCATCTTCTGGACAATTCAGTAATCGTGGAAAACAACGGGATAAAACAAGAATGCAAGCAGATAGATCCAGAGCTTGACTAAGGCAAAAAGCCTTCAACTCCAGGTGACTTGAGGGGTTTTATCTGTCCATCTCAAGTCAGGCTGCTCTCTGAGGAAGTAAATTATGGTGGTTTTGCAGAATCAAATAAACCCCAGTGCAGCTCCTTTTTATTGCTGAAAAGACAAGGAAGCAAAGCTTCCTGCTTAACTTTGGTCTTTCTCTACTGAAGCTCTTGTAAAAACACCAGGCTTTCTCCAACTCCGAGAATCTATTTCCTGGAAACAGTTTTAGTAACTGTTTCTAGAGTGATTTTTATCATCCCAGAGCATTTTACAAACTGAATATAGTAACAGCTGAAATACAGCCCCATCTGAGGAGAGGGTGGCTGCCAGCGCACAGAAGTTTTCGGCGTGTTATAAAAGAACACACAATTTGCTTTTTCTTTGCACAGAATTCCCCTATATTCTCACCAAAAATATGAGGTAGCCCTCCTGCCACCCAGCCCTCTGTGTCACCTCCTGCTTTGCTCTTGACTCGGTGGCAGAGCTGGTGCTGGGTATCCTTGGCTCTCTGGATCCTGCGGTCCCCGAGCCTCCCCCTCCAGCTGGGGCTGGCTGTCAGCAGAGGGAATTAATATGCTGCATCTTATCTGACATTTTGAACACCCCCGTGGGATTCACGTTTCATCAGTTCCTGGCAGCAGCTCCTTGTTTCTCCACGACTGTCTGTGCCCTGCTCGCCGTGGCCAAGAGTCTCTCTCACCAGTACCCTGCCTTCATCCGTATGCTGACTACAGGCTCTTGGCTCTTGGGGAAATTCTCTATTTTCCGAATTCCATCAACGGCGGTTTTGACCTTGCTACTGACTTTCCACTGTCCGTGTTCCTCTCCCAAACCGGTTTGGCTTTTGCACGATGCTAAAATGAGGAGGGAATTGCAGGCTGCTGTCCCATTCCTCCCCGGTCGATGGCTCTGGAGCAGGGGGCCTCTTGTGCTCGGTGCTGGGTTTCGGGGGCAGATCGGGTTCCCTCGCTTGCCCTGCACCTGGCCCACCATGTGTGTGTGTCATAAACCCCTCAGCCCTGTCTGCTGGCCCCCGTGCTGGTTGTCCCTCCCCTTCCTCTGTGCCCAGCCCATACTCCGCTCCTTTCCCTGTCCCTCCCTTCCCCGTTCCCCAGCTTTGCTGGAGCACAGTGTGATGGAAAAGCTGCTCTGCAAAAGGAGGGGCTGAAGAAATGGCTTCTCCAGCTTCTCACCTGCTGGTTTGTGCTGCACTTGAGGTGTCTGTCGGTGCATCTTTGTGCTGCCCTGGTTTTTAATGTGTGCAGGTGATTAATTGCAAACACGGGACTGACTCTCAGTGGCGTTTTCCCATTCAGAGATCATCGGCTGGGGCAGGTTTACTTTTCCAGCCTTTTCTGCCAAGGGACTGAGTGCCAGTTTGGGGAGCAGGAGGGAGGTAAGTGCTCGGCAGGATAGCATTTTCCAGCAGCCTGTGTTACATCTGTCCTGTGTTACATGCCTGTCTCATGCCTTAGATGCTCTTCCCCCAAGGCACCCAGTGCTGGCTCAGGCCAGAAGGGCTCTGGGGCTCAGCTGTGCTGGTGAAGTGTGATAGAAGGGCACAGAGGCCCTGAAAAACACACCCTCATCATCAGTGGCTTTGCCCAGAGCAGTTTTGGTGGTGTGGTGTTTGCTCAGGATGGGCTTGGGGCTCCAAAGGAGAAGTCCCTGTGAGCAGTGTGGCTGTTCCAGGTCAGCACGGGCTGTGGGATCCTTTCCACCCCAAGAGCCGAGGAAGAGCGGGATAACTCGGAGCTCTCACTGGCAGGGATTGCTCTTTCCAGCTGGAGCTCGAGAGCACCTGGCTCTGGTTAGTTCCTGGCATATTTTGATGTGTGGTTTCAGAGTGAATCCCTTGAGCTGTGCCGCCCTCCCGAGCTGTGTGAGCGGAGCCGGTTGTGTGCAGAGCCCAGAGCTGCCCCCGCAGCCGGGGCTGTGGTTGTGGCCTTTGTAGCTCTGCAGCTGTGTAACCTTTGCATGGAAATCCTCCTTGGGTTGCAAACCAGGAGTGCTGCCAGATGAGATTCAGCGCTGTGGGCTCTGAGACACCGAGATGGATGCAGCTGTAGGGAGGACCAGACCAACCAGTGCAGCTCTCCTGAGGTCAGCTGGAGAAAAGTGGCTGCTTTTAAACAGTCTGAGTGTTTGCAATGATGCAAGAGCTGTGTCGACTGGAGGATTTTGTAAGGAAGCATCACAGAGATGAGCTATTGCATTTCAAAAGGTGCTGTGGAAAAGCAAATTTCACATCCACCCAGTGGGTTCCTCAGCAGCAGTGGGCACAAGAGGCTATCTGAGATGTCTCGGTAGTTTTAAAGGAATCTTTTGTGTAGGTGGTCTGGGGGATGTCCTGGTGCTGGCTTGTCACTGCTCAGGAGGCTCCTGGCTTTGGCATCCTGGAGCCCTCACTCCCCAGGGTGTGTTACAACGCTAACAAATACTCCATTGTTTTCCAGGATTTTGTTGGTCTGATTGTGTAAGGTTCCCTCTCGGATTAACCACTGAAAACAAAACAGAAACCCCACTAATACCTCATTGTGTGCATTTAACAAAACAAAACAAAAAAACAAATCCCGATTTCCCCGCTGATTTAAAAGGCTTTTGTGTTTGGTGGGAACTCTGTCTAAACTCAAGGCTTTTCAGAAGTGTTTGTTTCTTAATGATCCGGGATTGCAAGGTGTTTGACCTTGAGATTACTGCCAGCACTCAAGTGAACAGTAGCAGGGAAGGCAGTGGGTAGGAAACCCGGGTTCTGGCAGCTGTCCCACTGCCAGTGACAGATGAGACATGGGACCAAGGGAGGCCCTGAACTCCAATTCAGCATCCCAGACTCCCACCCCACCCCTCGCCTTTCCTATAAACAGATGGAAAAACATCCCTTTCCCATAGAGAGACAGAAATTGTTATTTTTTCTTACTGCCTTTGTGTTTACATAGCTATTTCTTACTCTGTGTTAGTCATTTGGGGGCGTAATTTATAGGGGCCGTGGATGATACACTTCTACATGTGTCTCAAATTTTTCTCACATACACTTTAACTCCCGCTGCCCTCACTGCTTTTTGTGTGTTTGCAGAAAGCAAAAATGTTTATTGAATACCTTGCTCACGTGCAAGCCCTCTTCTAAGAGGTAAATCTAGGTGTGCACATGGAGGAAAAAAACCCATATATTAGAAATACATAGGGGTATTTTCTAGTCCTGGGTGCAATGCTGCATCCTTAAATTCTGCATCGACTTTGAGCTATTGAGTACAATTCGAGAAACACTTAAAAAAAGGATGTTTATGAGAAGCATCCTCCTAGTGTTGATAGACCAGCCTGTCTGGTGGCATCCTCCCTGCTTGATTTCCTGCCTCTGTTGTTATCTGTATGTTTAGTCAAATGCTGCTTCCTCCTGATCCTGGGATCAAATCAAGCTGCCATGCCAGCACCTCTTTGAAACCTGCACATGTAAAACAACCGGGCCAGCTCCCGTGTCTGCTGCGGGCCCTGGGGCTTTGCTCACCATACATCATGCTAACTGCTCTTCAGCTCTGCTCAAATTAAATGTTTTCCTATCAGATGTGGGCTGCGGAGGATCCAGCCTGTCAGGGCGAGAGGAGGCGGCTTGTGCTCGGAGCCAGCCACACGCTGCCTTGCCCTCAAACAAAGCAGTCCCTCGGACGGCACAGCCTGGGAAATTGCAAAGAGCAACAGACAGCGCTGGGGAAACAGGGTGGTGAGGGAAGAAGATGGCAGGAAACGCCAGGACGGGAGGTTGGGCTGGCCCAGGTCCCTCATCCCAGCCCTTTGGCTGTGGAGCTCCTCAGGGGAACAAAGAGCAGCCCTCGGCCGCCGTGCCAGCAACCCGCAGAGAGGATTTCCTTCCGCTTCGCCTCCAAACCTGCTGCTGCTGCGTTCCCTGGCTAGGGAGGACAAAAGCCCAAGGTGTCCCCTGTCCCCCCAGCAGCTGTGGGGCGATGTGGGTAGCCACAAGCTGGACCCTGCTGTGCCAGTCTCCCACCACAGAGCCGCAGCAAGGAGAGGATGGAAGTGACAAGCAGCAGAACTTTTGGGTTGATTCTTTTTTTGTTTTTTCTTGTACCGAGTCATATTGCCAGAGCAGGTGCTGCCAGGCCGAGTGCCAGGGGAAACTGGTGCTAAGGTTGGTTTTAACTGGGCTTTCAGGCACTGCAGGCAGCCTGCACACGGAGGGGAGCAATGGGCTCCGTATGGACCAGCAGCCCCCGTGCCCTGCGCTGTCCATCTCAGCTGTTCACATCAATCTTGTTTATTACAATTCCAAATCCTCCCTCCTCAGCTCATTAACGTTCCCGGAGCAGACATCTCTCTCACCATTGTATTTTGTAATTAGATTTTGATTTGCTTTCGGAGAGAAGCAACAGCACAATGGACATTAATCTATCCCAAGCCTCGCTCGATCTCCTCCGTGTCACGGGGTCAGACCTTGGCGTGCACCATCTGCTCTCTCCCCGCTACTTGGCTGTGTGCTGCTCCCTCACCGATTCCCTGATGCTCGAAGGAAAAGGAGCAGTGAGGGAGGGCTGGAAGAGGAGCTTTTGCCCAAGCTGAGCTTGAATCATAGGGACAGGCGTGAACTAGATTTAAACCGACAGGGAGAGGGAGCAGCCTGTTGTCTGCGGAGCCTGGGTGGCCCCTGGTGCTTGTAAACCCTTTAAGGCACGATGTAAAAGCTGCAGTTTAACACCATCAGTGAGCGAGGACAGAGGGGTTCCCGCAGCGCTGGGGCATTGGGAATGGCCATGGATATCTCAGCCTGGAGCTGCTCTGTGTGGCAGAGCTGGGCATTGAGCTCTGCTGGTCTCTGCAGCCCTGGACCAAGGGCACTTTTCCACCCGAGTGCTGCTCGTGTGTTCCTCAGACAGACTTCACGTTTCGGCCTGTGGCTCTTGAATGAGAGACCAGCAAGAGCCCGTGCTGTAATGGAAACCCCTCTGTGCTCTCACATGGTCACTCATGGAAAGTGGGATCTTTCCATGGTCTCACCAGAATTCTCCGGAGCCTTGGGGTATTTCCTCTAAAAAGGAATTTTTAGAAAAGTGGCCTTACATTTGTTTTAGTACTGAGCAGCAGCCATCCACAGCAGGAATATGTTCATTTATTGCTGCCTATGAGTATTTAAACTGGCTTTGTTTTCTGTCGCTGGTCAGGGTAGAAGTGTGTGTTGCAAGATGAGTAGAGACCGTGTCTGCCCTCTGCATTCCTGGGCAGAGTCAGCTATATGCTATGGAAGAGGAAAGTGTGAGAGTTTTTATGGTCCAGTTTCACCCCACAGCAGAGAGATGCAGCCCCCGAGGAGGGTGGGAGGACCCAGCAGCCAGGGCTCAGTGAGCTGCAGGCAGTTGTGCTTTATCTCTGCCAGCATTCACCGCTGCAGCCCAGGATTGATGTGAGCGAGTGAACGCGACCAGGACTGATAAATCAATCCGCACAACCAAAAATAGCTCCCGGCAGCTGTTGGAAGTGGGGATCCCTTCCCCACCAGGATGAGCAGAGCAGGAGGGGATTTCATCCGCCCCGGCAGGGTGCCAGCCCTGCGCAGAAACAGCCGTGGGCTGCTGGGGAGACCTCACATGGTACACCTTTATCTGGAAAAATGACTGTGGCTGTCTGCAAATGGCTCCCCAGCCTCTCAGCCAGGAATTCCCAGTCAGCAGGATGAGGGGAATAATGCAGCCAGTACTGGTGGGGAGAGCAGCCTTGTGCTGCTGCATGGTGGATGGCTGGGGATCGCCTCAGCCCTCGGATCATGAGTGATCTCTGAAAGCCTCTCACAGCTGGCTGTGGAGGGAGCCCAGGGTTTGTGGTTTCCAGGACATCGTGGTGATGCTTTTTGTGCAGGGATAAAATTACTGGAGGAATCTGGTGACTCTGTTTTTTCCACTGGACGGCTGCACTAAACCACCTGCACAGGAGCCAGGGAAGTTTCTGTAAGGCTGCTCAGCCTGCCCAGAGTCTTGTGAGGAGCTCTATTTCCTCACTGCTTCTCCAGTGGGTGTCCCGGGGTGAGCAGTGGCTGCAGCAGGCCTGAGCCAGGAGCGAAGGGCGCTGCGAGAGGATCAGCTGCTTTCAGGCTGAACAGTCCGTAGATTATTTCCACATCTGTGTTAGCTTTGGCTTGATCCCACAGATTTGCAACAGCTGTTGGGAAGCGGAGCAGAGATCCCCTCTTTAAATGGATGATCAAATCCTTAGAGTGTGTGGAGTATGTTATTTCTATGTCATCCTCTTCACGGCAGGAAAAACAGCTTTTCAGAGTTGCTGAGGCAGCACTCTGCCCTGCTGCCTGAGCTATCACCCCATCAGCCCGCACTCTCACAGCAAGTTGTAATTTGCTTTCTGCATCCCACACCCAGCCTGACACAGACTCCTTTGTGAGGTGTGTGGTTGTGCAGGTCCCCATACCAGGGATGCCTTTTTTCTCCTGGATTTCTCTTTCTGCATGGACCACAACCAGTGGGTGTAAGCTGAGCTTGTCCTTTCGCAGAACCTTCACATGTGCAAATCCGTGGCGCTTTACCCTGAGAAAAGCTAACTAGCAGAATGGTTTGCCACAAGACAGGTTGGGTCATCCCGGTGGTTTTAGGTGGAGATCAGATGTCCTTGCTGGAAGCTGTAGTTTAGGTGCAAAATAGTGGCACAGCGTGGGAATCTCATAGGGAGCTGTCTTCAGCTTGGCTAAAACGAACCAGCCCATTTCCTATCGAGGTTCTGCTCTTTCCGGTCAGACCTGCAGTAAAAGGAGCCTTCAGGCTTCTTTCCCAAATGTCTGACAGGCTCTGGAAAGGCTGGAATCTGGCTGATGAGGGCCAGGGTGGTGGGAATTGTGGTAGATTCTGGCACTCCTCCTGCAGCGCGTGCGTTTCTCATTCCCCATCAGCTTTCCTGGCGCACAGGGGAGTCATCAAACCAAACTGCTCCCACTTCAAATTACAGCACATTCCTGGATGGAATTAATACGGTTAGTGCATCGAGACCACTAACTTCCAGTTCAGGGCTTTTATAGTTGGCTTCAAATGGCAACCCAGTTCCAGTTGCTCTCTATGAAATTGTTGTGTTTGTTCATTGGGGTTGTGTGACGGGTTTCAGTGGTAACCCAGGCAGCAAATCTGTTTAAAATAGGAAGTGCTGCTCAGCCTCCATGAAGCTCTGACACTTGGATTGGTGTTGTCCCGAAGCTTTTGCACAGGTGCAGGGTAAAACCTTTCCATTTGAATTGCTTTTCCTCATTCATCCGAGGTGTGACTGAGCACGAAACGATGTTCTTTAGGTTCAAGTCTCACAGCTCAGTGATGGACGTGCTCCCCCAGCAGCAATAGGTGTCACGTTGACCTCCTTTGAGGCTTTTTGACCCTTTTGACACGCACCTGGCTTTGTGCTTGCTCGAGGCATTCTCCTGCGGACCCTCACTGATGAATGAGAAGTGGCAACTCTTGGTTTCACAGGGACAGAGTGTCTGGATTGCAGATTGCCTGTGCCATCGATGTCTGGGAAGCCAGGAGCAGTGCCTGCAGTTTGGCTCCAGTGGGGCTTGGTGGTTTACACATCCTGAGAAGACCCAGGACCAGCTGTTGGCAAGAGTTGCCACATGTGCTGGACCTCGTAGACTGCCTGGAGCCAGCCATGCCACACTTGCTCCAGTGCTTTGAGCAGGTTTGGTTTGCTGTTATCCCCTTGTCTGCGGTGTTCCAGCCCCATCCCTCTGAGCACAGCCGGTCCATGCAGCCTCTTGGCTCCAAAGTGCAGACCCTGCTGCTTCCCCAGCCAAGCAAAACTGCCAGGACCCACCGTGATGCCCCAGGGGAGCTGCTTCTGTATACAAAGGACTTGGCAAAATGAAGTGTAATGTAAGCAACTATTTAAAGAGAGTGATCCAATTGCTAGTTGTAATTTCCTTATTGTTTGCAGCACCCTGTTAAATGCCTGTGATCCTTTTAAAGAGCTTTCCCCCACCCTTTAAACTTTACAGAAGTGGATTTTACCTTCTGTGGTTTCAACACAGTCATTGTGAAGGGGCTGGCTTGCACTGAGTAGGGTTTCTTTATTCTTTTCATGCCCGAGGCCATTTGGTTTGTGAATCCATTAATATGTCTATTGGAAATGGGAGGCTGGTGGGTAGGACACAAAACCTTGCCTGTCTCTGTGTCCCCAGATCATTCCCATCTCGGGAAGTGGCATTGCCTCTCTTTGCAAATCAGGGACAGTGATCTGCAGAGCTCTTCCTCTGGGGACACTTTCTCAGTGAGATCCTGGTGGAAGCAGCAGCACATTGTGTTGAGGTGTTATCACACAGCGATATGTGATGATTTCTCTGGCTCTCCGGCTGACACCGGTGGGCCCCTTCTGTGCTTCTCCAGTCCCTGGATTTTATTCTCCAAACTGGAGAATGTTGTAAACACACGGAGCCCGAGGGGCTTTGCAGAGCAGAGCTTGATGTTAGGGGAAGGTTGAGATTTGTTTCCTTCTCCATTTGGCTCTTGGTTATGGTTTGGCTTTCGTTTGAGAGTTTGATAATTCACCACTGAGCTGTTTGGGTTGAAATGCTTGGAGAAATGTAGGGAAAATGAGGTGATGGCAGCACCGCACATGGTGGGGAGGCTGGGCTGTGCCAGCAGCTGTCCTGGTCCTGTTCCTCCTCATCCCAGGCAGTTTCTGTGCATGAATTAAGCTCTAAATTGCCCTGTGCCAGAAGCATATCCTGGGGAACGTGAGCCCAGGGGTGTGTACCACCCAGGCTCTGTCACCGATGGCGTGCAGAACGCGCTGACCAGCAGGCAGCCCCATCCACACTGGGATGCCCAAACCGTGGCCACCAGCCTGCAAAGCTGGCAGTGCAGGGTGCATGAGCTGGGCCCCCATCAAAGCCCTTAATCAGCTCCTGAACAGACCCGGGAAGCCCCAGTTGCAAAAGAACATTTTTTTTTGTGTTGGCCTTGTGCTCAGCCTGGCTGCGTCTTGGCAGGGCTTGCTGGTTTGTTTAATGTACATGGAAGTGGGAGGGGAGGAAACAGCCAGGGAAGCATTACAAATTGCTTCAGAGCAGTGGCATTAAAAGTATTTGTGCTTACCCTGTCTTCCAAACAAAGAGCTCAAAGCATGGCAAGTATTATCTCCATTTTACTTGCAAAGAGGTAAAAGCAGGAGGAGGAGAAGCTTTGCCTGTGCTCAGGGGCACGCCCCCAGCAGGTGTGAGACACACAGGGGGCTCACCTGAGGTCCTGAGGGGACGGTGTGGGGATGGTGAGGGTCTCTGGGCTCTGGCCTAGCAGCTCTTCCTCACATTCCTTTACACGCATCCCTGAAGCACCAGTTCTGTTTCTTTGCTCACCTCTGAACCCTGCTCTGAAAGAGGCTAATGCTCCAAAAATCTTCCTCTTCACAAAGCCAAGTTTACCTTCCTTATCTCCCCTTCCAATCTCTTTTACAGCTGAAGCTGTGGAACAAGTACAGAGTCTCCAACATTCCTTCCCTAATATTTATTGATGCCTCCACTGGGAAGGTGGTTTGCAGGAACGGCCTCCTGGTCATCCGAGATGACCCTGAAGGTAAGACCTGGAGTTCCCTGTGCCACAGAAACATGGACACACAGCTGCCTTTCCATCTCAGTTCCTTCTGAATGGCCTAGGGGGGAGGGAACAAAGAGCTATTGTCATACTTAACTATTCAAAGCACTGTGCTATTTTTGGAGTAAATTTTTTTGCATCATTCCTGCCAGATCTTGTGTTTTGGTTTTGCTTACTGAAAAGAACAAAGGATTTCCCTCCAGGATTTTTGTCTGGAGTGCTAATGAGGAAAAGGTTAGGCTAACTGAAACATGAAGTTTGGATTTTTCCCTGATGGAGGCACATGGACAGACAGAATGATGTCCCAGACCTTCCATACCTTGAGAGCACAATCCTTCCAGAATACTGAGTGGGACTTTTATCACTGCCATCACACTCGGGTTAATGCATTTCTCATTATTTAGAAATTAAAGAAAAAAATGTTACTATTCTCCCTTGCTAAGGTTTGCTGTGCCGGGAGTTGGTGTTAAATTTATCTTCCTCCAATTTGGAAAAAACCCTAACGAACCCAATTGGAAAAAGAAAAACCCAGATGTGCCCTTACTCACAGACCCTGCAGACCCATCAGTCATCTGCTGTAGCTGTCCATCCATTTCTTTTATTATTGGCTCATTGTTTCTTGGAGCAGTAAATACTGTCAGAGTGTTTAATTCAGTGGCAGGAGCTGTACAGCAGGAACGTGTTGTGGCCTGAGCCATCTGTGATGTTTCCTCCTCTCTGGCTGAACACATGGATTGATTGCTCTGGGAGCTGGCAGCAGATGATTCAGAGCGTGTTTGTGTGTACACACACAGCTTGCTTTGGGGTGCAGAGGGCTAGTGTAAGATACAGAGAGAGATATATGAATATAAACACACTGTCTTTTACATATATATAGCTAAGGTTTATAAATACCTTATTTATAAACCTTATAAACCTTTATAATCCTAGACAGGTATGGATATGTGTAAAAAGATATGGTTAATATCAGCATAAGTAACAGATTCTGACTGCATTCCTGAGCACGTACCACCTTGCCCTCTCTTGCTAAAGTAAACACTGCTGATAAGGAAAAGATGCCTCAGCAGGCACAGAACCAGAGCAGGCTTTGTCAGGCTGAGGGTGCTGTGACCTGGGTGAAATCTGCCTGGGAGAGAGGTGACCCTGGCTGCAGTGCAGAGCTTGGCTTCCTCAGCTCAGGGCAGGGGTGTGGTGGTGCCCCAAGTGCAGAGGGGTTCTGCATCCCCTCGGATGGGAACAAACCCCAGTAGGGTTCCTCAGACAGGATCCCCTGTATCCTGAACATGGGATGTTTTTCCTAGTGGGGCTTTCTGAAATTGAAAAAGATGCACACACACGTTACTGTCTCGTGTCTTCTTTCCACCCCGATCCCAACCCCTCCCCAGGTCTGGAGTTCCCCTGGGGGCCAAAACCCTTCAGTGAAGTTGTTGCTGGGCCTCTGCTAAGGAACAATGGGCAGACACTGGACAGCAGTGCCTTGGAGGGCTCTCACGTCGGGGTCTATTTCTCTGCGCACTGGGTGAGTAGGAGGTGCTGTGCAGAGCAGGTGGAGTGGGCTCAGAGAGAGTAAAGACCCTGGGCTGGTTGGTGCTGAAGAATTTAAGATGCTTTGATCATCAGCACTGCAGTGACCTGTCATCCTCAGCTGGTGCTGTAAGGGGGGAGAGTGGTCAGATTTTTAAAATGGAGGAGGTTTTGTTGGTCACTGACAGACCATAACCCCCAGCCACGTTTGGGCAGTGGGTCACCTGGCCCTCAGGAGGGGACAGTGTCCTCCTTATGCTTGTGTTTTGCAGTGCCCGCCGTGCCGAAGCCTCACGAGGGTGCTGGTGGAGTCCTACAGGAAAATTAAGGAGGCAGGCCAGAAGTTTGAGATTCTCTTCGTTAGTGCAGACAGGTGAGGTGCAGTGACACCCTGTGCAGGCACAGCGGGTTGGCTCTGGCACCAGAAGGGCTGCCTGAGTCCTTTCCCTCTGCACAGTGGGGTCAGCAAGAACAGGTCTGGGCTTCATTTTGTGTCTTGCTCTGGGCTCTGAACGATGCTCGAGCTGCTGCTGTCACCGTGGGTTGGCATTCAGATGCTCTGGAGAATTTGAAATATTTTACTGGGGAAAAAATACACTGTGAACTTCTTCATGAAGGACTGAGGGCTTTAAATTTGGTCTGACTCTCTCCCAAGCGATGGGTTTTGGTGGGGGGGATAAAGGGCCAGGTTTTTAATGAGGAAGGAGCCTGGCAAGTGGAGGGCTCTGCATGCCATGCCCTGTTCCCCTTGCACAGGTCAGAGGACTCGTTCAAGCAGTACTTCAGTGAGATGCCCTGGGTGGCCGTGCCCTACGCCGATGAGGCCAGACGGTCACGCCTGAACCGACTCTACGGCATCCAAGGTAGGAAGGGCCACAGCGAGGCACAGATCTGCTTTCCCCACCCCTTCTGCTGAGTATTTGTAATGTCTCCTCTTGTTTAACTAAACCAGGAAAACAGCAAAGCAAAGCACAGTGCCCCAGGCAGAGCCGCTTCATGTTTCTGCTCTCCGCAACTCACATTCCTACCACCTGCCAGGCAGGCTGTTAGTTGAAACAGGACTTCCATAAACAACCTAATTCTTCCTGGAAACTTGGAAGCTGTTTTTGGCTTGGATGTTTTTTGTCTAATTACCGATTTATTTATTTTTTTTGCTATTTCTTGAAGGTTTAAATTTCATTTTCTTGCTGGTTTATGTAATGCAAAGGCAGGCCATCGTTCTGTGCAGGGGCTGAGGAAGATGGCATCTGGTTTATGTTAGTGACATGAATTACAAAGGAGAGAGTGTTTGATGTAAACCATGGCTTTGCTTTTACTGTACATGCCAGTGCAAGAATTCCAGCAGCCTTCCTGAGGGCTGGCACCTTGTTCCTGCAGGGGACAAACTGCAGCACAGAGGTGTGCAAGGTGACTGGCTGGTGAGGAGATCTCGTGTATGTGCAAACAGTTTCTCCCTGTGGTCAAAGGGTCTTGCTGCAGTGTGGCTGTTCCTCATCTGTTTCTGTGCGATGTCACGGAATCAGAATATGCCAAGGTAGAAGGGACCCGTCAGGATCACAGATCCAACTCCTGGCCCTGTGTAGGACACCCAAAAATCCCACCCTGTGCCCGAGAGCTTTGTCCCAAGGATTCTTGAACTCAGACAGGTTTAGTGCCGTGAGCACTTCCCTGGGCAGCCTTTTTCAGTGCTCAACTGCCCTCTGGGTGAAAAAAAATTTCCTGATGTCCAAGCTAAACCACCCCTGACTTCAGGGTGCAGGCTGGCAGAATGTTAATGTGATCTGCAGGGAAAGGAGGAGTGTTGCCAAAGGTGGCCAAGGGCTTGGGAAGAGTGACAGGAGAAGTAATCCCTCCTTGGAGCCCTCTCCGAACACCCCTTCTGGCATGAGCTCAGGTGCTGCCACTCAGCTCTGTTCCCTGACCTTAGCCCAAGAATAACCATTTGCCTGCTTTAAATAGCCATCGATTTGCTGCTTAATGACCTTCCCATGAGGCGAGAGCTTTCCAAATTCATAGTCTTTTCCCGGCCCGCTCACAACCCTCTGCAGTGTTGGTTTCGGCCCAGGACTGCTGCCAGTTTCACTGGGACTTTCTGTAAATAAGGTGTCCAGACATGGATACTTGAGCACCAGGCATGCTGTAGCCAGGGAAACAGTTACAACAGCTTTCCGTCCAACTCCAGCCACTGCCTTCTTAAAGGTATCTATCTCTCTTTGTTGTGTGCTGACCTGAAAATGTAAATATTGGCTGTTCCCCTGTGCCCTCTGCTTAGGTAGCTCCCACGAATCCCTGAATCTCAGCTCCATGCAGAGTCTGGGACTGCCTGGCTGTTTGCAGTCAGGCTTTTCACACCAGCTGAGACAAAAGATTATTATTATTATCATTATTAATCCGTCTAAATGAAAAATTAAATCTGTGTAACCCCATCTGCATTTCCCCACATTCGTGGTTCTGATGCTGCCTCTCTGAAAGCTCTTGGGAGCTGCACCTATGATCAGTGTGAGTGTCCAGGTTACCATCCTGCTGCTTGGGTTGTGAGCACAACATGAGGAGGTTTCCTTCTGTTTTTTGAAGGCTGGGTGCTGAAACAACAGAAGAATTTGTCTTCCATATCTGTTTGAAGTTCTTGAGTGGTGGAAAGCAGCAAGAGAGTAAAATCTTGTGTTGTTTTAGTCCTGTGTTGGCCCCTACAACTTTAAAAAACTCAGCATAAAATGCAAGTTGAGTTACAGGCCTTTATTTGGGTTTACTTGAATGCCTCTATTCATAACTCATGTGCAGTCAGAGGCTGTGCCACACCACCTCTAGTAAATTGCTTCTGGGTGCAGTGCTGTTCTGAGAAAGAGCCGTGTCTTGCGTTGTGGCTGCTTAGAAATAATTCCTCTTTGTGCAGGCAGCTCCCAGTCCTGCCTTGGGTGAAATCCCCCGGCCTTACTTCTCCTTCCAACAGGATGGGGAACACTCGTAGGAATCACCCCTTGGTGTTTTGTATCTCAGGAGATCTCCGAGTTCCCCAATATTCCCCCTGGACTCTGTGATGTCTCTCTGGGATTTGCAGTGCCTTCCAAAACCTTCTCCCCTTCGCCATGCTTTAGCCCACAGGTCACCCTCACAGCCTGGAAGTCACTGCTGCAGGAGATTTCTGGAGCTTGCTTGTGAAAAAGTGAAAAAAAGAAAAAAAACAGCAATAAAATGCAACACCTGTCTTGTGGTTGGTGTGAGGTTTGCTTCACATAGATTGTGATTACTCACCCAACAGACTTCATGCAGATGAGATTTCAATGTCGGGACTGGGGTTTAATATATAAATATGTAAATGCCCTGCCAGGTTGGGTAACAAACCATTTGGCCCCTGTGTTTTCATAAAATGCTGGCCCCGTGGGAGCCAAATCCATTTTCTAGTGCATAAAACCCAACCAAGGCTGTCTATGCTAATTCTCATCCGAGCTTATACAATATTCATTGCAGTGTCTGATCGCTGATTCTTCTTGATAAGTAGATTCTGGTGTTATGACTTAAGGCAATTACCAAATCCCCCAAAAGGCACTAAGATAACAAATAGTGGCTGGGATGAGTGGGGAGGGGGAATTATTTGGGTTAGCAGATGTGAATAACGTTAAGGATGGTTTCCCTGGTCCTGCAGCTCTGGGTCCCCTGAAAACAGGGTATGTGTTTTAGGGAACTAGGCACAAAGGTCACCTGAAAAGACGGGGATGTGAATTATCTTTTAAAAAAATATTCTATTTTCTGATTCCCTTTTGTATTTGCAGTTGGAGGTTTGATGGCTGAGTATTGGGGGGGTGGTCATCTGCATATGCAGATTAGGTGCCATCTAAAGGAATGCTTTGAATAGCGGATGAAATCCTTGATAGCTGCAGAATCACAGCGATCTGTGTCTAAATTGGGCCCTTAATTTTCCCAGATCAGCGAAGCTTATTTGAAACCTCTTCCTGGGAGTGTGCTGCTGAGTGATGGCCCGGGAAGGCTGTCCCTCATGTATAATGGATGGCAAAGCAGCCCTTTGGGGTGGGGTTGGCAATCAGAAAAAGGATCAGGATCCGAATCCTGCGGTGCAGCTGAGCACCCCAGTGCTTCTCCTGGTGTCAGTAGCACTTTGTGCCTGTAAGGGCAGGGCCAGCGTGAGATTTCCCAATTCCTTTCAGTCTGTTTAACCCATCCCTGCCCTGGGGCTACACTGAATTACCAGCAGGTAATGAATAAGCCTTTTTGTGATACAAAATGGTTTTCTTGGCGTACCCTAAGGATCTGCAAGCTCAGCCACTGGGCGGGTTCCTGTGCTGCTGCTTAGCACCAGCCCCAGCGCAGGCAGGAATGCTTGAGCTGGAATGAGGGGAATGCGGCCGCTGGCCCGGACCTGCAGGCAGCCTGGGACACACGGATGGCCCAGTATTTCCCAGAGAAATGCCTCCTCCGATTCAGAGGCCTTGGGAGTAACCCACTGGTGGACAAACACGCTGCGTGCCCCCTGCTCTGCAGGGTATTTCTGAGGAAGGAGCTTTAAAATCAACCTTGGGATGAAAGGCAGGAGTGTTGGAATTGCCTCAGCTTGCCAGGGTTGTTGCTGAATGAAGGAGATGCTGGGTAGGGAGCAGGTCAGAGCCTGGCTGATGAGCAATGACAGCAGCTCACTTCATTTGTCCCTTGGGGCCTGATCCTGCTGTCCCCTCTTCCTTCCTTGTGGGATGTTTCTTTGTCTCCCTGATGACAGAGGAGGGGTGTGCTTTCCAGATGAAGTCACCAACATGAGCCGCTCCTGCCGACCCACCCGTGGCTGTTTTGTGGCCGGGAAGCCGGTGCTGTATCAGATGGGACGGTCACCAGCTGGTGTCCAGCCTGCCCAGTCGCTGCCAGTGACGTTTGTGTTGGTGACTTGTGCTCTGTCTCTGCTGCAACTCCGTTCGCCTCCGGTACAAACACGACAAAACTTTTCAGCCCCATAGCTCAGGGCAAAATGCTGCTTTTTCCCGAGGGCCAGACCAACGCTGGATATCCCCTGAGACACATCCTGCCAGGATCCTTGTAGAGCTGGACATTCCTGCACAGCTTTGTCAGTCTCCACAGGGATGTGCTGTGGAAATGGCTGGGCCATTAGTGCAGAGTGCTGGAGGGCTGTGGGGGCAAAAATAAGTGGTGTTCTTCTGGGAAGGAGCACGCCCTGCTTCCTGGCCACTGTTGTCTGCAGGCATTGTGAGTTCCTGGGAATTAAGCTCTTCCAGAAGCAGCCACATCTCGGCACTGGGATGGTGGTGTGAGAGGGAAGGTCCCTGGGTGGTACGGTGGGATTTGCACCCCTGGGCAGCAGCAATCCCTGCCTGCAGCTGGGCAGGGAGAGGCAGGCACTGCCAGAGCTTCCTGCTCCAGCTCCTGAATTGCAGTGCTCTGCTAGGACAGGAACAGGATCCAGGGAGCCTGTTCCCCACTCGGGGAGGCAGGAGGCTCGCTGGGCTCCTGCCAGAGCCAGAGGCCATAGGAAGAGGCCTTTCTCCCCACACCCTGTCGCTGGCCGGTTCATGCTTTGGCTGATCCCCCTCCCTGTTTTTTTCCATCGCAGGCATCCCGACTCTCATCGTGCTGGACTCCAAGGGAGAGGTGATCACGCGGCAGGGCCGGGTGGAGGTGCTGAACGACATCGAGTGCCGCGAGTTCCCCTGGCACCCCAAGCCCGTGCTGGAGCTGACGGACTCCAACGCCGTGCAGCTGAATGAGGGCCCCTGCCTCGTTCTCTTTGTAGGTATGGACGGAGCATCTCTGCTCTGACAGCAGAGCCTGTGCTGGGGAAGGGGGCTGGGCGACCTGCCAGCTTGGCTAGAGCTGGCCACGGGGCTGGGAACCTGCTTCTGGTGATGACAGTGTCCCTGGGAAGGGATATCACTTCCATTTTCTATCACTGTGTGCTCACAGAAAGGTCAGTGGAGGGAGAGAGCTCCCTGTGGAAGCCCCTCAGGACAGACTTGGAGCTTTTCCTGTAGCACAGCAGCTCCCAGGGGTTGGGCAGAGCCTGCTGTGCCCATGGGGCTCTTGCAGCTCCCACCCAGCACCCTGGGATGCGTGGAGCAGCGACTGGCAGCGCAGAGGAGCTGTCATAGCAAAGGTGTGGTGGTAGCTGTGGATAGGAATGCTGGTGAGGTGTTGGGAGCATGAGAAATACACTGTCACAGCCGGTGGTGGTGGAGATGGGAAGAGCCTTTCTGGAGCAGGGACTTCAGGCACACGTGATGTCACAGAGGAGTCAGAGGAAGCATCTCTGCGAGGGATTACAGATCTGTGCTTGAAACCACAGCTCAGGGCTTGAGTCCCTGGGCTCAACAGGGCTGTGACAGTCAGAGCAGCCTTTCATGCTGCTTTCATGGTCCTTGATTTCCCCTGATTCCCCTTGCTGCAGGACAGGGCAAGTTTTTCCCCAAAGTTCTTGTCTGTTCACTGCTAACCCACACATGAAACTTCCCTGCAGTTAGAAACAGGCCTAAAGCTCACCCAAAGCACGGATGGCTCATTCTTCCTTGCTTCCCTGCCAGCAATAGACACAATAACTCAGGAAAGGGCATGGCTGGGATGGGCTGTGCTGCAGGCTGAGCCCTGGTGGGCAGCCCTGGGGTGCACACAGCATCTCAGGGAGGGAACTGGGGGCTCCCTGGGCTCTCAAGGGGGTGCAGCTGTCCCCTCCGTGCTGTGTAGAGTTTGGGGGGTGTGCTGAAGAAGTGAAGAAGCCTCCCCTCGCCTTGCTGGTGTTGTGCCTGGCCCAGGACAGGGCTCACATCCCACTTCCCCGTGTGCCCTTTGTGAGCAGCGCACGCTGCTCTGCAGCGCTGATAACACAGCCCTCGCTCCTTTCCTTCTTCCCTTTCAGATTTCCTTTTGACCCTGGTTATTTATTCAGCGGAGCCCAGCAGGGGATGTGAGCACAGAGCCAAAACTCCTCTCCTCACGCGGGATGGGCCTGCTGGCCACGCCAAGCCTGATGGATTGGCCTGATGCAGGCCTCTGGAAAGAGTTATTTTTATCTTGCTCTTAGCAAAGTTTTTCTATCACCTTGCTGCAAACAGCTCATCAGGAGAACAGCTGGGGCTCTTGCTCGGTGATTTTGGGGGTGGATGGTCATGATGAAATCCACCAGTGATGTGCTGGGGCAGAGATGCAGCCGGTGCTGCAGCGAGGGAGGCGCTGGGAATGGGGGCTCCCGGCCAGCTTTGTCCTGCTGGGAGACCCCCCAGCAAACCAGTGCCTGCACTGCACAGGCAGCAACACCCCCCAGGAGAAGGCAGGCTTAGCAAGTGCTGGAGCTGAATAAATCCTGACTGATGTACCTCCTTCCCTGGAGGGGTTAGGGCTGGGTTAGCCAGAGTGTGCAGGGCTGCCTGGAGCGCCGCCAGCAGCCGATGTTTGTAGGAAAATCAATCCCTGCAGACACCCCGCAACTCGGCGTATTTATCACTGCCATGCACGCAGGACAGACCCTAAAATCCAGCGTGCAGCGTCTCTGGAATCTCCTGCTTTGCTTGGAGAAGCCAGAGAGGAGGACAGGGATGTCTGAAGCAAGGGCAGACATGGCCTGGCATGTGTCTGTTGTGGTGGATACATCAGGGACCACGAGGGGAGACAAGGGACTGTCTTTTGCCATCTTCCTTTAATGCCTAAATTGTCCCCGAATTGGAATCTTTTAATCTCCACGCTTCCCAAGGACACAGACTCTCCTCTTTCCAGCTCACTATTTGAATTTCAGTGGTAGCTGGCATTTGATTGATGCTGCCATCTCTTTCTGCCCTACCTCTGTCAAATCAAAGCTGCCTTCACAGCGCTGAGACTGGAGCAGTGAAGCTGCAGTTCGGCCGTCCCGGGGCAGAGGGATGGTGGGTGGCGGGCAGAGGTGGCAGCAGCAGCCTCAGATCATCGCCTTTGTTTAGTCTTCAAAACATGCTCAAACCACAAAGCAGCTTTTTTTTTTGGTGCCTGTTTGTCCCTACACATCACCAGCAGCACCAGGCAGCGAGCAGTGGAGTATTTGGGGAGCAGGAGTTGCTCTTCTGTCGGGTGTTTCCCTGCAGTGCCTTTCTGCTGCTCCCTGATTGCTCCAGAGCTGGGTGGCTTTGAAGTCCGTGTGGCGCATCCGGGCTCCGGCTTCCTGCGTGGTGGTGCCGTGGGACAGAGCTGCCAGCGCCTGGCCCGTTTGCATCCTTTGATCCTAACCTGCTTTTTTTTTTTTTTTTTTTCCTTGCCTTTTTTTGTTTTGTCTCCACAACCCCGTGCCCTGCAGATTCAGAGGATGATGGGGAGTCGGAGGCGGCGAAACAACTGATTCAGCCCATAGCTGAAAAAATCATAGCCAAGTACAAAGCCAAAGAGGAGGAGGCACCGCTGCTCTTCTTCGTGGCGGGTGAGGTAAGTGAGAGGAGAGCACAGACAGAGAGCTGTGTCCTGCTGGGTGTGGGGGCTGAACTGGCTTGGGTCCCACTGTTGTTGTTGTTGTTCGGGGGGTAAACTGAGGCACTGAGCTGCTGCAGCTGTCAGGCAGCACAGAGCAAAACCAGACTCGAGGCCTGGCTCAGTCTGTGCTCTCCTCGCTGGATATTACTTCTAGCACAGGGTTTGCCCAGAGATGGAAAAGCCTGAAGGTGGGAGAGGGACAGGCAGAGTAGCAGTGGGAGGTGGGAGGGAGTGGAGCTGCCATGCTGGGGCTGCTGCCTGCTCAACCCTGAGGCTGTGCAGGCAGGAAAGTGGCTGGGCAGGAGAAGAGCAGGGTTTCACTAG
>VWZN01019098.1:353477-417050 GCA_013396955.1 Regulus satrapa
CCGGGGCTCGGCTGAAACCAGGAGAACGGAGATGCCTTGGTTCGGCTCCTGCTGAAGACACGAGGGGCTTTTTCATCCAGACGGTGCTGGGCACAGCCCCGAGCTCCGCGGGTGCACAGGGTGGGGTTGCTGGGGGGGAGCTGGGCTGGGTGATCCCTGTGGCGTCCCCACGCCTCGGGGGATTCTGTGATTGCCTGCCCGGTGTTCCCTGAAACCCTTCGTGGAGCCCGTCGGGATCCCGTGAGAACCCGGGGTAAATAAAAGCAGGGCTCTGGTCCTCTGTGGCCGAGCCTGCCCTGCCTGCAGCCGGCCCTGCCGCCTCCAGGGCTCCTCCCGGCAGCAGAAGCCTGGGCGGCAGCGGTGCCTGTCACACAAAGAATCACTCAGATGGGTTTTTGCACTCTCTAGAGCACTGAGGCTTGTGGGTCGCTTTCGGTGGCACTCCTCGAAGAGCCAAGGGAGACCTTGGGAGCTGGTAAATGAAATGGCAGCTTCTGCAGGGGACCTAGAGCCTGTCCAGAGGAGGAATCCTCTGCACTTGTGCACGTGATTTTTTGGGCACTGGAGAATCCACCACACGCCTGGCTGAATTATTTTGACAAACAGTAAAGCTGTAAGAAAATATCCGCATCCTGAGCACTGGGAGATGCTGAGGATGGCACCGCCCGCTGCTGTCCAGCATCCTCTCTGGCGCTTCCCAACCCAATAATCCCGTTGTTCCTGTTAGTGTTCCTTAACCAGTTTTGGGCAAAACCTGCCCGGTTCTGGTTAAATGAGCAGAGCTGGCTCAGCTGCCCTGCCGGAAGCGGGGTGGGGAGCACAGGCAGAGCTGCTGCCCCACCAAACCCGGGCGAGCATTTCTGATTAATGCCTTGTGACAAAACTCCTGGGAGTGACAGCTCCTGCAGCTGCTGCAGCTGCCTGCAGCGCTGATCCCTATCTGCAGTTTGAGTGGAGTTCCTGAGCAGCCCTTATCTCCCATCTCACCTCTTGTTTCATCTGCTCTTAATACTCGCGGAGACCCGGGGTCTGTGGCGATGAGCCATGGGCAGGACGGGCTGGGTGTGATGCTGCGGTTGTGCTCCGAGGATGGGGTGATGTCAGAGCATTTTCCCCACTCCCCGTGGCCTCGTGTGTGTGTGTGTGTGCCTGCTGCCCGCTTCTCCTCGGCCACAGGAGTGCCTGGGAAAGCTGCCCAGGGGGGCTGCTTCAGGCAGAATTTGCTTTCGTCTCACAAAATCGCCGATTTTACCGTGCAGAATGTGTAAATGCTTCCCGTGCGTCCTTTAGATGTGAAGGCTTTCAGTGAGCAGGGGGATGCTGTGGGCTTTGCTTTTGCCAGGCTGGGGTGTCGGCCGTGCAGTGCAGAGCTGATGGCTCTGTAAATGTGGGACAAATACCAGAATCATGGAATAGTTTGGGTTGGAAGGGACTGTCTCGTTCCTTCCACACCTTCCACCATCCCAGGTTGCTCCCAGCCTCATCCAGACCTACCTTGACCCCTTCCAGTGGTGGGACATCCCCAGCTTCAGTGTGGTAGCAGAGAAGGGAAAGCACCACTCTGCGGGGACAAAAAGCAAAGCCTGGCAGCTGTGTTTGTGCTGTTTGAGCTTCTGAGGAGAGAGGAGATCTGTCTGCACCACAGCTGCTCTTTCCCCCTTCCCAAATCTTTCAGCAGATTGTGTTTCTCTCCCTCCTCTGTGAAAAGTGGCATACCCAAGTCTCCTGAGAACTTGTACAACCACTCCTTAATTCATCAGGTTTCCTCTTACAGGGCTGTGGAAAGCAAACCCTCTGTCTGTCACCACGGGGCCTGGCAAAACTCTTGCCAAGAACAGGGCAGAGCCTCAGTTTGTTCCCAGACAGCACCAAAAGCATCGGGATGGTTTGGGATACGTGGCTCGTGTATCTCGGGAGTTCCTGGATGGATTGTGCCAGGGCTGTGCGTGGGAATTATCTGTGTTTAACCGGGCTGATACTCACAGGAATTTTGGGAGCATGTGGCTGCTCTGCTCCCAACCACTTGTTAGAGAAATGCTGTGAAACACAACTGGAAGTGGGTGCTGAAGAAATTAAAAGTAGCAGAAACTGTGTAAAATTTACAGAAATTACTGATGGTGGTTGATTGTGTTTCTTTTCCTGCCTCTTTCCAGGTATTTCCCAGCCAAGATCCACTGGACAGAGCAGATTTCAATGCTGTGGAGTATATTAATGCTCTCTTTCCCACTGAGCAAGTAAGTAATGCTCCAAATACTCTCAGACTTTCACTCTCTTTACTGTCAGATTTTACTTCAGGCTAACCTGAGAGCAAATGACCACAGCAGTGTTTAAACCTGTACCCAAGCCTTTTATTTTGAACACTAGCAAAGGAAATAAAGCTTTAACAATAATCACTTCTCAGATTTGCAGCACACAGGGTTTGCTGTCATTATGTGGTCTCTTTCCACCCAGAGTGCTTGCTGCAGTTCAAGTCCTGCTGTGATCTGTGGGAATAAATTAATTTTCTGTGTAGATGGAGTAGATTTTACAACTTGCCATATATCAATCATTGGTGAGTTCCTGGGGTTTTCAGCCAAGTCAGGCAGGTGTTGCCTGTACAGTGTCACAGGGGAGTTTGGACCCAATTGTTTCTTTTTGAGATGAAAAGAATGAGATTGCTGTGGGCCCACATCCCTGCTTTGTGTTCCCAACTTCAGCCCCGGGGGGAGTTTTGGATTAACCTCTTGCAAAACAGAGATGTTTCTACAGGTGAAGTTTGTGTTGAGGCTGCTCCAACATTTCCCACGTCAGATCCTCTGCAGCACCGGGGGTTTTTGGCTTGCAGCTTTTTCTGGTGGTGTGGCTTGGCTTTTTTCCCTTTGCCAGCAGTGAGGAGCTGTTTTCCCAGCAGTGCCTTCACTGCTTCTCCTTCCAGCCAATTTTCTGCGTGTCTGGGCTCCGCAGGGGGGTCTCAGCCCAAGGCTCTGTCCCCGTCCCCGCTGCCCACTGGAGGTCACTGTCACACAGTTTTGCTGACGGAGGACAAGGCAGAGCTCAGGGATGGGGGGAGCCCTGAGCCCTGTCCTGTCTTTTTCTGCTCTTTATGATGTGACAGGGGAGCAGCTGAGTTGTTCTCTCAGTTCCTCCACCTGTAAAACAAAGCCATTGCTCTCCTCTTCCCCAAGAGCCCTGTGTGATGAAGTGTTTGGGATCACAGCTGACATATTCCTCTGTAAAAACATTCACCATTTCACTTCTCTCCCATTTTTAAATTTTATTTTATGTTCCAGTCTTTGGCAAACATCGATGAAGTCGTGAACAAGATCAGATTGAAAATAAGGTAAATATTTCTCCATTTCATTGCATCTCAGGTGGCCTGGTCTGGTTGTCACCAAGGCTTCAAAAATGCAGCCTTTGTGTTATAGCTGACAGGATTTAGTTTGTTTCAAAGGCGTGGATAGGACCAGCCTCGAGTCTAATAGTGGCACAGAAAAAAAATGCAATTTCTTGTATTTCACTTCTATTATGTTCCCTTTGGGCTTTAAGCTGATGGGTTGCAAAGTGCAGCTTTGAAAAACAACTGAGAATCAAAAAGTACCAAATTTTAGTACTTTAATTTGAAGGCTGACTGAGCAAACTACCCGAAAGACTCAGTTGCCAGGAATTCATTGTCTTGGGGGTCAGAATATCAATTGTAAAAACTCTCACTCTGTGTTTTTGAATAGTCATTATCGGTCCTGAAAGTAAAAAGTAAAGACAAATGTGCATTAGATTTTCTGTGCTGGCTGATACTGCCAACATGAAATGATCGAGACAGCACTTTCATATGTGGGAATTTGAAATGCAAACAGAGAAGGGAGAGCTGACAATATTGCTTAAGGGAACAGGAATGCAGGAAACCCTGGTTAAATTAGGAAATGGATTTTTATTTTTACACCAGGACTTTTAAATTGTGCAAGGTAGTGCCACTGAACTGAGAGGGAGGGGGGGAAAGAATGAGTTTAGCATTGGTAACATCAGCTTTTTTATTTTAAATTGGTTGTGAAGCTCTCAGGATTCCCTCAGTTGTTTGGGTCAGGCTCATAGAGGCTGGGTTTGACACTCTGGGGTTTTTTCTTGCAGGAGGTTGGATGACAACATCCGAACTGTGGTGAGGGGACAGACCAACGTGGGACAGGATGGCAGGCAGGTAGGTGCAGCCAGGGCTGCCACTGAGCAATGGCTCTGGCAGGCAAAACTCCCCTGCTGCTCTTTCTGAGATGTTTCTGTGCCTCTTCCACCGGTGAGCTGCTCACTCAGCAGCTGCTTTTGACCCTCTGAAGGGGGCTGGGTGAGGAATTGATTGAAGGAGCAAAAGCAGGAGGCCTGTGTGCCACGCTGCAGCTGATGGTCGAACGAGCAGCCCTGAACAGGTACGAGTACATTTGATCCTGGCCAGGGATCAGAGCAAGGCTGTTTGTCCTTTTCACTCAGGTGTTTTGCTGAGGTGCCCCCAGTTGTTGGTCACTGGCTGCCACTTCCTCCCGCAGCTCCTGTTCAGCCCTCAGGTTTTCCTTTGTGTTTTGCCTGACACAAACCACAAGTGTTTTTTTGCTGGGAGTTCGGTATAGGTGGGCACAGGCGTGGCTGCAGGAGTTGTGGGTGCTCAACTTGGCCCCTGTGTCAGCTGATTTTGAGGTGTCACCTGGCTTGGCTCTATTTCCTGTCCTGTTTCAGACCTCTTTGAACCTTGAACCATTAGTCAAGGTTCCTCAGTGAGTTCTTAATTCCAGCCTTAAGACTGGCATGGGGTAATTACCCTCTGTGTTTTCCACTCCATGCTGTCACAGCAATTGGTATCTATTTCTAATCCTATTTCTGCCACAGAGCCCTCGAGGGAATTATTTAAGCAGCAAAAGTGCTTTGTTATTGCTGTAGAAAAACCTGGGACGTGCTCATCTCTCCTGGCAGAAGTGGTTCAGTCTTGGATGTCTGAGTTAAACTGGGGATGTGCTTGGGATGTGGCTGACCTGGGAGTGGTGCTGCCTGTAATTACTGTGCAGGAGTGAGACAGGAAATCAGGTGGGGAGGCAATTACAGAAATTGAGGAGGGAGTGGAAGCTGCTGCAGTACTTGGAGAGTGTGGCTGTGATTGGAAAGCTGGTGCTGTTGTAGCCTTATGGGCCCATTTGAGAGGATAAATTCTCCGAGAAGATCACAAAAGAGTGGGATTGGGAAGAGCTGTGGGTAGGAACTGCCTGGGGTGCCTCAGGACTTGGAGAAAAGGATGAACACGAGCAGTGCTGTGACCAGCTCTGCCTGTGGGGTAACAGGAGCCTTCCTGTGCAGTGGAGATTGCCAGGCTTTGTTCACAGCTCTGTCCTGTGTCTGTGCTCTCTCACTCTCCCATCCCTTTGAAGTTCTCCAAGGCATGGACAGATGGAGCTGCACAATGTCCTGCTCTGAGGCACCAGCAAGGCAGAGCTGTCTGTGCTGCCCTTCCTTCAGTTTGGTTGTAAAGGAACCAGTTAAAATCCTGATTAAGTAAAAACCTCCAAGTGTTGGCTTGTGTGCCCATGTATGGCATGTTTCAAGTGGCCTGGAGCTGCAGTTAATCACAAATATTCCTGTATTTAGCTGTGGATTTTCCTGTTTTCCCTCATTTTGCTGCTTGGCAAAGTAGAAGTAATTTTTAAGGCAGAGCTTGCAGTTGCATGGGCTGAGGCCGGACAATCTCCCAGGAGCACAACTGTTGTTTCTTACTTTGAGATCCTAACAAATGAAATTTAAATAATTCCATTATTTAAAGTGTTACTTCTCTGGGAAGAAAAACAGATTGATTCTGGAATGCTGTGAGCTTTTTCTTTCTGTGCTTCTAACCCAAGCTCATCATTTCATACCTGGGTATGCATTTTTTTTTTTCTGGGAATTGCTGGCACCAGGCAGCTGAAGCGGCAGGACTTGGCTGGGTCTTGAAGTTTAAAGCAGTGAAGGAGCATCAGCAAGCTCAGATTTTGGAGGTCACAGGGACCTGCAGCAAAGGAAGTCACCTTACAGTGCTGGTGAACCCTAGAATGGCATTTCAGTGCGGGGATGGAATTTTATATTTGCCACCCCAAAACCAGAGTAAACCAAGAAGAAACATTTGCTGTTGCTGTCGCCCCTGCACTGTGCTCCCTGAGTATCCTGGGTGCTGTGGGGGGGAGTGAGGCAGTTCTTTTCACATGACCACCCTGTTGGTGGCAGATTGTGGGGGTGAAAACCTTGTTTTCCAGCTTCAGCTGCCTGTTCCCGTGCTGAAAAGTGCCTTTGTTTTACCAGCATATTCTCAGGGGAATCAATGGAAATGCTTTTATAGAGCAAGAGGCCTGACTTCTCCCACTTGGAGAGGAAGGGTTTTATTTTAATATAAGTTTTAAATAAGAAATTGTTTTTTGAAACAACTGAAAACAAGGTGCTGACAAGGCAGGTCAGTTGTGTGCTTGGAAGGGAGTTGGTGTTGCTGTTTTCCTTATTTAGTTTTCCTGGTAATTTGGTCCCACAGCAAAATCAAGTTCCTGTTACTACTGATCTTATATTCTTACTAAATTTGTAGGAAACTTGTGTCCTCAAGAGCAGTATTTCCCTGCGAAATTGGATTGACACATCCACATGGATAGATAGTGTCATCCTGAGAGCCTCACCCTTGGGCAGCCCAGGATGAAGATCATTATTGGATTTTATCATCATAACCACAACTGCAAACCACCCTCGATTAGTAAGGAAACAGTTGGCAACCAGCTTTTACAAGGGGTTTGAAACAAAGCTCAAAAGCAGCCACATCATTAAATTCCATCTCTAATCTTCTTCCATTGGTAGCTCTTAAAATAAGAGACGTCTCGAGCGTGTAATGCACAGTACTTGCAGCAGGCTGGCTTTTGGAAAAGTCAGATATTTCTGGGAAAATGTTGTCTTTTGATTTCCACCTCTTGGCACACTGAGATCCAAGAGGAACACGCCAGTCCGTTGTCTCTCTGAAAACATGTGCCATACATAAAAATGCCTTTGAACTCTGATTTTCTAGCTACCTGAATTTCAGTGGGAGCTCAGGATCCTGTGTGTTTAACTGCAGGATTGGGCCTGAAAGGTGTTTTTTTTAAACCTCTTCCCTTCAGTCACGTTCTCTCCTAAGAACCCCTGATACTGTGGCCAGTGTTTGCCAGCGTTGCCTGCCTATGTTGTGTTGGAGATGTCCTTGTCTGAGGGGTAAATAATAGTTTGAATAAACATCCTTTCAGTCTCTGACTTCCTTCCAAAGGAAATTCAAACCTTAGATGCAGTGGCAGAAGGAAAAAAAAGAAAAAAAAGTTATTTAAGTCAAAGCAAGCCAGGAGAGGCTTCTTTGCTGAGTCCCTGCCTTCAGCTGTCCGTCCCTGCTGCCTTTGCAGGTGAGGGAGCTCAGCCTTGGCTTTCCCATCTCCTGTCAGCCAGAGCTGCCCAAAAAAATGGTTGGGAATCTTGTGCAGGCTGGGATTACCCAATCCCTTTTTTACCAGTGATCCAGGCACCTTCCTAGAGGACGAGCTCAGGTTATCAGCCTTGGCAAACTGGTTTTGGTTTTTTTTGGGGGGTTTTTTTTTGAGGAAATGAGGTTATTTACCAACTGAGCCCAGCAAAGAGCTTTCCAAAGCTCTCTTGTTGAGAGCTGCACCTTCCCAGCTGTCCAGGAGAGGGGAGCCCAGCCTTGCTTTTGAGAGCAGGAGAACCTTTTGCCGATAATTGCTGGCGAGGGAGCGCTGCCAGCAGAGACAAATCTGGGGAGTGCTGCTTGTTACTGTCCCAGCCAGAGGAATCGGAGTCCCAGTGTGACCCCGTGGGGAATATGGAGTGTGCAGCTCATGGAAATGTGCTCTCCCTGCTCCTTAAGGAAAAGGAGACCTTAGGGGTAGGAAGTGCAAGGTGCTGATTGCAGATGCAGCTGCTGTGCTCCCTGTGCTGGGGTGATGTTTGGGGTGACACTCCTGTGCCCCCCTGCCTGCTGAGGTAATGGAGCAGGGATTTGAGGTGAGTTCTAGCTATGAGAAGGTATTTCAGCAAGAAATTTCCATGTAAGAGGACCTTTTTATTTATTTTTTTTTTTGTCTATCAGCTTTTAAACCGTTCCCCAAACAGTCTTGCTCACGTACACGTGTGTGGATAAATTAGCAGCGAGGTGTCTGAAAAACCAGATTCTGAGTCTAAAAATACTGGCCATCAAATAGATGTGGCCCCAAAAGAGTTATTTAAGCAGCTCTAAAGACAGGAATGCTCCCTTCCCCTCAAAGCAAAACGTTTCCCAGTTCAAAGCATCTGCCTTCTTGAAATTTTGCCCTAGAATTTCCTCCAAATGCAAAAGCCTTAAAATAGTCTGGCTCATTTGGCTTCCCCTTCCTGGTGCGATATTTCAGTAAAATCTGCAGACAATGCCCTGAACCTCAGAAATTATCTCACTAATGATCCTTTTATGGGAGGAAACAACAGCCGTGGGTGGAACATTCCTCTGTAGGGCGTAACAAAATTTTCCTTGGGAGTCCCAGACTTGGACTATTTTGGATGCCTTGGGAGAGGCTGGGAATGCAGGAGCTGCTGTGGTTCAGTTGTAACAGTTTCTAGGGAGCCAGTGCTACGCGATTTTTCCTCTGGAAGGTTTTTTTGTTGTTTTTTTTTTTTAAATTTTATTTTTTTGTTATTTCTCAGAGCTGCTGCTGCTGCTGCTGCTGGAGTGTGGGCTGACCTTACTGAGAGCTTGCAGTCCAGTTGTGGCATCATTTCCTCTCTGCCCTGGGGTGCAGTATAAAAAGTTCCCATAGATTTTTCCACCGAGCGTTTAACGCGCTCCGTATGGTTTGATGTGTCACTCCTCAGTTGTGTTTATTGCTGGAGCTTCTGCATGGACTGGCTGTAATTTTTTTGACAGTTGCTGACATGCCTTTACTGGTTGTTTGGCTGAAGCTGCTTCACCTAGCAGGCTTTTGTCCTTGTAATAAGTAGCCTCTGCATTTGCTGCTGGTTTAACCCTTGACGGTGTCTGTGCAACCAGGATGAGGTGCCTGGCTGGGTAAAGGTGAGGTGGATTCAGCTGAAATTCATTTTGGGAAGAATGAAGAGCCCCAGAGGAGTGCCAAGATCCCAAATGGATTTCCAGCTTAATAGTTTGAACCTAAATAAAACCCAACAAACTTCTTTTTGTTATCTCTGGTTCATCTTTCCCTTCCTGCCCCGTGCATACAGTGTGTGTAATTTACTGAAGTTGCATCAAGTGAGGACTGTATTTCAGAGAAAAATGTGGTTTATTGCTTAATGTATCTGACTCCATTAGGGTCTGGCTCAATTAGTGCTAGAACAGAGTTAAGTGTTAACTAAAAGAGCAAATGGATGTGCCTGGGCTGGGAGAAGCTTTGGCTGTTTCTCATGGCTGAAGATACTGGCTGATAACTTGGATTGCTTTGGTTGGCTCCTCCTTTGTTTTGCTCTATGAAAACAGTGATATATATTTTCTTTCTCATAACTCCAGCAGTACAAGAAAAGGGATGGCAGCTGCTGTGGTCAGTTAATAGCAATATATCCTTGCTGCCCAGCCTGAGCCCAGACAGTTCAGTTGGCCATCCCATCTTTTGGTCAGCCAGGGCTGTCCTTTCTCCTGGCATGTGAAAATGAACATCTGGGCTCTGCAGCTGTGGGGAGACTCCAACTGCCTGCCCTGCCCCGGGTGTGCTGCAGTGTCTGGCAGTGTTTGAGCCTGTGGAAGGAGGAGGCTGTGTCTGGCAGGGGAAAATGCCCATAGGTTGTGGGTTTGACAAGGTCATAGCTGGAAGTATGTGAAATACTCCCTTGGTTTTTCTCTTCTTTAAACAGAGATCAGGAAACACTTTGCAGAATCAATACAGGGAGGGAGGGAGGAGGACAAGAGAGGGAGGCAGGTGCTGCAGAGGGCCGTGGGGTCCTCTGCTGCTTTTCTGAGCAGTGTCCCGAGCCCCAGGGCAGCTGGTGGGTGGTGTCACCACACTCAGTGGCTTGTCCCCTCCAGCTCTGCGAGGGCTGGGTACGGGCAGTGTCAGCCTGGCAGGCAGGGAGGGGATTTTGTGTGTGCACAAACCTGCTAAAGGAGCAGCGCTGTTGCTTCAGCCTTCCCTCCTGCACCTCCACCCCTCGTGTGGAGGTGGCTTTTCTGACTGCAGGTCGTGTTTCACCCTGAACTGAGGCACCCAGTGCCTGCACAGCTCCTACCCCAGGCACTTGCCTGCCAATTTATTTATTTCTTTAAACATGTGCTCACTTCCAGCCATCGGCTTCCAGTGCTGCTTCCTTGGCCACAGTGCCCAGGTTTGGCTCATGTGGGAGGTGTTGATGTGCCCCTGCTGCTGGGACAGCACTGACTGTCAGAAGCTCTTACAAACTAATTAAACCTAAGTCTCTGAAATATTTGGGGGCTGTTTTGTGTCACAGTCCCTGATGCTGGGAGCAGTTACACTCATTCAGTTTATACTCATTTCAGTTATACTCATTCTCTCCGGCCTGGCTAAGCTTTATCTCCTGGATTTTTATGAATGGGTCATTATTCTGAAATGTGAGTGTATGAAATATACCAGTGTTAGATTTCAATACCTTTTTAAGATAGTGAATGGATTAGGGTTAAATATGGCGTTTTAAGCTGTGTGATTTTATATATTTTATGAAAAGTCATGCCACAGATTCTGTAAGGCTCCAGCTGAGTGATTAAAGTCCCATAATATTCTTTTGTAACCCATGAATAATAAGTAGGAGCCGAGCTGCCAAAATAAATCAAAAGTGAGTTTCATTCAGAGTCATTTCCCTAGTGAATTGTGACAGTTGGACAATGTCCTTTCCTTGTAGAGACACGGAGCTTTTTCTAGCCCAGAACACGTTCAGTGAACAGGGTTTCAGGTGAATGGCATGCCAGGAAGAACTGGTGCTGATTATTCTCATGCTGGCATAACTTTTGCCATCTGCTGCAAGGCAGGAGCAAGTCTGAGCTTGACCTTGCCTTGTGCTTCAGTGGGGCTGTTCCTGTCCTGCAGCCTGAGGCTGGGAGTGGGGCTGTGTTTGTGCTGCTGGTGTTGAAGGCACTGAAAGCTGCAGACTGACCAGTCCTGTGTGCCTTCGATGCCAACGAAGCAATAAACCCACCCTGAAAATAGAATTCCAAACAGGCACTAGGAGATTGTGTCTTACTGTGGATATTTAAAATTATTTTTCCCCTTTTTCGTCTTGTTGTTGTTACCTCCCATTTTTGGTGCGTGGTCATGTTTATTCCAGCTGTGTTGCTTCCATGCTAATAGCAGGTAAACTGACAGGAATTCCACGTGGGAGGTTCCTGATCTGGTTGTCCTTTCCCCCCATTAATATTTACCTTTAAAGTCTTAACCTGTATTGATTTTGACTGGGGCAGAGAAAGAGCCCCACACTTGTGATGAAAATTAACTCTAGCCCAACCCCAACCAGCTCATGAACGTGGATATGAATCCATCTTGCAAACTGAGGCAACTCGAGGGGCTGCTAAACTTTACCCCCCAGCAGAAATCAAGCTCTGGTATTGCAGACGTGGCTCTGATCTTGCCAACATCCCCGACTGCAGTGTGCAAACACCTCAGCACACAAATCAGCTGGAGTCCCTGAGTCATTTACAGTCTTCCCAAATAAATGTAGAGTGCTTTCCCTCTGACAGCTCCGGGATGGAGGGAGGCCGAGCAGCCCTGCCAGGGGCACTGGGTTATCCCAGGTGTGTGCCGGGCACGGGGAGGTGCAGCAAACACCTGCAATCAGGGTGTCAACAGAAATGGAGAGCAGAGACTCACAGCTCGGCTATTCTGAAATAGATAAGGGGATTAATGAGTGTCTGCACTGGGGAGGTTTTGCTCCATGATAATAGTGTTTAATGTTGGGCGTGGGGCAGGGCTGGGGCTGCTCACTTGCCACGGGATGAAGCTGTAGTAACCCACCGTGAGGCCCAGGCCTGATGAGGCTCTAGAAGCTTTACTCTTTAGGTTGTGCAATGCCCACAATTAGCATTTAAACGGCCACACTGCCCTGGTGCAGATTAGGTGACTGTAAAAACTCATGTAAAATTACACACTGGAGCAAAATTACACACTCAGAGCTCTGTCACAGCACATCAGCACCTTTCTCGTGAGGCAGGCACCCAATGTGCAGGGTTGGGTGATGCAGTAAAAACTGAGGTGGTGCAGACACCCAATGTGCAGGGCTGGGTGATGCAGTAAAAACTGAGGTGGTGCAGACACCCAATGTGCAGGGCTGGGTGATGCAGTAAAAACTGAGGTGGTGCAGACACCCAACGTGCAGGGCTGGGTGATGCAGTAAAAACTGACAGCTCAGAGAGGTGCTGGACCAGCCCAGGGGTGCAGTTCAGGAGTTAAGCTGTGAGGTTTTGGCCAGAACTACCTGGAAATCACCTCTCACTTCACCCCGTGTGTCTGTCAGTGTTTGTGCAGCTGTTGAGAACGTGGGGTTTGGTTTCTAAGCATGATTTGGGGTTAAGTGAAGGGGCAGCTACAGCAATTTCAAGCTTGGTGCAGTGTTGGATGTAATCTGCTGATATAAAGTGTCCTGTGCAGCCTGAGTGGTTGGGATTGGAGCTGATGACACAAAACTCTCTTCTTCACTGACAATTGTAGTAGTTATGTACTATTTGCTGAACTCCCAGGGTAGAAATCTGCCAAAATCAAACCCCAGGGTGATGAGCCCTTCAGGTTTGTCTGCTCAGGGAAATCAGCTGGCACTGTCCTGTGCTGAGACAAACCAGGCTTCAGCTGCAGTGGTTTGGCCCTGGCTGTAAAACTGAAGGGTTTTCTCTGAAATGAAATCAGTCTGAGACTCAAAGTAAATTTCCACCCTTCCCCAATCTGGAGGGACTCATTTGTATGAGGTTTCAGCGGCAGAAAATGTGAGGCTGGTTGCAGTGTGAGAGGGTTTCTTTGAAATCTTCACAGCTGAGGCTCCTCAGAGAATTGGGGATGGGAACTTATTTTTAGTCGTGGTCTAGATTTTCATTGATCTGGGCTGTAAGTGTGGCAGCAAATAAAAGAAGCATTAACACTCGGAATTCAAGAGCAGAGACGAGGCCAGGAGCATTAAATTCTCAGCATCATGACCACAGCCCTATTTGTAACATTAAAAATACATTTGGATGCTGTGAATTTGGCAGATGTCAAGTGTCTATAAAACACTTGGTAGAGGGCAGCTTTCTGATGTGAATAACAACATTCAATTGAATTATATATTGGCTGGAATCAAATAAAAATAACATGTTTCTAGCACAACACTAGCAAGCAAATAGAAACCGTGGAGGTATTTTAACCATTACTGGGGGGGAAAAAAAAAACCAGTGTTAGTTCAGTTAATCCCCAAACAAGAAACTTCATCTGAAAATTTGCTTTTCCTTCCACTTCAATGACATTTTCTAGTAACACACAGGCCTCTTGATTCCTATTTGCATATTTCCTGGTATTGAAGTATTTCCTTGCACAAGATTCCTGATGGGGTGGATAAAGAGGTATTTAGAAATTAACACACCCACTAATGAGCTGCTGCTTGATGGGGTGATGTGACAGCTCTGTACCTGGACTGGGAGGGGAGGAGGAGGCTGTGTCCACCTGCAGCACTGCAGGGATTTGGAGAGACTGGTTGTAATTCACTGGGCTGGGCTTTATTTTATTTTTTTTTCTTCTTTTTTCTTTTTTTTTTTTTGGCTGGGATAATTGTTGCTAACACTGTTTTTGTGTGTATGAATGTCAGCCTGGTACTGTAAGTCACTGGAACATAACCTTTTAAAGAATGCATCACTTCCAAATTTAACAAACAGGTCGTACTCTTGTCCCACCTCTCGCTTGGGTTGTTTTCTTCCCTCCTGCTGCTGCTTGGAAGGTCTCGTGTGAAGAGGTGACACAAGGAATGATGTGTGGCCTGACCTTAGGAGCTGCTTGGGACTGTGCCAAGGAAAGCAATTTTTTAGGCAGTCTCTCAGTGATTCATGATTTACCTCTGCTCCCTATTGTTTTACACCGGTGCCTTTGGAGGCTTTTCCCGTCACATCTCAAGGTGAAGGAGGTTGCAGAGCTGTGGCTGATTCATGGGCCGTGTTTTTCCCTCCAGCCTGGGAGAACTTGGCAAACAGCAGAGCTGGCTGCCCAGCTCACCTGAGCTCAGGCTGGGAGCTGGAGTTGAGTTTTCCATCTCCCGTGTGTGGTGTCTCAGCTTTCTGCATTTTCTCTCTGCCCTGAGCACAGGAGCTCCCACTGCATAAATATCGGGTGAAAACCAGCCTGAAAACACAGAGGGGCCTTCAACTGGGGGACCCCTTCGTGTGCTCCTCTCCATGAACTGTTTTGGGAGCTCTGCTGGGAATTTATCTGGAATTCCAGAACGCCTCACGTCCCCTCCTGCACCCAGGACACCCTACACCACAGAAGGAGGAACGTGATCCCTGGCCAGAGCACCGAGCTCTCTGCATCTGGAGCCTTTCTCCCCCATGGCTGCTCCTGCCCTCTTGGCTAAATTTACCCTTGTCAGGACAGTTGGGAAACCCAGGGGTCAAAACGTGAGGGAAAAATCCTGGGACGCCGCTGCCCGCTGGCTCTGCCCCCTCTCCACACCGGGTTTCTCAGCTGCTGCTGGGACTCAGAGGTTGCACAAAGTTGAATAAATAATGCTGATGGGTTAATTGTAGCTTGCAGGCTCAGTTGTTGATTAGAGTCATATGGTGTTTTTCCAGTGCGTCGCAACCTTCGTTTCAACATCCTTGTTTCGTATAACCACAGCAGATTATGTCTGCAGTCTCTTTATTTATTCGTGGTCCTCTGCCCCCGGAGTGAACTGCTGGTGGAGGGAAGGAAATGCAATAACTTCACTCCTGGTTGCTGTTTGGGGTGTGTGCATTTACATGTTTCCCCGTTGCACCGATGAGGAAAGCAATAAATTAGTGAACCCGGGGCCGGGCCACAGCTGGGAGATCACAGCCTGTCATCCCTCATGGGAACCAGATAGACTGGAATAAAATCCCAATTCCTATCCTCTTGATATTGTTTTTCCTTTAGAATTTCTGTCCAAAAGAAACCTATTAATAAAGTTGTAACTAAAGCAGTAAGAAAATGCTTTTAAAATTCATGATTTGCTGTTGTAGCAGGAGCAGAGTGTGAAGGGAAATGCGTTTTTTCCAATACAGTGTAGCCTTCAGTGTGGCTGTGTTTTCCCCTCTCTTTTTACAGCTGAAAGAATTAATTACATTAATAAACTTCTGTATTATACCTTGAGCAATTGGACCTACTTTCATGCCCTAGATGTTGGTTTCTTACCCCCTAATAACACCGTTTATTAATATGAGGTGTTTTTTCATATTTGAAATTTGTTTTCCCTTTGTTTTTTTATTTGCTTTACTCTGTCTCTATAGTGGCTGGGAAGGCAATGGGTTTCTTTCATTGTTGGTTAATTTTCATTATTTGTTTCCTCTACACACAGTATTTTACTCTCAGATGCTACGGTTAGAATGTACAGCAAAAAAGGTTGCATTGATTTCTTTAAACTGTCTTCTGGTTCTCTTTAATTGTACATGTGCATGAAATAACATTTTTTTTTATCCAGTTCTGAACTTCCCACCAGATCTGTCTGACAGGGCCCTCCTGACTTTAAAAAAAATAGATTTTCACACAGTGTTACTTTCAGCAAATGTTTGAAGAAATGTTTCATCTCTAAATGATATATTCGTTATATAAATGTGTATATTATATAATGAATTAGTGTGTTCTGACTCATAGAAGGAGTATGCATCTCTTTTTTCAGGAGAATAGATAAAGATTTACATCTTAATGGCTAAGCAAATATTTGGAAGAAAGTTTTGAGAAATGAAACAAGTGTTTATGAGCAATTCTGATTTACTCGAGTTTGCCGTTGAGTTCCCTATATGTGTTTGGTTTTTTTTATATAATTTTTTATCAGTTATGGCAATGTTTCTCCTTGTCTGAGGGATGTGATGCAGGACTGGAGCAGAACAGCAGCTGCAGTTTGCTCTCTCCCCCTGTCCCAGCCGCATTTCTCACAGCAGCAGGAGACCACAGTTCTTTAATCCATCAGATGGGCCAGAGCACACGTTGTCTCATTTGTGTTTTTCCAGAGTTTTTAAGGAGCTGGAAGTGTCAGGACCAGGTGATGACACCAGTTTGCCTTATTTTTGGCAGTTTTCAGTGCTCAGGGGCAGAATCCCAGTTTTCTCTGCTCGGTGTTGCAGGGGCAGTTTGTAGGTGGGGATTTTGCCCACCCTGAGTGTGCTGTTTTCCACTGAGCAGTTCTTCACCCACTTTCCTGTAAAGGCTTTCTGCTGTTTTTTAATCGCAATTATTAAATATCACCATTAGAGAAATAGGTTCTTTTGAAGAAGCTCTGAATTCCTGGGATCGTGCAGAAAAATTAGCATTTTCCCTCAGTGCTGAAGCAAAGGGAAGCAGCAATTGGCATCTGTAAAGAATTTCAGGCTGATTCTTTTATTTTGTACAGACCTATCCAAAGCTCAGACCATGCAAGACTGTTGCTGCTTGCTTAATAACCCACTTGAGTAATGTGCTGCAGGCCTGAGTACAGCTAAATATGTCGAAAAGAGCTTTCTTTGCTTTGCACTTAATCCACCAGCCTTGAAATGGAGGAGAAAATTTAATTCTCAAAGGTGGCTGGAGCCCCTGCGAGAGGCTGCTGGGGCTGTCCCTCAGTGAACACCTGGCAGCTCTGTGACACCAATCCATAAAGTGTTAACTTTCACATGATTCAGAAGATTTTTCAGAGGAGAATTTTCTCCCCCCACCCCTGGAAAACGAATTATAAACGGTCTCCAGCTTTTATACTTTTATTATAACCCAGCTATATTCCAACAAAAGCTCCTGGCAGATAGTTTCCTCGTCCATTTCCAAATGAAGATGTGTTAAATTTATTTGCTGAAGGAACTTGTAGCTTGTGCCGTAACCTTGGTCATGGGGCTGGATCTAAAAACAGAGGGATGGAAGCCCACGGAACAGCGGGGAACAAAGTGGAGCTGGGGCTGGAAATGTTATCAGGCTGGGAAGGCAAAACGTGGTGAATTACTTCAGAAGGCAGATTTTGGCCATGTGATTTTGGACATGTGGCTTGGCTCTCTGGATCCACGTGTGGTTCACACCGCTGGTGTGAGGTCAGGTTGTAGAAAAGGGACCGGGTGCCCCAAGGAAATGGCAGGAAAATTCAGGTGAGAGCTGTTTCTTTACCTGTGCTTAGAAAAAGCCATTCCTCCTGCAGGTGTGGGGGAGGCTGAGCTGCCTGTTCCAAAGGAATCAGCCTCATGTTTTCCACTAATTCAGCAAGGGGGTTTGGGCAAGCACTCCGTGTTCTATATGTGTATTTTTTATGTATAATTAATGATGAGCATAGAGGTCTTGCGAAGGTTTCATTTTTCTGCTCTAAGTATGTGTTGATCAGGAGTAAGTTCTACCTATTTTTCCACACTTTGTGTGTCAAAATATATTCCAGTAACCTTAAAGAGCATAAAATATCTTAATGAAATGTTGCCAAAGCATTATTTTTAAGTGGATACTGGAACCCAGGCCCACTCGGGTTCAATATTCCAACGTGGTATACTGATTTTTGTTGGGCTGCTGGTATTTTCTCTGTAAGAAGGCTGCTCCCCTCCACTGCCCCAGGGAATGTTAAGAGCAACTGTGCATTTCTTAGAAAGGTGAAAACTGAATGCAGATTTTCTTTCCACTCTGACCTTGTTTCTTTTCCAGGCCCTGGAAGAAGCCCAGAAAGCCATTCAACAGCTCTTCGGTAAAATTAAGGATATTAAAGATAAGGCTGAAAAATCTGAACAAATGGTGAGCAGCACTTTCTTTCTGGCCTTTGAAAGGGAGGGACGCTGGCTTTTTCTGACTGTACCATTTCTGTCCTGACTGGTTGGTAATTTCCTCCTGAGCCCGCGTTGAACGTGTAGTGTCCACAGAGCTGCTAAGCTGACACCTCTGCAGTCCCAAAGAGGAGGGGGTGGCTTCTCATCTCCTGAAAATTTCATTGCTGGGGCTTGACATTGAACCAGAATCCTTTTTCCCTCTCTAGGTGAAGGAAATCACCCGGGATATCAAGCAGCTGGACCATGCCAAGCGCCACCTGACCACCTCCATCACCACCCTCAACCACCTGCACATGCTGGCAGGGGGGGTGGATTCTCTGGAGTAAGTTTGGGAATTCTCAGGGGTACTTTGACACCACTGTTGAGTTGTGCAGTGTTCTCTGTGGGTCTGTCACAGCCTGCCTGGTTTTTTGGTGGGACTTTTGCTCCTGAGTGTGGTTTTCTGCTGGCAGATCTGTGTTCTCTGGGTGCAGCCCGTGTTGTTGTGTTTAATAGTTTGCAGCGTGGATTGCTTGAATTGTTATGTTGATCCTGGGTGATAAGGAATGAGTCTGGTTTCGTTAAGGAGTAGGACAGCCTGTTAGGAATCCTCATTAGGGATGTGCTCTTGGGAAGCTGGGAGGATTTTTGTCAATCTTGTATCTAAAACTGCAATGAGTTTTGGTACAGGCCTACTCTAGTTTTCCTTCTAGCACGAGTTTAAGGAAAGCTTGCAGCTTGTACCGTGTGTGTGAATTGGGGGTTAAACATTTCTAATAATCCATTGTGGGTTTTTTAATATGCTTGAGGAACACACAGTCTGGGAAAATACAGGTTCTTTTACATGTCGCATCTGTGAAGTTGCACAGCCTGTTCTTGGTTTGTACCAAATCCTGCACGAACGCCGGGTCATGAAGTGCTGAGAATAAAATTTTACTCAGCCTGCTGTCTCCACTGGAATGATCCTAAAGGATGATATAAAAATAAATTAACTTGATTTTCTTTTTTTTCGCTGTCAGTTCCCTGTGAAAGTTATTAACAGAGAAGTCAAGGCTAATGGCTTTTCAGCATCGTTCTCCTCCAGAGAAGCTTTAACTCACACTTCGTGTGTGATGACGAATGGCTTCACTCAGGTCATTACAGTGAAATAACATTTACTGCCTCCGGACCCATACTGGGAAGCGGATGCATTCAGTAGTTTACATGTTCCTTGCCAAGTGTTGCTTTTGACATTTAGGGTTTTTTTTTTTTGGTTTTTTTTGAGGCATTGTTAGATGTGTGCCAGATTGGTTTATTTTAGCATCGCTTAAGTGAAATTTTAATGCTGCGTTGGAATGTTAATGAAGAGCTGTGTATTTTAGAAAAATAAATGTCAATAGGGACCAGCGTGACCCAGTGGGGATGAAGTAACCTGTGGAATTACCACCCAGGATTTTCATTGGGATCTGCCTTTGTAAAGCTTTAATTTCCTCTACAGGGCTATGACCAGGAGGAGACAATATGGGGAAGTTGCCAACCTTCTCCAAGGTGTCGTGAATGTGTTGGAGCACTTCAACAAATACATGGGGATCCCTCAGATTCGACAGCTCTCAGAAAGGTAAGAGGTTCAGACCCTGAGCTCTTCCTTTCCTGCTGGGCAGGAAGGGGAGGAAATGACTTAGGCAGAGTCAGAGTCTCAAAGATGTGAAGCCTGGACTGGTCCTTGGAGCTTTTTTACAGCCAAAGCAGAGTTTGCTCAGATCTGGAGCAGCCCATTCTGCTCAACAGCACTAATGAGTGGGGCTGGAGTTTGCCCTGTGCTTTTTACTGACTGGCTTTTCCAATGTTCTCACCTGGAGGATCCCGTGGAAGTGCAGATCCTGCGTGACGTTCACGTGCAGGTGTTTGTGGTGAGCCCTGAGGTGATGCTTTCTCCTGCTCTCGGCTCAGGGATGGAGCTCAGCAGCCTGGCACGAGGCACAGATCTGTTCCTGCACATGGTGATGCCCTTTGTGCCTCACCTGCTGAGCTGCTGTCAGCCTGCAGTGCCCCAGGGCTTAGGCAGGCAGGGTTTCTCCTTGCGCCTTTGCCAGCCTTGGTTATTCTGGGCACCCTGGGTTCCTTCTGTCAAAACCTGCTCCTGTTGCCCAATTCTGCTGAGATTTGAGGCTTATAGCCAATCTTCTTCTACTGGGCTTGTACAGTTTTGACTTTCTTTCCACTTCCAGAAAGTGATTTGGTGAGTTTTGTGCCAGTCCCCACCACCCTTAGCAGTGGCAGGTGAGGGCTCAGTGGTCACTATGCCACCATTTCTCCTTGATCTTGGCTTCATTTGGGATGTGACAGCTGGGAGTTGAGGGAACAAGGTCCTCCCTGTTCTAGGGGACATTGCTGTCCCTGCCTGAGATGACTTTGCTCATTGCAAAGGTACTCGATGGAGTCTTCCAGGCACAGTCATTTATTTTTTGGTGACTCCCTTTGCTAAGACAGCAGCTGGCTCCCTGTGTTGTTTAGTGATGGAAACAGAGTTTGAATGATTTGTTTGTAATGTTTTCATGTAAATCTGTTAGATTTTCTTTATGGTATAGATACCTCTTCCAGAAAACACAGATGGAATCCATGAAACAGAGCAGAAGAAAAATCCGCTCTAAATCTAGAGAAGGGATGGGGCCTTGTTTAACAAAGCATTTGACCATAAGCATTTGCTTAAATGAACATGAACATCAAGGAAATGTAAACATATGTCAGTGCTTTTTTGAGTCGAGGCTGTTGTCTATTCCAACCTTGTGCTCAGAAAGATTGCTTGCTTCATTTTCTTCCAGAGTGGTAATGCCCTTTGGGCAGAAACCTGCTGTCACTGGCCATTTTAAGGCCAGATATAATTTAAGCCTTGGTCTAGAATTCTGGCTGGTTTTCCCTTTCTGGTGGATGATTATTTAATACTTTTGTAGTTTCTGATTGTTATAAAAACCAATTCAGGCTCCTGCTAAAAGGCAGGGTGGTTTCGAGCCACGCCGGCGAGACTGGCAAGGACGTGGAGGAAAACTTCTTTTGTTTTATTCTCCCTTCAAGATAAGGATCTGAAAAGCTCAAGAAAGTCTGTTCCTCCTATTTTTAGAATTGCCTCGGCAGGGTTTTCCTTCCAGTGTTTATACAGGGAGAGCTGCACCATCTGGTAGTGATAGAGGAGGCTGCTTGTGGGGTGAAAGGAGCTGCTCTGGGGTGCTGCTGGGAGCTCTTTACTGCTCCACATCCAGGCAGAAAATCCTTACAGAGAGGTCCATGGCACCGTAATTCTGCTTCTGGAGTTGGACTGCATGGCTGTGTGTTTGGGCCTGGTTTGGAGTTGACTTTTCTCTGTCTTTTGCTTGGAAATCCTTCCGTGATTTGTGAAGCATCAGAGGAAGTTTGCCTGGCTTCTTGCAGGGATATTTTTAGACTGTGAAATTGCTGGGGTTTGATATCTCATGGATTTGTTTTAATGGTACTAGTGAAGCCTCTAGGATGTTTGGGAAGGCAAGAAATGCTTTAGAGGATGTTGGCACAGCCCTGTGACAGTAACCAATGTCTGTTATATACAATAAGCCCATTATATACACTGCTAAACCAGCAGATTCTGTTGCTTTCTGAAATAAAAAGCCTCTTTTTTCATGGTGTGAATGGAGCGAAGCCAAGTATGAATGGGAAACCATGGGAAGGAGAAGTGCCTGCTCAGAAGTGGTGTTGGATGTGCTCTTGGTCATGGGGTATTCAATTTAGGTTGCTGCTCCTGGATGCTGTGAGAAGTAATGATGTGTTTTTAATGTTGTTTTCCACCTGTTCTGTCCCTTTGAAAACAGCCAAGCAAAAATCCCACTGTAAGGATTCATTGGAAACCTGGACTGAACTCTCAGTCAGTTGGCTTCTTGTGCTGATCCTGTTGAATATTGATGTAAAAATGTCACAGTTCATATCCAAATGTCAATATTTCCCTAAGAGTGTTCCTAAAACAGTTTCTAATACAGAGCATTGGTAGTTGCTGTAGTAAAAGTAAACAGGAGCATTTTCTTATCTCTCAATTCTCTGCTGTTCTCTGTCTGTGGAGGGAGGTACAATTAGTGGTCCCAAACCCACTCAGAAAAATGGTCTTGCCAGGCCTAGCAGATAGTGGAAAAAAAGCCTGGAAAGTATTTAGGAGAAAGAGAATTATAAGTTTACCACAGGAAAACAGGCTGGCTCAGCCTCTTTTTATCTCAGCAAGCTGCCAGGCGTGGTTTAATATTTCTGGTAGCTTTGGCTAAAGGAATTATGGTTTCTAGTAATTGAGTGTCATTTGAAACATAACAGTGGGTTTTCTTGTTTTTATTTTTTAAAGGCGGGGGAAAGCGGAGAACAAAAGCCACTAATAATAAAACAGAAGTCAGAGAAACAGAAATCATTAATAGCTGGAGAACCAGAGGGTTTGGCAACCCCAGGGAAAGGCAATTCCCCGCTGTGCGGGATGGCTGCTGGGATATCCCAGCACATTTCTGGGGGAAAAGAGACCCTTATCAAACCCACCTGAGGCTCTGAGGGCTCCTAAATCTCTTCTCTGGGCTAGCTGAGCCAGTTCACTTGGTGAAGTGAGCACACACACCTCAGGCACGTGCAGGGAGGTCTGAAATCCCAGGCTTTTATCACTGCAGCTTCCACTGCATGGAGAATATTCTGAATTACTGAGAAGCTGACAGTTTTTTCCACGGGGGCAAAAATCTCCAGTGGCTAAAGCAAATACCCCCCTGCTCTCTGCCTTAGGCAGTTGAGCTCTGAAGAGGTGGCAGAAAGGTTTTCTTGCTTCTGGATGTGTGTTGATAATAGTGAAAATAATTGAGTGTGCCTGTGTGTGTGGTTATACAAAAGGTGATATTTACTGGGAGGGCACTGGGGCTCCCTGTCCTTGCTCACACACACCTAAACTTTTGATTACTTGGATGGCTCTGCCCTGTCCCTCTTTTAGAAAATACGAAGGAAAAAATTTAAAAGGTTTAGACTTGTTCTCCCTGCCTGCTTTTGAGAGATTTTTTTATGCAGGACCTATTTTTAAAAAAATACATATTTTTAACATCCCACTCGAGCAGGGCATTCCTGCAAGTTTCTTAATTTAAGGATATGAGAATCCCCATTAAAACTGTCCTTAAGTACTTTCCTGAATCAGAGCCTAAAACAACAAAGCTTGTGGACAGGGCTTTTAACTGCCTGACAGAGGCTCTTTTAGATTTGTTGTGTCTTTGGGAATCTGGCTGCTGCTCTTTTCAGTGCCTCCACTGTGCTGCACTGCAGCTGTTGTCAAACAGAAAGGTCCCCACAGCCCCTCATAAGGAAAGAAGTATCACTGCTAATAGCTTCCAGTTGTTCATACAAACTCGCTAATTTCTGTGACTGCTAATTCTACACACTTCTTGTTTCTTGAGTATTTAAAAGATAAAAAAAATTCAGTCTGTGTTTGGTGTCTTTTTTTTTTTTTTGTCTTTTTTTCCCCCCACTTCTTTTTCTTGGAGAATCAAAGGGTTTGGTTCTATTTTGCTTTCTGACATGAGCTGCAAGTGTTTTGTTGTAGAATTTAAGCAGGAGTAAACCTGCAGCTGTGGTTCCTCCTCACTGATAAATTTCCCACTCCTATTTCAACGTATTAGTGAATTCCTTTTGTTTCCCACATATGAAGTTGTTAACTGGAGATCTTTACCTGGAAGAGTAGAAGAGTTTCTGAACTCAAAAAATTCACCCAAACTCAATATGTTCACCCAAAAAATTCCTGTGAAAGCAGAGAGCTGAAGTGAGAATTATTTTTGACATTGCAGGCAGGAAGCTTTTCCAACAAAATCCCCATAAATAAATCCTGGGGATGGCAGGGCGTACATCCAGATAAATCACAGATATAAAGTTATATTTCAGCCATCACTTTTAAAGGACTAGAATTTTCTGCGTTTGGCACCATGAAAGAATCCAGCATTGTCAGATCATCTCGTAGGTTTTTGCTACTAATGGAACTCAAATGGGAAGATTAAAGAAGCAGATCACTCCTTGATAAGGTTGAGGGGTCTTAAACAAGCAGGAAAAAAATTCCCAAGCACGAAAAGTCTTCTCCCCACAGTCTGAACAAACATTTTCACAGCAGTAAATGTCGCCAGTCTTGCTAAAGTATCAATCTCAGTGGAAAAATCCACTTTTTGAGTGATCAGTTTAGACCTGAAAGTGTTTCCAGTATAATAAAAACTGATGGAAGAATTCAAGGGCTGCAGAGGGATATAAGTGCCTCACTGTTTGCTTTGGCACTTTCTAGTGTGTGTAGGCATTTCCATTTCCCTAGAAGTATCAATTAAGCTGTATTGACTTTTATTTCTGGAAATTGGAAGCTTTATTCTTTCCGCCAAATAAAGAGCAAGGTTATGGTTTATTCTACTTCCATTTCATCCCTTTTCTCTTTTGTGCTTCTCTAAAACATGGAGAATTTATAGGATAAAACTGCTGCCAGCAGTATTCATTTAAAAGTGGATCAGTACACCTGGAACTATGAAAGGTTCGTGGTGAAGATTGAGACATTGTGAAGCTTTCGATGTGTTAGGAACATATTTCTGTTGAAATGTGATCAACATAAATGAATTTAAATGCAGGCATGAAAGGATTTTCGAATAGCTCATTTCTCAGCTGATTAACTGGCCCTTCATTGAAATCTGAAATGGCAGCAGGGCAGGAGAATCCAGGACGTGCTGAGCTGCAGCTGAGGGGTCAGTGCTGTGGAGAGCTCATTCAGGGAGCAAACTGTGTCCCAGTTTTGACACACAGACCTTCTTCTGGGGATGTTTTCTCTCTTCAGCATCCTTTTGTTCCCTTACAAGCCTTCATGCAGCTGGTGGTGTTTCAGGGAGGTTCTTGGGGCACCACCAAAGCTCTTCCTGTGTCCCCCTCAGGGTGAAGGCAGCTCAGAACGAGCTGGGGCAGCAGATCCTGGCTGACTTCGAGGACGCTTTTCCTTCTCAAGGTACAAAGGTAAAGCTCTCACTTTCCCTCCTCCTCCTCCCGTTGAAAAGTGTCACTGGAAACTGTTCAGTAGGATTGTTGTTGGATTTAGTCTCATTTTTCCTCTAGATTTGGCCTCTGCCTGTTTCAGGAGTTTCTTTACAAGGCAGAAGGTGATTTCTCACTGCTCCTGTCAGGAATGTGGATGGGAAGTGCCACCCTTCCCCTGGCTTCAGCCAGGCAGGGAATGCCCCAAGAATTCATCTGTGGGGGGTGAGGAACCCTACTGGGATTTCCTTGGAGTCTCACCTAGTCCCTGGTTATTTGTCCCTCACAAAAATTCGTGTTTTGTTCAGAGGAAGCCAAGCACAGGCTGGCTGTGGCCACAGTGCCACCAGGTTTGTCCCTGGTTTACTCAGCACAGATAGAAATCTGGGTTGGGGCTGAGGCTGAGGCACCAGCTGTGCTTCTCCAGCATTGTGCATCCAAACATTTGCAGACAGTAAGGGGAGTAGGTGTCAATTTGAGTTTATTTCCAAGAAAATACCAGTTCTGTCTTTCCAAGTACCAGCTCTGCTGCTTTCTTCATACAACTGACAAGTACAGAAATGAGGAGACTCTTTGGAACAGTTGGTGAAGGGCAAATCTGTGTCCGTGTGAAGCAGCACCAAAACGACCTTTTTTTTTTAAAAGTGTTGTTTTTTTTAAAAAAAATGTTCTAAATTTTCTGCCTCTCTCCTGGAACAACTTCATGGTCAGTGAAATGGAAGCAGCTCAGTTTTCATGCAACAGAAGAAAGATGCAGCAATAAATCAAGAGTAGCAGCAGGAAAGAGAATAATAGGAAAAGATAAACCCGAGGTAACCTGGATGCATTTACAATCACCCATTCAACTTAATTTAATCTGAAATCATTTTCTTCCTGTTTATTTTGACAGAGGACTGGTGGGCCCAGCAATGTCCTACGTGATGCCTGCCTGGTAGCCAACGTCCTGGATCCCAGGATCAAACAGGAAATCATCAAGAAATTTATTAAACAACACCTCTCGGAGTACCTGGTCCTTTTCCAGGAAAATCAAGATGTAAGGGAAGCTTAGCAAGCCACATTTGGATTTTACATTTTGCTCTCCTGGCATTCCCAAAATTCATGCTTCCACAGGTTCCTGTGGTGAGAAGTTTTTATCCCAAGGGCTTGGAAACTGTGGCTGTGATCTGGATGAGCTGGGAGTTGGTGTTATCTCTGCCAGACCTCAGTTAGACCTCAGTTTCTCAGATCATCACTAGAAATGTTTTCTCCCCTCATGTAGGCAATAAATAAATTCACATTCGATTTATTTCCTGCCCTGCAAAGAGTTGAAAAGTGAAATTCTGAAAATTGCAAACTCAACACCACCACCCCCCAAACAATGAAGAAACACCCCAAAATGCTTAGAAAGCTGAGGGGGAGAGATTTCTAGGAAGTTGATTATCTTTGTTGCTAACTTTTAAACTTTCTGTCCTAACAGCTTTTTAAAAGTTTACCACAGTCTTCTTGGATTTGGAAAAAAAACCCCACACAAACCAAAATCACCTTTAGATCAAAACATATTTTATCAATTTCATATGTTTGATATGGAATGGAGAAAGGCTAACATTGCCTGAGTTTAAATAGCACTTTTTCATCAAAGATTTTTGAATTCATCTTCCTGTTTTTTTTGGGGGGAAATCCCTTCCTGCTCAGGTTGTAAGAATTTTAGTTGGAGTTTAAATGTGAGCTGAATGTAAGAATCCAGGAATTCCTCCACTCTCATCCCCCCATTGACTTTAACCTCTCTGTCTGAGAAACAAAGAGGGTGGGATCAAATGAAATGTTATTGGATTGAATTTTCAATAATCTCTGCATGATTTAGGAGTACTGTTATCCTCATTTTCAACAGAACTTGCTCTCTTAATTCACACAAGATAGGATTTTCAGTCTGGCATGTGTTTAAGCACTTGCAATCCCAGAATCATTTAGGTTGGAAAAGACCTTTAAGATCCTCGATTCCAACCGTTGCCAAGCTCACCGCTAAACCCTGTCCCCAAGTGCCACATCCACACATCTTTTAAATCCCTCCTGGGATTTTTAATTCCCTGGGCAGCCCGTTCCAGTGCTTGATAACCCTTTCAGTGTAGAAATTGATCCTAATATCCAATCTGAACCTCCCCTTGGAGCATTCAGAGGATGTGAATCGATGTCAAATCAGCTCCGCTCGATCTGCCCAAGCTCCTCCGCAGAGCTGCGGCAGCAGCACAGCTCTGAATATTTACAACTTCTGCTGCTGAAGGTGCTGTTGGGTGCTAAAAAAAAAAACTCCTTGTCCACGGGGTTCAGGTGGCCTGGCTGGATAAGATTGACCGGCGCTACGCTTGGATCAAGAGGCAGCTGGTGGATTACGAGGAGAAGTACGGGCGCATGTTCCCCGCCGAGTGGTGCATGACGGAGCGCATCGCCGTGGAGTTCTGCCACGTCACCAGGTGAGCCCCACGCAGCTCCTGCGCCTCCCAGCACGCCCAGCTTCCTGAAAATAAAAGCCTGGCTTGGCTCCTGCCGCACTGGTCGACGGCTGAAGGCAGGCTGGGGAATTGTCGGTGATTAAAAAAGGAAGCGAGAAGTGAAAAGGCTGAGATGCGTCGCTAAAATGATGAGAAATTGAAGTGCTGGGAAAATCAATTTTCAGCGTAGCAGAGGTAAAAATCGGCAATATTTCAGGGCAAGTGGAATAGCCTGAGCTGACTGTGGTGTGAGTGCCTCAGACCAGGCTCTTTGCCAGCCGGAGACATAGAAACAGAGGAAGGTGCCTGGTGGAGTCCCAGTAGCACCACTGCCTTTGTTCTGGGACCCCAGTGGGAGTCACTGTGCTTCCCGAGGTTGGATCTGAGGGCTTTCCCAACTGGCTGCCAGGAGATGGGGTCCTGTTACCCCCAGTGCTCAGAACAACTGTGGTTGTGTTTGAAATGGGATCTGCAAAGCGGTTTTATGTTAGAGAGACTCTTGGGAATTAGCCTGAGTTTTGTGATGAAAGTCTCTCTGGGGAACGGACTGAGTTCCAGTGTTGAGTTTCAGATCTTTATAGAAAATCACATTTGTTTTTTTCTGTATCCCTTCTCTCTTGCAGGGCAGAGCTCTCTAAGATCATGCGGACAAGGGCGAAGGAGATCGAGGTGAAATTGCTTTTGTTTGCAATTCAGAGAACCACCAACTTTGAAGGGCTCCTGGCCAAGCGTTTCTCAGGCTGCACTCTTACAGATGGCACAGTGGTAAGGGGATTTCTGAAGAGCTCTCCTTTACTCAGCAGCCTTCTCAGGAGAAAGAAACCCCCTCACACATAGCTCAGGTGGTGGAGACTCCAAAAGCTGTCACCTGCGGCCTCCCCTTGCTCAGGGTGTTTAATGTGACACTGCTCAGTGGCCTGCAGTTGGAAAAGTCATTTTTAGCTGTGTAGACTGTAGAGAAGGTGGCACAGGGCTCACAAGAAGAAAAAATGCACTGTTAGTGTGGTTTTTTTGGTTCTCCTGGGGCCCTGTTTGAAGCCGCGTAGCTCTGGAGAGCCACAGAGTGATTATGGTGTGGTAACTGCCTTATAATGTTTGTTCTCTACGTGTCAGTGGCACATTATAACTAAAAGTCCCCTCTTCTCCTCATTTCTGGGTACCACACGTTCACCACATGGTACCAGCTTTCAATCCCACGTTGTCTGTTGGGTCCCTGTGGCTTGCAGGGACATTGGTACATTCTGCTTTGTCTCTTTTGGTAGATTGTAAAGGCAGAACCAAGAGAAAAAACTCAAGGAATATCTCTGGAGCCATTTCTGAGCTTTTCCTGCCCGGAATCTCAGCCCAGAGCTCTGCCAGCCAAATGCCCTGGCAGCACAAAGTGTGTGTGGCTCAGAAGCCACTGGTTTGAGGTTGGCTTCTCTGTCCAGCTGGTGTCTTGAAAACTGCTTGGATGTGATAATTCAGTCTCCAGGAAAAGCCTGCTGGATCTACTTGTCATTTGTTGTGGGTGCTGTTAATTAAAAGAGGAAGTCATGTAAGGCTTTCCTCCTGGCTGAATTTAAATCTCTCAAGAATATGGCTTTATTTATTCTGACTAATTTCATACAAAATTTGCAGCTTTAATTAAATTAGCTTCACTGGATTGCTACAGGTGAGAAAAACAGAAGGGAAGGGTGGTTTCAATTGATAGAATTATCACCTCTGATCACCTCTGCTGGGAGAAGGCAAATTGCTGGGCAGTGCTTTGAAGTGGTCAGGAAAGTGAAATGTGGATGCAGCTGTGTGCCAGAGGGCACAAAACTGGCTGTTGTCTAAAGAGCTTCCTCTTTTCCAACAGAAGAAACCAGAAGTGCCACCTCCCTCCACCAACCCCTTTCTGGAGGATGAAACTGGGGCAGAGGCAGATGAGATTGTGATGGAGAAAAGCGATACGGACAAAGTAAGTCTTTGAAGTTCTCAGTTGTCAGCTTCTGTCAGAATCTCCAGTGGGGCCTCAGTTTTTCCCATCCCATTGATTTGAGAAGTTTGTTTTCACAGCAATTAATTTGAGTGCAGTTTTGATCCTTTGTGCAGCATTCAGGCTCCCAGTACGAGCATGCTTTGCTCTGGCTCACTTCACTGAAACCAGAGCAATCTTTATTCCAGTTAATAGTGCAGAGACAATCCTGCCACGTGAGAGCGAGCTGGAATCTGTTCCAGCCTGTACAGCAACAGCCCAAATGTAACTACAGGATTTCTGTCAAAGAGAGATGAAATAGCTATTTGGGTTTTCAGATCCCCAAAGAAGCTCCTCTACAAACAGTTGCAATTCATATTTTGCCCTGTCAGCCAAGCAAACTGTCTGGAGTCACCAAGCAACTCACTGAACTTTCAAGTGTCAGCTTTAGATTTTCACTCCAGATAAATCACTCCTGGGATTTTTATCTTTACAGTGCTTTTCATCCATTACCTCTGCAAAGCAGGCAGCACCTAACTGCTTGTACAAGCACAGGGCTTCCAAAGCCCTCTGCAAACATTAAAGGATGAATGGTAAATGCAATTGTTTTAATTGGCACCAATATCAAAGCCGTTTTTTTTTTTTTTACACACCAGATGGGTGTTTTCTAAATGTTCAATTGTGACTGGTACTCTCCTCTTATTTAGGGGATTTACAGCCCTGTAAATGGGCCGTGTACAGGTGTGTCCTGATGGATGACCAGAGCCTCAGGACCTGCTCAAATCCATGTCCCTGGGGAGATCAGAAGGTGGGAGCACAGTCTGGTGCACTGCATCCCCTCCAGATTTTCACTTGAGCAGGGCAGCCCCTCTGCCTTCATCCACAGCCAAAGTCCTAAAACAGAATGATTTAAGCACAGTTTTGCTCTTTCCATTAAAATACAGCTTGAACAGTTGGCATTGTGTGGACTTTATCAGTGAGACAGGGGTTGGGAACTTGGGGAGACATCTCTGATGCACTTTTTGGGAAGAACTTGCTTTCCAGTACCTAATGACTGGAAGCTTGGCTTGGACGTGCAGGGTTGAGATGAGAGGACATCCTTAAGAGAAGTCAGTGGTGTTAGGAGGCAGGAGAAGAAATAATTGCAGCAATTAGGGCTGGGTTTATTGAACAGCAGAATGCAGCAGTTCAGAAGCTCCTGAGAGAGGAGCTTCTGTGCTCCCTGTACCTTGTGAAGCCATCCATGGAGACATCCCTGGGAATGCAGTTTGTGGCGAGGCTGCCCTTTTCCTTGTAGGGTTGCCCTGTGTCAGTGTCACAGTGCTGGGCTCTGCTGCCCTGCAGCCTCCTGTGTGCCAGGTGGGCTCCAGCATTTCAGTGTCACAGGGCCAGCAGCAGCTGCTGCTGCTCGGTGCTGAGAGTCTGCGAGTGCTGCAGGTCTCATCTTCTGCCTCGCTGCGTGAGGAACAGGAGGGACACAAAGAGTTGAAGGGTTTTCAGTAAAAAGAGCCCTCCCAAGACACCAGTCCTGAAAATTCAACACGCTTGGGAATCTAAGAGGGAGCACAAGAATTCTGGGGGGAAAATCCATGCTAAAAAAGCACCTCTTTTGGTAATGCTAGCAGTTGGGTTTAATCTGTTTACTTTGGATAGTAATGAAAGGAAACTGGGCCAGCTGCAGACCTCCTTACTGTGACAACAGCAACCTTTTATTATTTCCATCAAACTCAAGGAGGAAATAGCTTAAACATCTGCAGCTTTTGGACAGGGCTGCACACTCAGAAATACAGCTTCACTGCTACTGTTAAAAGATTTAGTATTCCTTCCACCAGACATGCTGGGAGCAGCGTGATGCAGAGACACACAGAGAGCCAGGCCTGCTTCAGGTGTTGGCTCTTCCAGCCTGGTGAGTGGTAAACATGGTGAAACTGCTGTGCCAAGGATTTGGCAGCTGGGAGGTTTCTGTGGTTCCCCTGCAATTTTCCTCCCAGCTCCAGTGTGTGCACCCAACACAAACGGGCACTGGCAGAAGGATTTGGGTGCAGGATGCCTGGTCATGGTTCTGTCCCCCAGCTTTTAAAACTTAAATTCTTCATTCAAGGCTCATGGAGGTGGTCTGGCCTCCATAAAAAAATTTCTTCACTTTAGGTTTGCAGCTCTAAGTTGGGATTCATCATTTGGGGCTGAATTATTGCTGAGAAATGTTGGCCTTGTCACACTCTGATAGTTCTGCCAAATCCTTGGTGCCACCTCCTCTTGTCTTTTAGGAGAGAAAGTCCTTTAGGCTCTCTCATTTTGCTTCTTTTGTTTGGCTTTCCTTGCACTAAAAAAAAAAAAAAAATCAGCTGGAAAAATTCATATCTTCATTGGCTGGGAGCTGATCTTGGCTTTTTGTGGAGAGAGAAGCAAGAATTCCATTCCAGAGTCACTGCAGCCCTCTTTGCAGCCAATAAAAAGTTGCTGGTTTTCTGGGAAGCAACAAGAGAAATTACCTATTAGTAAAAAAGAATAATAACAATCTAGCTGTAGGGCAGAAGAGAGCTTAAAGGCCTTGTCCAGCCTGATACTTAAACATGCACAGATTTAAGTGTGTGAGCAGTCCCAGTGGCTTTGGTGAGCTGTGCTTGGCCATGGTTAGAGTGCAGCACTAAACTCAAATGAGGGTAAACAGGATGGCTCCCAAATAGCACGTGTGCTCAATGCTCTAAATGTGATTTCAAAATAGAGATCTTTGCATCCCCAGAAACATGTTTCACAGTGAAAGCAGGCCTGTAGTGTTGCCTGGCTCCTCCAGTAATTACATGCTGTTTATCTAAATAAAATTCATTCAGATGAAGCCTGTAGCTTTGAGTTATTGCCTTTGATATTCTAAAATGTAAGGATTCTTCAATCTTGCTTCCAAATAACTGCTACATTTGATTTCAGAGGGGACCAGTGGAGCCTTGTTGCTGCTCGAAGGATTCAGGGAGATTTTATTTGCAAACTGCATTAAGATTCTTCAGCTGAAAGCCGTTAGCTTGGAGCAGCCTTCTCTTTAAGGCTAAGAATATTTTAGGAGTGGAGAGATAATTCCTTGGGTTGCTAACAGCTCTCTAAGAAGGAGAGAAGACTTGGATATAATGACATTTATATGCTTTGATTATTTGACAGCAAATTTCTATGTTACAATATCTCTTAAAGACTTACATCCTTCTGTGCTGTTGCGTTGCTGTTCCCTCAAACAGGGCAGGTTTGAACCAACATTCTGAATGTTTTCTTGCAGCCAAAGAAGCCAAAAGTCCCTGACAATCCTTTCCATGGCATTGTTTCCAAGTGCTTTGAGCCTCACCTTTATGTGTATATCGAGTCCCAGGACAAGTGAGTAACCAGCCCGAGTTTTTTAGGGTTTGTTTGCTTTTGGACGTGTTGGATTGTGCTGGATTCTGTACTCGAGCTGCAGAAAATGGATTTATTGAAACTCTACTGCCTGATTTCAATGGGAGTGGTGTTTGTGGTTCGAGAAACTTCGAGTGGGGCCTTTGCTTGGACAAAATGAGTGTTCAGAGGGCTGTGGAGGTTGGTTTTGTGTGTAATTGCAAAGGGCTGCAGGAGGGGTGCCCGCTGCCTTTCTGTGGAAGAGGCTTAGAGTTCCTAAATTACTTCTGTTGCCTCTGCAATTCCCACTGCAGACATGTGTCCTTCTTTCATCTCATGTTTTCCACAAATAACAGGGTTGGGTTTTCTGTAAAATACACATGTGGCTTCGTGGCAGAGGAGTTGGAAGATTTGCTTTGTAGGAATAAGTTATTTGAGATCCTGAGATGAAAGCTGCTGTAGATGAGCTGGCTGTAAGATAACATTATCATTGCTCACAGATTGGGACTTTGTCAGGGGCTTTAATCCCTGGCACCCTTCTTCATCTTCCTCTTTGACTTGCAGCAAAGCAACTGGAATGAAAGGAGCTTTCAGCTCGGAGAAGTTTTCAAGGCTCTCACCACGCTTTCTTGTGCATCTCTGTTCTCACCAGGGTTTAAATAACATCTCAGTAACAACTGCAGTGCCACCTGGGAACAGAAATAGCTGAAAAAAGGTTCATTTTAGTCTTTTAGCACAGATTAATGGCTAGAAAGGAGGAGGTGCCTACTTGGTGTATCTCGTCTGTGTGTGCTCTTCTATCTTCCAAGGCTTTACACATGAGAGAATGTGTAACTCGAGGCCTGCAGTGTCCTGATTGTATCCAAACTCCATGATAAGCATCTTGAAAAAGCTTTTCCATGTCCCATCAGCTTTTTATGCTTAAAAAAAAAATAAAATCATTAAATAGCTGAAACCTAGCACGGTGCTGTATCCTGCTGGGTTTAGGTTCTGCTCTGCAATATAACAAAGGGAAACTGATATTTCCCCCCTGCCCTCAGCCAACTGAGCACAGACTTATTTGAGTATTTCTTCTCTTCTCACTGGGGGCCATTTTAATCCCCATTTTGGTAATTCTACCCCACTGTGCTCCTAGCCCCCTTTTTCTTTTTTTTTCTCTTCTCCTTTTCCTTTACAATCATGAGATGTTTTATATTAGCTTTATAGCCACAGGCTGCAGGCAGTTCAAAGAAAACCTGCCACAGTATTCCCCATGCTGCCCCTGACTGCCAGAAATTTCTTTCCTTCAGGATTTTCTCTCTTCTTCCTTTGATTGGACTTTTGAGGAATCTGTTGCTGTTGTCTGAAAACGAGAAGTTGCTTAGATCATTAATTGTATGTTTGAGCTCTGAATAGTGAGGGTATCTTGATTGTTTTGTTCATCATTGCCTTAAATCTGTGGCAAAAAAAAAAAAAAAAGCCTGGACATTCTCTGCCAAAAAATTGTTTCCATACCCATTGAAAGAAGCACAGTGCCAAAATCTGTAGCCTGTTTAAGAGGAGACACCTGAAAGGAGGAGTTTAAAGATGCTGCTCTCCACCCTCAGCTGCAGAGTAACTATCAGATTTCTGACCAGCAGAGCAGATTTCATTCCTGCCCCTTTGGGATGTGTGTCTTTACTCTCCTTTGTGGTCAGCAGGAGCACACAGACGTGGGCTGAGCTGTTCTGCTGGGGAGGAGGAAGAGCTCTGTCAGTCTACAGGGCTGAGAGTGTGCAGAGCCCTCCTTAAATCTGCCCAGAGGCACGTCTGAGTCGAGAGTGCTCAGAAAACTGGCACTCAGTGCTGTGTGTTTGCAGCCTCATCAGCAGAGGGGCTTCCAAAATCCCCAGTCCATGGAAACTGCTCTGCAAGGCTCCAGGTGTCTCAGTGCCACTGTCCTTTTCACAGCAGACCCACTGGGCTCCCTGTTCTTCTCTCGTGCTGCTCACGAGCTCCTGGTTCCTCTCGTGATTGCCAGAGGTGCAGAGCAGCCCTGAATAGGTTGAGTGAAGAAAAAAAAAGGGGGGGGGGGGGGAGAGGAATGCAGGAATGAGAAGAACCAAAAGAGAATTCCCTTTATGTGATTTCATTTCATTCTTTCTCTTGGTTAGATTTGGCGAGTTCTCGCTCCCCATAAATATGCTACTGTTAGGAAATACCACATCTGCACTACCAGAGGATTTTCTTGGAGCTTTTCCGCAAAGTCTGTGGAGAAAATACTCATTTTCTGTAGCTTTCCTGCCTTCTTCATGTTTCATCTCCCTGCAGCTTTTTCTGCCAGACTCTCTGTGCTCCCATTGTACCACCCAAAGATTTGTGGCCTTGCTGAGACTCACGTGAAAGTTTGCCATCAACCAAGGTGTGCATTAATGATGTATTAGTTCTTTTGGTGCACACTGCCCTGATGTTTTGCTTGCACCAGTGCCATTCTGAAACAGGAGCAGCCCCATGGCCTGGGTTGATGGGCAGTTTTATCCAGGCTGGGACCAGAACAAGCGTGAAGCCCCAGCACTCCTCTCCCAGCTCTTCTGAACAGCTGCATTTTCTCCTGCATCCCAGTTGACAAGACCTTGGGGGACCAGGAAAATGCAGATCCCATTTCATTTCGCCTCGGAGAAGAGGAGATCATGTGGGCTAAGCATAAAGAAACAAAAGCCATCGACATTCCTGAGCGTGTCTTGAGACTGAGAGAAGGCAAAAAAAAAAAAATCAAGTGACTGGTGACTGCTAAGAAAGCTCCACTTTGTTGCCCAGCTGGAGCCCAGCACAGATGCAGAGGTGGAGATGCAGCTGTTGAATTTGACAAGGAGTGAGCCACGTCCTCTTTCCTTGAGAAGCTGCAGGAATGGGCAGCCTGCAGCACGTGTGAGCCCTCCTGCAGCAGCCATCTGTTTGGCTCTGCTACAGCTACAGAGGGAGGTAAATTCTGCTTCTCTGTGGCCCAACACAATCAATGCTTCATTTCAGCCTTCCAATTGCTGCTGCCAGTGTGGAGATTTATCACATCAGTGGAGCAGCCTGATGTTTTTACAGTGCTTGTAACACAGCTGAGCAACTGTGAGTGTGGAATCAGAGCTGTGTGCAGTGCTCAAGCAGTAGGCATGGAGAAAGGGGCTACTTGTCTTTGCAACAGCCTGGCTAAAGCCAACAATTGTTGCTCCATGGTGGAGAGTCCTGATATTCCAAGCACGTTTCTGGAGATAAGTTGGGCCCAGCAGATCGCCCATGGTAGGAGTTTCATCCATTCTGAGGCAGCAACCTCTGAGTTTGTCAGGGAGGAGACTTGTGGCTTCTCTGGTAAGCTGGAGGCAGAGGGGTTTTCTCTCTCACAGGAGGGAAAGCACAAAGGGGTACAAAGTGGGGGAAAGTTGTCATTGTTGGTGGGTTTTTCCCCTCTCCCTGGCAGAGGTGAGAACGTGCTGCAGTCTCAGCCATTCTCCTGAGGATTTGCCTTTCTCCTTAGGAGCCCTGGATCATGGCATAGCCCAGCCATTGCACCCTCAAAGGGGGTGAAGGTTGTGCCATGGGAAGGGGACAGCTGCTGGAAGACCGTGTTCAAAACAGGAATATAAAATCCAGGAACTCCTCCTGGTGAGCAGAGTAGCTGTCTCCTCTGAAAGGCCTATCTGTGTCCCAAAAGCCAAGCTTCCTCGAGGAAGGCTCTGTGTGTGTGAGTGTCTGGGGGAGGAGGTTTATTGCTGGAATTCAGTTCATCTGGCAGAGGTTATTCCATGGAGCTGAGCTGGGCTTGGTCTCTGACATGGATGTGCTGTCTCTGGAGGAGCAGGACCAGAGGAACTCCCCGAGATCAGAAGATTCTCTGGTCCTGTGTTGATGGCTCTGGCCCTCTGCCACTCTCCAAAGCCTTTTTGTCCTGGGGAAAGGATGGAGTGAAGTTTATTGTTGCCTAAAGACTGAAATATTTGAGTAAGGACCAGGCTGTAATGAATCACTAGAGACAATAAGAGGGCTTTTTGTGCTTTTAGAAAGAGTCTTAAGTAGGAAGTGCACTTTGTGCTCACGCTAAATAAAACTTCTTTAAAGGATGTGTGAAGTTGTGCAAAACCAGGTGGTATCCAAATGGGACCAAGAAATGGCAAATGGCACACACCATTTTGAGCACATCCCTTCAAAATCCATATTCCCTGAGGTCTTCTCTGGAGGCTGCTGAGATGGGAAGCCTGACTGTTCCTTTTCCTGGTGCCAGGAATGAAACTTGAGCACAGGCTTAATGCACTTGCATCAAATGTGCTGAACCGAGTTCTGGCAGACCTGGGAGCTTTTATGTGTGGCTGGAGAACAGATTTGAAGCTGCCACTAAAACTCCTGAGCACAAAAGGTTGGGGCTGTGGAATTGTGTGAGCTTTGTGGCGGGATTGTGGAGATAAGGAAGGGCTGATAACCTGGGCTTGCTGCTCTCACAAGACAGGGCAGTCTCATTGTAAGCATCATCCCCTCTTTTCACTCCAGTCCCTCCCTCAACAGACTCAAACACCTTTTTTTTTGTTCCCCACGCCAGGAATCTGGGTGAGCTGATCGACAGGTTTGTGGCTGATTTCAAGGCTCAGGGTCCCCCCAAGCCCAACGTGGATGAAGGAGGAGCTGTGCTGCCCAGCTGTGCTGACCTCTTTGTGTACTACAAGAAGTGCATGGTGCAGTGCTCCCAGCTCAGCACCGGTGAGCCCATGATAGCCCTGACCACCATCTTCCAGAAGTACCTGCGGGAATACGCTTGGAAAATTCTCTCTGGAAACCTGCCCAAGTGAGTTTGGCTTCCCCAGTGCTGCAGGCATTCCCCTGCACTGAGGAGCAGGTGATTTGTAAAGATAATGAATAGATACATCCTTGTGAACACTGGTTTCCCTGTCAAACACCCCAGGCAGCAGCAGGATCGCTCCGTTTACTTCGTGGTTTTCTCCAAAGTTCAAGTTTCTTGCACAGAGGAAAAGGCAGGAGACCAAATGGGCAGTCACATATTGTTATTCTTTTAAGGGCCCCTGGAGAATGGCTTCATATTTGGCTTTGATTAGCAGCCAGATTTGCAGTTTCTTGAAATTCCTTTTGAAATGCCAGCCCAAGTCTCTTCAGAGAGGCCTGGCTTTCAGATTTGCTACTTGGGTAAGCAGCTCATACTGGGATTCTCAGCTGCCTTAGCCCAGCATCATCTATATGGTAATTTATAATGAAGGTGGTTTATTTGTGAGATGCTAAAGTGCTTACCTGTACCTCCCTGTGCTCTGGAACATTTTATCTCTGTATAAATAAGATCTGTAGATGTAAATCCAGTGAAAGGAAATCATAATGAGTTTGCACCAATATGTATCAGGCTAAAGGTGCTCCTGAGATGTTGCCAGAACTCCACTGCAGATAATTTTATTTGCTATTTAACATCTTCAGTTTGTTTCCTTTGTAAACTTGGGAGCAGCAGAATGACTTTCTGAAACCAGTAAAATCTTTCACAGATGGAAGGGGAGAGGGTTCCATCCAGACAAGTGGAAAGATAAATTTTATGTGTGTTCTCCATCAGACTTCAGTTGCATTCTTTATCCACGTTTTTTTGAGTGTTTCATTTTTGCTGTCCAAGATAAATATCACTGTCCTATTTTTTTTAATGGATTTGGATTATAAAGACTTGAGAGGTAGGGAATTTCCTGCCTCTAAACTGCTCTGAGTCTTTCTTTGTTGATGCATGAACTCCCTGCTCACTGAAGACAGTGAAGGGGAAGGCACATCTTCTATAATTTACTTTGTTGATACCATCAGCTTTTAAAACAGGTTGCCAAAGTCTCAAATGCATGTGGACAGCTGTTTAATGCTGCAGAGATAAATATGACAAGTTTCCTGATAGTTCTGAGATTCTTCTGTAATCTTTAATTAGATTTTGAATAACTGGCAGTGAAGGTGAAGCTACCTGGGGAAGGCTGTGTTCCACTTGCATCCTGATCTATTTTCTTGTCAATGACTGAGTTGTCCTTTGCTTGAAGATCTGGTACAAAGCTCTTTGTAGAAGAAATTCCTTCACCAAAATAGCAGTTGTGGGTTTGATGTCCTGTGTTGCACAGGGTGTTGGGTTGTGATCATAAAGCCTTTTTATGGCATTAAAATCCAGCAGTAATTTTGCACCTTGAGTGTCTGTACACTGAAAAACCTCACAGGTTTTATATTTTTTTTTTTTTAATTTTTTTTTTTTTTCCCCAGGACAACTAGCAGCAGTGGTGGGCTCACCATCACAAGTTTGCTGAAAGAAAAGGAAGGCTCTGAAGTGGCTAAGTTTACTCTAGAGGAACTCTGCCTCATTTGCAGCATCCTAAGTACTGCAGAGTATTGCCTGGCCACCACCCAGCAGGTGAGTTTTCCTCTGAGGGGGCACCAGCCCCTCTTCTGTGTTACTGTGCAGACTGGGACAGCCTAAAGTACTAAAAAATCCATTGATTACTGAACTCTACATTACTCAATCTGTATTTCAAAGGAAGAAAAGTATTGGTTTTGTTATTTCTACCTGAGAAAAGCATTTTGCTCATAATCCTGCTTGACAGCATCAGTTTTGGGTTCAATCCTTTTCTACTTTGTTTTGGACTGGGGAACAATTTTTTTTTTTTTTAAGGATTCTTGGTTCATTATCTCCCCTTTGTAAAAACAAGCACAACAGTAACTCGAAATACTTTAAGGAAAATACGTGCATGAAATATTGGGGCAATGTGGAGTGGAGAGAGGAGGAATTTCTGCTGATGTGATTTGCAGCCACGCTGCTCGTTACATTCAGGTGCTTCCAAAATGCCATGGGTCAGGAATGAGCTGTGATGTTTGGCTGTTTGCAGGCCTCTCCACCACTAGGTCTGGCAATCCTCCTCCTCCTCTGCAGTTTGGGCACAGGCAGAGTGTTGAGAAACATCTTTATTAGCAGGACAGATGCCACAGTGTTAAGCTAGTACGGTAGCATGTCATGCTAGAGTTACATATTTGACCTTGGAGCTTGAATTCTTTGAGGACGTGGAGCCACCATGGCCCATCCTGGCAGATCGACAGGCCTGGGATGCCAAGAAGGAAAGATTTCCAGTGTCACTAGATGAGTTTTAGATATAGTTTGGTCACAGATTAAGTTTGAAGAAGCTGACCTTTCCAGGGCATAAATGATTATTTTGAGTTAGAAACCTGATCTCCCTGTTGCTTGTTTTGTTTCCCAACAGTTGGAAGAGAAGCTCAAAGAAAAAGTGGATGCAAGCCTAATGGAGAGAATCAACCTGACAGGAGAGATGGACACGTTCAGCATGTATGTCCAGCACAACCAAACATCCCCTTTTGTCAGCCAGATGGTGCTGGAGTAAAAACAATCCCGAGATCCCAGGATCCCCCCGGATCCACAGCCTGGGCACAGGCATTTCTCTGCTGAGGGAGTGGGATCCTCTGGCTGCTCCAAGAGCAGCACTAGCACAGGCTTTAGCTGCTCCCCATGGCCCAAGCCAGAGGAACAAGAGCACTGGAAAAGGGAAAGGAAATAGTGAGTTTCCATTTGAAACATCATTTGCATCTTGGCAGCTCCGTGAGGTGGCTGTTACATTTCAAGAAAGGAAGCTATTTCAGTACATTCCTTCCTGCTTTAACTTCCCCCTGTTAATCAGCAGCCTTGTCAGTATGATCAAACCCCATTTCAGATGACATAAAAGACTGATCCGATCTTATATTTGGGGATTATAATTGAGAGAAGATTATCGTTCATTAAAATAACTTTTCATGTAACGGTGCTAAAAATATTCTGCTCTAACATCCTTTCCTCTCCACCCCTGACAGACAGATTGAATATATTTTTTGAGACAAGAAAATGGGAGGCAAAAGTTGTTTTGCCTCGTATCAGACAAAAGAATATCTTGGCAAGACTGGGAAAATAATCCCTGTCACCAGCTCCTCCTCTCCCTAAAACTGAGATTCAGCCCAGATAGCAGTAAGATATTTTTTTTCAGAAGACTTCCTTCCTGCTCTGGTGCAGTGGACAGGATCCCACTGAATCTGCATCCAGCTCTTTCACATGGTCTCAGGCTCCATTCCAGGCTGCAGAGACTCCCATCCCTTCAGGCTCTTCCCAGACCTTTTCAGGAGTGAATTCCTGCCTGAAATTCAGGGTTGCTGTGTGTCTTAAGGTGGGGTTTTCTTAACCTGGACAAGTGGAGGGTGAGTTTTGCCAGCAGGAGCCAGCCACCTCGAGAGGCTGCTTGATTTCCACAGTGGCTGCCTCACGAGGTGGTTGGTCCCAGACAGCCAATGTGAAGTGTTTTGGAAGTTGTTTAATGTATAGCTCTCGTTTGTTGCTTTGGACAGGTTTAAAGTCCAACTGACAGGGTTGATATATCTTGTAACAAAGGCTTTTAATTGACTTTCATTTTGTTCCAGCTGAGGGCTTTGTCCAGCCTTCTGTCAGTGTAAGTCAGAGCTATAAACCTCGCTGGCATTAGCTCATTCAACATCAAACAAGTTGTTTCTTCTGGGATTTGATGTCTTGTTAGGCACAGTCATAAAATAAGTGATAAAACGCTGTTTATGCACCCTGGAAAGTGTTTCTTCTTCCAGGGAAAGGCAAGTGCAGAGCCACCCCAAATGTGTAGAAAAGGAGGGTTTTATCCCTGGGGAGGCAAAGCAGTTTCTTTAGGAAAGTGGGAGAAATTATGAACTCTTCTTGAAGCTCAAGAAAAGAAAAAATTACTGTAATGTAAATCCAGCAATCCATCGTTTCCCTGTTGATCTGATTTGTGAGATTATGGGCAGCATTCAGAGAACCCCCTCAAGTGCTGGGCTCACTGTAGTTGCTGTGCTGCTCCTTCATGGCCCCAGCTTCCTGATCCATCCCTTCTGTGCATGTCAGGGATTGTGTCAGGAGTCACCCACCGCTGCCTGGGGGAGGATTTTGAGTATTCCTGCAGAACCAGGCTCCAAACCCTCCTGGCATATCCTGATCTTTTGTGTTCCTGCTGCACCACCATCCCTCCACCTTTCGAAGAAAAACAAGTGGGTTTCTCTCCCTGTTGGCAAACTCGTGGCTTTCAGGTGAGAGCCTGCACTTGGTGACCCAGCTTCTGGCAGACTCCACACACAGGTGGTGGAGTGGCTTTCCATCCACTCAGAGCTTTGTGTTTCTCCTTGGTGCTGAAGCTCTTCCCTCCCAGTCAGTGGCAGCAGGTGCCCTGCAGGAGTCTGCTGTGCCCACGGGGTGGTTATTTCAGTCTGGCTCCCTTGGCCTGGTGGAATCCCCCAGGGAGTGGATTCTGTAGTGCCCAGCAGAAGCAGAGGCACCAGCAGAAACAGTCACGGGCTTTTTTTATCCCCATGCAAGTTTTAAATCGTGTAACTTGAAGCCTGTAGTCATCTCCCATACTAATTTTTCCAGCTAGTTTTTGGATGAGTTTGCCTTTACAAACAAATTGATTGCTTTGAAGGAGGTTTTTTTGCTTTGCATCCTGTTCCAGACTTTACGTGCTGGAGCTGTAGGAAAGGGAACAGGAAACTTTTCTGGGTCGTGGTGAAGAACAAAACCCAGGTCAGAATTAAGTGGGGGTGACACCTTACCTCAATGAGAAGGTGGACACTTAAAAGCATTTTGAACAGTGAACCCCAGAGTAGTATCCAAAACTTCACGAAGACAGTGAGGGGGAGGAAGGATGGTTTGAGAGAGCCTTGCTCAGATTCCTCACAGTCCTGCGATTCTCATCTGTGCTACCATCATGAGAAAGAGCAAAAGCAAAATCCACTTCTTACAAATATAATCCTGAGGTTGTAAACACGCATCTGTGGCAGATTTAAAGTTGACACTGTTTTTAAAAACTGTGCTTAGTGGAACAGAATCAGTTATTGCTTTTAGCAGAAGCTGTCTGCAGTGCTGGTTCCGTGCCCCTGAGGGGGGTCTGAGCTGCTGCAGGCAGAGTTTCTTGCCTGTTGTTTCAGGATCAGCTGCACCTTTATGCACATCGTAATATGGTGGCCTTAAATATGTCTTTAAACAATATCATGCTGTTAAAAAAACATAAAGGGGGAGGAAGAGAAATGTGTTTGATGTGTCCTCTAGTCTGGTATACGTCTCAGGAACTCAAACAATGGATGGCAGCAGTCCTAGACATAGTGTAAATAAGACATCTGCCTTCATCTTCACACATGGGAGACACAGAACTCATGCAGATGCCATTTTTAAAATCCTCTGTGCAAGTTCCTGTGAGCAGTAGAATATTGGCTGTGAATAAATGGAGAGATGATAAAATGCTGGTGTTACACAGACTGGATTAAATGTGAAGATGAATCCCAGTCTGGGCTTGATACTTGGGGATTTCTTCTCTTCATCTGCCACTTTTGATCCCCAACCCTTTATTTGTGTTAAAACAGAGAAAGGTCAAGTGTAAAAACATCCTCTCTCCCCTGGAGCCCATTGTGCAGCTCCCTGCAGGATCTCCCAGCTCCTCCTCAGTACAAGTGGTAGCTGTGTGCATTCACATCACTGTGCTACTGTCAGCCAGGAGAGGATTTTCCTCCTCTCACACTCAAAATGCTCCAGTTCTGGCACTCTGTTACTCACTGTGATTCTAAAACTCATGCTTGATTCTTCTGGTTTTGTTCCCCTCTTTTGCAGTGTGATCTCCAACAGCATCCAGCTGTTAGTGCAGGACCTGGATGCAGCCTGTGACCCTGCCCTGACTGCTATGAGCAAGGTAGGGGTGGATTTTCAGAAAGAGGTCACCTTAAGATCCATGTGGAGTTCTTGTGTGCTTTGATTTCACTACTGATACATTCTTCTACTCTGATTTTTTTTTCCTCACTTTTTAGAGCAGCAATCGCTGTATTTATAAATACATCCCTCACTCCAAACCCTCTTATTATTCAGATTAGAGCTTTCAGGCTTTTTGCACCACATTAAAACCTACAGACAATGAAATACATTCAGTAAGTACTCAAGGCTTTCTCTTTCCACTCCCAGTGCCAGTGAGAGCATTTAAAATTGGAAAAACTTTTGTCAGCGTGAAATTGCAAATACACCTTCACGTTTGCTCTCCCCTTTGTCTTCTTTGGCAGGGAATTTTACCAGCCTGCTTGTTTGGGGCTCTTAAATGGAGGGAACTCAAATGGAAGCGATGTGGAATTGAGGTTGAGCCTTATTGCTTCTGTGATCCTCTCAAGGACATATGGAGCCATTCCTGGAGAGGCCCCTATGACTGGAGCTTAAGGATTTTGTTGCAGTTACAACTGCTGGCTTTTATATGTTTGAAATGCAGAGCTGTGTTTCCTTGCCAAAGTATTGTGAAAACCCAGACTTGCTTTAGACAGAGGTGAAGACAACAAAAGTGGATTGAGCCTTTTTTTTTTTTAATTAGAAATATTAAACATAAAGCTCCATTTTGGTAGGATCAACACACTGTCTCGCTGCCATGAATTTTAATGGCTTTCTGCTTTATGATGTGTTCCAGCTGTAAGCAGCCCCGCCACCCCCCAGCTAATATTTGAAGTGGAATGCAGCTGGTAATAGAGCTTGTGCAGGTTCCAAATGGAAAGAGGATTTATTTTTTTATTTTTTTCCCAGTCAAATAACACCACTAGGAAGGGCTTGGCACTTCAGGTGTTGCCTGTGTGCTGTGGCAGCCCCTCAGATCTCCTCATCCTAGAGAGTACAGTAATATCTGAATCACCTAGCTCTGGCTGTTTATACCCAAGCAAACCACAACCTTGAGAAAGCAGCAGCTGGTAGGCCATTTATTTTTGTCTTTGGAACACTGGTAAAATGCAGCACATGTGATGGGACTGATGATATATAAACAAGTTTAAGTGTTATGAAATTAGCTAAATAAATACTTGTCACTTGTGCACACACTCCACTATTTGCATCAGACAGAGTCGCTTTTATGTGATTTTTATTAGACCTGGATTTGGTGCAAAAAGTTTTTTTCCTTCACCCTCCTCCTCCCTTTCCTTTAGGGTTGGGTTATTACTCTGACACTTGAATAAGAAATGCATGTAATTATTTAAACACAGAGTTAGTATTTGGAAATGTAAAATTTCAGCCTATATTAAAGAAATAAAGATTGTGTGATCCATTCCAATTCTACTCTCTCAAGATCCATACTCCATTAGGGCTCTTCCTTTGTTTAGCTTCTTTTCATTCTTCTGGTGTCCTCCAGGATTGAACATTCCCAGTCCTTTGTTGGAGTCTGGCTTTGGGTTTTTGCCTTTTTTTTTTTTTTTTTTTTTCCTTTGCAAAAATGTTCAGGAACTATTGAGGTAAATTATGAAATGCTTAAACCTCTCAATCCACTTTGGCTGCAGGCCACGTTGAGAGATTTAACACAGAAAACAGCATCAGGAATATTGCTTTCAGCTGGGAATGCTGCTTGGTTTCCACGATTCTTTACTTTGTGTGTTCTGAAAGAAATGCTGAATGCTGGGAAGGCCCCATATTATAAAATTTGCAGGTGATAATCCTTGCTCAGACTTTACAGCAGGTGGAGGATGATGAAACGTGACTGTAGGACAGAGAGCTGGGATGTGGGAGGTGGGAGGAGAATTTGCCCTAAACCCCCTGTTGTGATATTCTGGATAACTAAGAACTGTTAATGTGTTTGTACTGCTCTGTAGCAGGCGCTCACATTGCCTGGTGTGCTTCCTTTTTAATCTCTGGGATGAGGGAACTGCTAATCTGCACGAGATATTTTCACCCCAATTAATTTTATGGATTGCACTGGATAAGGCTTGATTTACATGCTGAATTAAGCTTGGATTTATATGTAAAACTGTGCCTGTAAGTGGGGCTGGGGGACATTTTAGTGCCTCCCATCAATCTCTTGCTGGCTTTTTCCATTTTCCTAAAACCTTTCTGGCACAGCTGCAGTTCCCGGTGCCCTCACAGCCGAGTGGACAAAGCGGGGCTTTAATCATTTCTCCACTCCACGCACAGAAAACCCCGAGAGCAGAGCAATCAGAGCTGCCAGCTGCTAATGAAAAGCCCTCAGGAGAGCGTTGGAGCCCTGGAACACCGTGCAGAGTGTGCCAGGGCAGAGCCCAGCTCGTGTCCCCAGCACGGGGCCAGCTCGCAGCTCCCGCAGCTCCTGCAGCTCCCGCTCCCCTCCCAGCCCTTCCTGCAGGAGCAGCTCCAGGTCAAGGCAGCAGGTGCCCAGGCTGGAGCCTGCAGTGGGATGCTGCTGGAAACAAGGGGAATTGAAGATTCATTCATCCTCTGCTCCATCACAAGACAAATCCCTTTGCTGCAGGGCTTGGACGCAGGGGTGGCTCTCTGGGGACACAGGACCGTGCCACTCTTGAGCCTCTGCCACTCCCAGGAGGCAGCACAGCTCTTGTGAAGTGCCAAACCACCCCAGTTCTGCTCAGGGTTTTCCTTTCTCGTGCCTGTTTGAACCTGCACCCTGTGTTTTGTTGTGAGAAGCAGGAGGTAGCACCAGCTCTTGCAGACACGCCGTGTCCTCCCAGCCTGCAGGTGCCTTTGGGCTTCTCCCTCTCACTGAAATCTCTTTGCTCTTGTTCCTTGGACTCATGTCCAGATGCCTTTGGGCTTCTCCCTCTCACTGAAATCTCTCTGCTCCTGTTCCTTGGTCTCATGTCCAGCTTGTGTATGTAAACTGTGTGGATATCCCAAGAACAACACAGGACAAGGGAAAAAGGGGAATAAATTTAAAACGTCAGGAACAAAGCTTTACCAGCAGAGTTGGGCTCATATTTCTTTTGATGACTTTTCAGTATGTGTGCTATTCGTTTCTCTGCAGCTACTGGGTGGTTTTTTTGGGGGTGAAACACACCCACGTGCACACAGACACCCACCCACACACACACACACACACAAACAAAAGGGTTATTTTTACTGTACATGCTTTAAAGGTTTGGTTGTAAAGTATTGCCTTTGGAATGATGACCAACAAAATGAAAAAGCTACTGTTCCATTGTTGGTGCAATAATTCAGCTCAGCAGTGCCTTCCCACTTTCTGTTCCCACTCTGTGGGGATGGTGGTTTGGGTGAGGGTTGCTCTGTCAAGAAGGGCGTGTGTGAGTCCATCAGGGAGAAAGGCACAGAATATTTTGTTTGGATGTGAGCAGTTACCATGAGGAGTGGAAAAGCAGGTGACAGGACTCGAGGGAATGGCTGGAGCTGTGTCTGTGCAGTTCGTGTTGGATATTAGGAAAGGGTTTGCCCAGACTCCCTGGGGAATGGTCACAGCCCCAAGGCTGCCAGAGCTCCAGGAATGTTTGGAAAACACTCTCAGACCCAGGGTGGGATTGTTGGGCGTCTGTGAAGGACCAGGAGTTGGTGTTGCTGCTCCTTGTGTGTCCCTTCCAATTCAGGATGTTCTGTGACTCTGAAAACCTGTGGAGCAGGTGATGAGAGAGACATCCCTCACAGCCACCCAGCTGATGTGAGATCAGCAGGCTGGGGCTTGGTTTGGTTGGTTGAAATAAAGACAGCTTTAGTGGGACATGTGTAGACTCAGACACTGTGGTTTTGCAAAGAATTTGGCTTCTCTTTCCCACTAAGTCACTTAGGCTGCCTGTTGTTTGGATGGAATTGAGTCAGCTGAATTGCAGGGGGCAAAGTAGCCATATTAAATTAAATTAAACCCAGGAATAAAAAAAAACAACTTTATATGCAAAATCCAGAGCTTGGGAAAACAAGTTTGAGGACAAACACCCTCTCAAAGGAAAAAGCTCATCTTCCATGTGTGCCCAGTTTCCTCTCCTGATTTCCTATGAGTTTTCCTCCTGTCTCATCTCCAGCATGAGGAAAAGCTCTCCAAAGAGTTATTGGGAGAACATTGCAGAGTTCTGAGCAGCAGCAGAACTAGTTGTGCTTTTCTGGATGCCTGTGTTCCTCAGTGAAACTCTGGTAGATACACGAGGCCAGGCCAGACCCAATCACCTCTTTTTTGGTTTTTCCACTTGACTTAAATTTGGAGTACCCTGTGTACTGCAAACCAGGTTTAGAGAAAATCAAGGGAGCCACACATCTGGCTCACAGGGGCTGTTCTCTTGCAGTTCTGCTGAGAATAAATGAAAACAAAATGGGAGGTTGAGTAACTCTTCTTGTTTTGTACTTTATACATGCATTTGGAAGAGCTGGAGTTGGGCATCCTGGCTTGTACACCAGCAGTGTTTTCAGTGAGCTACACTGGTGCAGAGTGCTTTGGACTTTAAGACTTTTTACCTCTTCCATCTATCTGTCATCAGTCTCACCAGTATTAAAGTCTTGGCTGCCATACAGGAATCCAGACTTTGCAAGCTTGCAGATATTTTCTCAAATGCCTGTAATCAGGATTTATATGGGCACTTCATCCCAGCAAATTGGAAACTGTTAAATATTAAAGCAGCCTGATGTTCTCCAAAGGCTTTTTTAATCCTAGTGGTCCCCATTTGTGTGGGTTACTGGTCACAGTCTCTGCTCTGGTGCAAAAGGGGCTGCTCTGGCTTTTCTTTGTGTCTTCTTGTGGAAGGGTTTTGCCCAATCACTTTCATGATGAGGAACTTGACCTTGGTGGTGAATTGCAGAGGCAGTCTCTAAATGATTCCTTAGAGATCCCCTGGCAGGAAGTGTGTACAGTTTCCCTTACCTATTGCTTGAAGGTTAATGAATTAAACAGTCATTTTTGCTTGTTTTTTCTGTCCCTTTGTGCAGATGCAGTGGCAGAACGTGGAACACGTCGGTGACCAGAGTCCTTATGTCACCTCAGTGATCCTGCACATTAAACAGAATGTCCCCATCATCCGTGACAACCTGGCCTCTACCAGGAAGTATTTCACTCAGTTCTGCATAAAATTTGCAAAGTAAGTCACCAGCACACACCGTTGGTTCAGGTCACCCCATAAAACAGTCTGATGATCACTGCGTGTTGTTTGCCAAGTGCAGAAAGTTTTGGGTTGGGCATCTTTAAAAGACTTTGAATATCTGACTTTAGATCTGACTCTTGCTGTGGGAAAACCTATTTTTCTTCCATGGGGCTTCCAGGTACTGAGAAATTTGCCCCAAAATAACATTTACAATAAACTCTGTAAGGAGGGCATGTGTGAGAAGTATATTCTACCTTCACAATCTAAAAGCTGCTTCTCTGTGCAAAAATAGCTCAGACAGGAGGGGAAATTCACATTTAAATGTTGAGGGGGTATTAAAGTATCCTCCTGGCAAGTCAGTCAAATTTGAGCAGCATGAAAGAAGTGATGGATGAGACAGAAATGCCCCTTACTGCTGGATTCAGGGTGGGCATCCAAACTTTTCATCTCTGAGTCTGAAGCAAAAATTCAGTTCTTTGGGAAGATACTTTGAGCTCTTCCCTGCTTGCCTGTGAGCTCCACGTGGCAAGGCCCCAAGAAAAACCCTCGGGAGGGGCTGTGCCAGTTGTAGCTGCTGCTTTTGGTGTCACATGTGACCGTGCTGAGCATGTCATGTGTCACTCCAAAATACCTTAACGTTTCATTCATCTCTGATAAGGTCATCACCCTGAAATAAGCTCTGTGGCCTGGCAGGGACTGTGTGGGCTGGAGATTTGAGCTGCAGCTCCTGCCTCAGCAGGGTGGGATGCAGCAGCAGCTATCCTGGGAACTGGAAGCTTTCAGAGCTTTCAGGGAGGCTCTCCTGAGAGTTTCATCCCCCTCTCTGTCTCAGGGTACTCATGAGGTTGCATTAAGGAGCAGTTATGATAAATCATGTGATGATATTGCCCGTAATCACTGTTTGAAATGCTGTCTCAGTGAGCATGTACTGCACAGAAACCTTCTGTGTGGTGACACTTGAATTTTGTGTGATAAATAAAACCCCCCATTTATTCAGCTGTTCACAGCACACTCTTAATACCTCAGCTTAGTTGCCTCCCTTTTAACTTTATTGCTAGGCACATACCAAGTAAACTCCAGATGAAACAGCTCTCAGATTTGAGTGGAGTTCCCATCTAAGCTGAATGTCCTCATCATGAGCACAGAAGCCACTGCTCTCCAAAACGTTTTTTTTTGGGTTGTTTTAAAGACAACTGCAGCTCTGATCTGTAGCACATTAAAATTAAGACACAGTCCTGAACTCGCTGTGCCATGGATCAGATGCAGAAGGGTGGAATGGGTTCCTGAAGATTGATTTTACTGGATTTGTGCAACTTGGAGAGATCCAGGGAGATCCAGCCCAGTGGTAAGGGAGCACCAATCTCCTTAAAATGCCTTTTAATGCGTATAAATATTTGTATTTTTGAAACTCTGAATTCTTATGGAATATGCTGGCTGGGCCAATATAAATACCTGGCCTTTTGTGTGCCCCACAATGCTGAAAATCCTTTTAACAGGCCTTGTGCTTCTCCACATGTTAATGCCTGTGTCTTTGTGAGCTGCCACTTCTCAGCTCTAATGGATTGTATAAAGCACGAGTGTTGAGTTACAGGACCACAGGGGAGAAGGCAGCTAAAGTCACTAAATTTAAAACAGCGGGATCTGAGCCAAGTCTGGAGAGAAGAAAAATGGCCATCAGAAATTGCATCAATCCTCTAACCTAATTTGTCATTTTTGCTTTGTTTTGAGCGATGGGCGAGCGGCGCTCCCTGGGGACAGCGAGCGCTGGGGGGGCTCAGCTCTCCCTTCACCTCATCCTTTGAAATCAAACCCCACAGCAGCAAAGCCGTGGCTGCTATGCTGGGATGTGTTTGGGAAGTCTGTGACCTGACCTCAATGAGGAAGAGATTAGAACTGAGAGACAGGAAAAACAAACAGTTCTCCCCCCTGGCCGGGGAAGCGGCTCCTCCGTTAGCAGCAGCCAAGCGTGGTGGGTGCTGCGTCCTTCCAGGTGCTCCAGAGAAAAAGGGAGAGCAGTTTGGTGGAGGAAAGTTGTGATGTGGAGGCTCCTGGAGGTTTCAGGGCAGCTCATCAGCTCGGAGGATGGCAAAGAGCAAAGCCCTCCTGGGCTCAGTGACAGCAGAACCTTTGAGGGACGTCCTGCAGTAGCTCAGGCTGGCAGACAGACAGACAGACTGTGGTTGCATTTCTGTCTGTGCCTCGAGGCATTGTGATTGCTGCAGCATCAGTGCAGGGGATTAGGAGAACGAAGGCTTTGGCAGAGCCACTCCTGTTGGGTGGGAGCCTCTCAGATGCTGTGGTTTCTGTGCTTTAGGTTCCTCATCTGTCTTGCACTGTTTTGTTATTACACTGGGGACTTATCTGCTTCTAGGGAGGCTTTGCTGGGTTCAGTTTTATAGCTGGAGCTGTAAATGAATTCTGGCATCCAATCTAACTGTGATTGTGCAGGGAGTGAAGGCATTCAGAGCACAGAGCCTCGTGCAGAGCATTACCCCTGAACATGCACGTATTATTCACATCAGGATTGCCTGCTGTACTCTGAGAGCACCAGGAATGGAGTCCAGCCTAGGCAAGAGGAGGCTCCACTGCATTTTTTCTGTGAAGTACAACAGCTCTTGATGATCCCAGCTAGTCCAAAAAAAAAGAAAAAAAAAGAAAAGGGGGATAAAAAAATTCCAGAGCAGCCTTTGGCTCTGACAGTTTGTCTTGTCTGTCCTGCTGGAGTTGGGAAGCTGTTTCCAATAAGGCAGCGTGAAATAAGAGGCATGTGGGGATGGAAGGTCACTTTACCCCTCTGCACTGATGGTGGGTGGCCATCCAGAGGGGCCTGGGAATTGTTTCATGCAAGACAGAATGCTGTCTGTGGGAGATTGTGTGGTTATATAGGAAAGAAGATGAAAACCCACGAGGAGGGGGTCCTTGGGCTGTCAGTCTGCCACCTGCAGAAGGACAGGCTCTCCCTGTTTCTCATACACAACATCAGCTTTAGCTCCATGCCTGGCCTTGCAGAGGGAGGGACAATTGGATCTACCTACTCTATCAAAGGCACAATTAATTTATTGTACTGTTCTGCCAGCAGTGAGCTGCTGCATCCAGAGTTGCTGCCAATTTATCATTTCCTAGGATCACCTAAGCTCCAGCTGTGCTCATCACTCTCTAATTGCCCTCTGGGAATTAGTTATAGACGTGAAAAATGGACTTTTAAAAGAGATAGGTTAAATATCCACTGTCAGGCTTTTGTGCAAGAAGACACAGGGATTCTTTTCGTCCTCCTCTTTTCTGTTTTGTTGCCAAGGTTGTTTCTCTGGTGGCCAAATTCAAAGCTGCTTGGGGCAGGCCAGTAGCTGATTTTCAACAGTAGTTTGAAATTGTTCTCCTTGACACCTCTCCAGGATAAAATGATTCACTGAGAGAGGTAGTGACTGTGTCTGAGGGCAGGGGAAGGGAAGGAACCTTTGCTTGTGAGGGCTCTTCCTTGAACCATTCCTTTGGGTTTGCTCAGCAGCTTGGCATGCTCCGTGCCTCAGCTACACTTTTGTCACTCTTCCATGAGAAAGGATGGGAAATAAATGTCCTGGCTTGGAAAACAGGTGGCAGGACAAACAAGATGCTGTCCGTGCTCCTTGCTTTGTGGGGAGGAAACAAAAAGCTTACCAGATGCGAGGAGGAAACCACGCTGAATTTAGATCAGCATCTAGTGAGCAGCCTCAGTCCAAGGCACAGCAACCAGGCTGACTGATATTCTCTTAGGACAGAGCCATTAAAATCTAAGAGCTGCCACCAGGTCATGGAAATGTGAGCCCTGCAGGCATTCAGCCAGAGGAGGATATGTGAACGAAGCAGAGTACATTAAAAACAAGGCAGCAGGAGGAAGACTCGTTCAAGCGGTGTGCTGCTGACAGAGTCTGTTGCTCATGTACCTCCTGAGCTTTCCTGCTGTGCTGCTCCTTGCTGGAGGGGTTGGGCAGGAACTTGTCCTGCAGGTGCCCAACCATTGCTGGGAGGGAGCATCTGCTTCTCCACTGAGGAGTGAAGCTGCTTCAGAGCCTCAAATCAAGAGGCAAAAAGCTAAAACCAAAGCTGACGCTCTGAAGTGGTGAATATTCCATCCTCGCCAGGCTCTCTCTGGTTGGGCCAGTCATTTTTCTGAGTCTGAAGTCCATGACAGCTAAAACATGTTAATGGTGTTTTCCTTTTCACAAAACTTTTTCTTGTCTTGATTGTGTTGGCCAGGAGCTTTCTGGAAGGGTGCCTCTGTGTGAGTGTCCAGGGCCCAGCAGACCTCCAGCCTTGGCTGGACCTCAAGTTCAGTGTGTAATATGCATGTTATGGAATTACTTGTGTGCAGGAAAATGTAGGTTCTGGATAGAGTCAAGACACTTCCACTCATGAGCAGTGAGACTAATCCTGGTGTGGTGTTGTTTTTATGATGCACAATCGTTTGTTTGCTGACCTTTTACTATAATACTTCATATTTCATTTATAGCAATTTATTTACCTAGAGTGTGTGTGCAGCTTCTCAATAAACTTTGAGATCAGGAGGGATTAAAGCAAAAGAAGCGTGCCTAGGGGTTGGGAATTTTTTATTTAGTATATTTAACATGTCTGGAATCAGCTTGGGAAGCTGGCACTTGGAGTGTCTTTGTGGAAGCCATCCTGGTTTGGTTCTGCGTGCTTTGTCACCACAGAAGACTGTCTGGCTGCAAATATTCTTATGTAATTTTGTACCATTTTGTATCTCTCCTGCAGCTCCTTCATTCCCAAGTTCATTAACCATCTCTTCAAGTGCAAACCTATCAGCATGGTGGGTGCAGAACAGGTAAGAAGAAATAGGGGCATTGGCTGTGATGTTTGATGCCTTTTGGCTTCAAGAAATTGAGGCATCACCCACCCTGCCTATGGGCTGGAGCCTGCTGCTCTGTGAGGATGGCATTTGGAAGAGGCAGGATTTCATCTGTCCCCTGCACATAGAGCTTATTAGCCCTGTGGGCTCATAAAAAACAAAAAAAAAAGAAAAAGAAAAAAAAAAGCAGAATCATCCCTAATGGGACCGCCGTGAACTTCAAATGGGTGCCTTCAAAGCTGCTTGGGTTTTAGGCATCAAAGATGGTTCTGAGCAGTGTCTGCAAAATGAAACAGGAGCTTTACATCAAAACCTTCCTCGTCCTTAATGGAAAGCAAATGAGTGAAGCTTGGTGCTTGCTCGTCTTGTGTGATGAGCAATAACCTGAGAGTGATTAAAGGGAGTCCTTTTTAAATAAGCTTCTCAAGCGATTAACCAGCAGTGGGCTTGTGGCTAATGTTAAAAGCTTTCGATATTCCTGTATGGGAATAACAGGCCCAATTTGCTCCTTTAAAGCAGACTGGGAAGGTTTTTATTAGCCTGATTCCCAGTGAGTACATCTCATTAGAAGTGGGGCATCCCTCCCTGGGGCTAAGGGTACAGAGGTCTCAGTAGCTGATCTCTCTCTCTCTGCAGCATGTAGAACCCCAGTTCCCTTAAAGTCTTTTGAACCCCCCTGGTCACCCACCAGCATCTTTCCATGCCACTTTCTCCTCCCTGGTGCAAATATTGCTGAGGAATACATATTCCTGGTTCTACACACAGAAATAATTTTATTTCCTGTTTGTTAATAATTACAGTTGGAATATGAATTCTGGGGTGATATTTCTGGAGGTATTCAGTGTTCAGTGCAGGGAGCAAGACCTGTGGGGTTTTGCTTTCTGTGTTTTTCTCTCTGACTGAACAACTCTGCATCCCAGCATTTCTGCCAGGAATGCAGCTATGGCAGCCTGAGCTGTGGGCTCCAGCAGCCTGGGGTGCTCAGAGCTGCTCGTCTGTGCTGTGGTTTCCTGGCTTCCCAGCAGGAGATTGATGGCATCAATTCTTCTCGTGCAAAGCATGGAAAGGCAGCACCCAGCAGGATAATGGGGTCCAGGTTCCCTCCTCCTCCTCCACAGCCCAGTCCTCTGTGTTCCTTTGAATTCCCACATGTGCTCAGGCCAGTGTTCATGTGGTTGTGGTTGCTGCTATGGGTTCTGCAGTGCCCAGAATGTTTTGTGTCCCTCCAGAGCACCAAACCAGGTTCCATTTTGAGGAAATGCTCTGGGTGTGCTGACAGCCCAGCAGGCTTTCACGCTCACTGCTGTCTAAATAGACTGGGCTGCTCTTCCTCTAGATTTCACATTTCTGTTCTTCACTGGTCTTGCCTCTTCAGACATACTTTGTGCCATCAGAGGAGTGTGGTATCTGGGATAATTTTGCTCTGAGGAGCCCTAACCCACAGAGTTTTGTCATGAGACAGTGCTGCTCAGTCTGGGCTCAGCTTCATGGCTGCTGCTTATGTGTTTGCTGGGGTAGTAACAAACAACATCCAGGCTGTGAGCAGTTCTCAGTGTAGCTGTACTGTGTGACAGTTTTTAAGGAAAGAAACCCCAACCAAGGGATTGAGTAAATGCAGAAAACCTGACACTGTGGGTGGCCGGGTGCAGGAGGAAGCGTGGTGTGAGTTCATTTGCACTCGGTATCTAAATCGTGGTACAGCTCCAGGTAATCAAGATTGTTTCACTTCATACTGTTGGGGGGAAGGACTGGAAATCTGTGCCTGATGTGCCATAAGTAATTTCCATTCAGCAGAGCAGTGCTGTTAAAATCAACCACGATGCTGATATGTAGCCACGGGTGATCATGTCTCCTGGAAGTGTCATTACATGGGTCAGTCCCTCCTGTTCCTGCAGTCCAATTACCAGGACTTCTTCCACTGTGGAAGTGCTAAACTTTAAAGGATGTTGGGTTCCAGCAGCTGATGGATCTTGGTAGAAGGAGCCTGAGTAACAGAGTGTGATTAACTCTTGCAGCTGCTGCTGGACACTCACTCTCTGAAGATGGTTCTTCTGGATCTGCCTTCCATTGGGTCCCAAGTGGTGAGGAAGGCTCCTGCCAGCTACACAAAGATAGTGGTGAAAGGCATGACTCGGGCTGAAATGATCCTGAAGGTAACTCAAGACTTTTGATAACCTGCCAGCCAGACTGCTGGACTGGGAATCGGAGCGAGCGAATTCCAGGGGGCCCTTCCTTTGAGTGCAGCAATCTGCAATTGCACATGAACGTTTGTGAGCCTGGCTGGGGGCTCTGCCAGCTGCTCTGCAGAACTGGCTCACTCCCCTTGGGTTTGCCCCCGCTCCCTCCTAAGACCACTTGGGAGTTTTCACCCTCGCTTTCCAAGGCAACCAAAGGCTCGAGTTGTGCTTGCTGGGAGAGCTGGGGCACCAGGTTCCCTCAGGAGGTTGTGAACATCAGAGTTTGCATCCATGAGTGTGTGCTGTGGGGCAAACCCCCAGGGTTCAGGTTACTCCAGGCCTTTGTGCAGACTCCATCACGCAGGGGAGCCAAGCCGTGCTTGAGTCACCTGTTTACTGTCTAGTGTAACAGCCAGTGCAAACATGTCTGGGTTACTGTGCTCACCAGAGCCCTTTTTCATTTTCCAGACCTGGTGCCTGGAAAATGACCCAAAAGCAGTGTGTTGTCTTCGTCAAAAGTAACAAGCAAAGCAATCTGCCCTTCCCAGGTTGGCGCTGGAGTGAGAAGTCAGGTTTAATCCCAGGAGAAGCCACGGCAGCTGTGCCCTCCTGGGTGATGGGATTGTCCCCTGCTCGCCAGCAATGCTGGGAAGGCATTCCTGGGAGGGAATTAGTGGGACCTGGGGTCAGGCAGGACAGGCAGCTGCCAGCCAGAGCCTCCTGTAAAGCACAGCCAAGGCAAGGGGGGGAGCCTGAGCTGTCCCTGCTCACCTGCTGCTCAGCGTGGCTTTGCTCCCATGCCCAGGGGAATGCCACAGCTGAGTTTGTGCTCTGCATTCAGACATTAGCTCTCCATGCTTTTGGAGTAAGGTGACTGAGATGTTAGTGAATTGTAGTCTAAATTTTCTTAGAAATTACCTGAATAAAAACATCCTGGTTGGTGCTAACGGGAGCAGGGAAGATTGGTGCCTGTTGTGTGCAGAACAGGCCTTTCCTTGGAGCTTATGCATGAATCAGAAGAGTAATGGAGTTAATTTGTCTACCCTTAGCATCACATTGGAGAGGAGAGCAGCACGTGGAGTGCTGCAGGTGCCCAGGCTGTGCAGCAGCAGTGGCACTGCTGTGTCACACAGCCCACGCTGGCCCTGCTGCTGCTGCACAAAGCACTTCTGGCCCCGAGTGAGGGCTCCGTGTCAGTGTAACTGCAAATCAAACAGCCACAGGTTAACAGCGCTGGGAGCTACAGTGTGTGTTGCCAGGCTTGTTCTGGGGCAGGCAGTTCAGGAAGACAAACTTTGGGCCCGTGGGCAGCACAAACAAATCCATTCAGCTGAGCCCCACGAAGCAGAGATGGGGAGGAGGGCTCCAGGCCGTGCACATCCCACAGAGCTCTTCCCTTCTCCTCTGGCTACACTGTCTGAGGCTCCAGCTTTTCATCTTGGCAGAAGATTTTTACAAGGGCTGTAAATTAAGGATTTATAAGTGTATACACGGCTATGATGTTTCAGTGGTCTGAAGTGCAGGGAAAGAAAGAAATGTCTTGGTGACAGAATACAGTGTGGGGTGAGCTGGGTCAGTGCAAACATATGGAAATGTTTTTGGAGACAGGGAAGAGTCTGGTCTGGTGCTGTTTCTGCCTATATGCACACACTCACACACACACACACGCTCTTCCCCAGAAGGATGGTTTGTCTGCCCAGCATTATCAAAAGATGTGTTCTCTGTGGATCTTGCTGTTTATGTAAGAAAAGCACATCAGTGAGGGATCATCTTACCAGCTTGGAGGCTATTTTGATTTTTTTTTTTTCCCCTTTTTACGATTGCTCCTGGGCAGATGTTGGTGGGGGGCTCCCATCCTTCATCCCAGTCTCTCCAGGGGAGTGTCCAAGAGGAGCTGCAGCCCAAGGACAGAGTGGCTGCGTGAGGCACTGCTCACCCATGGTGACATGCCAGGAGAGCTGCCGAGCAGAGAGCTGGCCCTCGCTGTCCTGGGGACCGAGGGAGTGGCCACAGAGTGTTGTCACATTCCCTTGTGACACACTGTGTGTCCTGCCTCCAGGCCCGAGGGAGCGAGAGGGACACTCAGCCAAAGTGAGGGTCTGGACTGTGTCCAGGCTGCCTGAACTCTGGGGACTTTGTGAGTGTCACAACTACTGCCAGCACTGTCTCCTGAGCGACTCCCCAGCTTGTCTTCCCCCTGCAAGATGATCAAATCTTGAGCTTTAACACTACCCCAGTGCCTGCCAGCCCAGAGGCCACAGGCAAAGTCCTGCTGCTCTTTGAAACATGATGCAGAGCCCATGGGCACCACTGCTGTGCTGAAAGAGACCCAACTTTTCCTCCCTGCTCCTTACTCTCACTTCACTCACCTTTACCTCTCTCCTAAGCAGCCTTTCTTGGTCCTTAAGCGTTTTATTTTAGGAGCCAGTCCTGCTGTCACTCCTGTGCCAGAGTTGACTGAGCACTGCCTTTAACTCCTGTTATTTATCTCATCTCTTTTTCCTTGGCTTGGCAGGTGGTGATGGCTCCACATGAGCCCCCAGTTGTGTTTGTGGACAATTACATCAAGCTCCTCGCTGATTGCAGCACCGACACATTCCAGAAGATCCTCGACATGAAGGTTAGAACCTGTCCATGGTTTCTGCTCCTTCTCTAGTGCTGCCTGGGGATTGCTGGGGACTTGATTTCCATGTGAGTTCTGAGGGGCTTGGGTGTGGGAGAAGCACTGTAGGACAATTGTACCTTTACTTGGAAAGCGGAGTTGCTAGTGGAGGAAAAGTTTGCAGTTCATTTCCCGTTTTCATACCTGCTCTGCTCCCGGGGCTGAGCTCGGGGTCATCCAGGGGTCTTCCTGCAGCTCCTGGTGGGTCAACAGGAGGTCGAGGTTTGAAACGGGCTCTGCCGCAGCTGCTCCCAGCTCAGTGAACGCTGTCCTTTGCTCCCTCAGGGCCTGAAGAGGAGTGAGCAGAGCAGCATGTTGGACCTTTTCCGCCTGCGCCTCCCCGCTCCCCCGCCCGGCGGGGACAGCGGCGGCTCGCTCTCGCTGAGCGCGCCCACGCCCGAGCAGGAATCCTCTCGCATCCGCAAGCTGGAGAAACTCATCAAAAAGAGACTCTGAGGGAGCAGAGGGGAGCTCCGTGCCTCGGGACTGGTGGCGGCGAGGGGGAGCAGAGCTCGCCGGGCTGGTGATTTCCGCGGCCCGCTGTCGCTCCCAGTCCCCGTGAGCTCTTCGCCACCGCGACGCTTCCAGACCAAGGAACAATCTGACCAAGGTGTTTGCCCTTAGCTTAGCAGGAGTGAAACCCAGGACATCGCCAGGTGATGGAGAAAATAGAGGCATCTGGAAGCCAGCAGCTATAGAAATCAGTTAGGTGGATCCAGAGACCACGTCTGGCTGTGACAGACTCAGTGTCGCAGCTTTTAGCCTGGCTGAGCTCCTGCTGCAGCACTGAGGGGTTTGCCTCAGTTCTGTGTCACTGCTCGCTCCCTGCTGCAGAGCTGCTCCTCTGATTCATTATTTATTGTGGGCTGGGGGGAACCAACCCCAAACCGTCACCCCCCACCAAAACCCCAACCCTTCAACAGCTGGGATCAGGCATCTGCAGCTCCACTGAATCAGTGAGGTGCCCAAGAGAGAACCCCACTGCAGACTTCTCCCCCGCTCCCAGGACAGGCATGCATAAAGCACCGTGAAACAGCAAGGCAAATCCTTTTCAGCACAGGAGGAAAGGGCTGAATTAATGCCTTCTCCACCTTGGCAAAGCTCCTGCCAAGCGGCTGGCAGCCTCAGCTGCTGTTGGAGCTTAAAGGCCACGCAGGACATGTGTGGAGCCCTCTCCAGCTGCTTGGTATTTCCCTGGCGTGTGCTGGGCTCACCCACTGTCCCCAGTGGGAGTTCCCATCCTTCCTGGACAGCATCTCTCCCTGTCTCCTTCAAAGAGCCCTTCGTGGAGCAAGTGTCAGACTGCTCCAGCCCCTCATTCTCACTCCAGCTGGCGTGTCCCGAGCAGGTTTGTGCCACCTTGGCACCTCTGCAGCCCTGCAGAGAGAGGTGTTGGAAATGTTGGCCCTGTCAGGGAGCCAGGGCCACTACCTGGGACAGGCTTTCAGCAGCAGCCTCAGGCTTCAAGGCCCTCCTCTCCTCTTCCTGCTCCTCTGAGCTTCAGCTTGCAGCTCTGCAGAGGGGAGGAGAACCAGCAGTGAAATATTTTGGATAATCCAGGTTCCTCTTCCCATGGCCCAGCTCCTGGCTCCCAGCCACAGAGCCGGCGTGGAGCAGGGTTGGGATCAGTGGATGTTCCCCAAGGAGTCCCCATGCCGGGAGGCCTCACCTTGTCATTTGCACTGCTGGGTTTCTTCCCAAAACCCTCTGTACCTTTTGTGGGAGGCTTAGAAGGCATATGCCCAACCATGAGTGAGTCCCACATGGGTGTAGGGCAGATCCACCAATCGTGCCTGTGATATTTAATTCAAGCTTCACTTGCATGTGCAGGAAAGAGAAGTCCTGTACCAGTGTGGCAGGTGAGGAACAACCATGCTGTCAGATGCCTTCCTGGGAGGGTGGGGTGCTCCCCACCAGGGCAAGTTTGGGCCTTAGGACTGTATTTCTTTAGGGGCTGTACTCACAGGGATTGTAAAAATCACTGCTGCACATCAGGGAGGGGGGATCAGCCTCCATCCACCCAAACCCAGAGCTTCACTGAGGTGGGGAGTGAAGAGCAGCAATAACAACACCTGTGGGGAGGGACAGCTGTTTCTTATCACTCCAGTTTTACAAATCTGCTGTTGCCTTGTTTGCCTCCTCTCCTGATTCCCTGCTAGGTGACAGAGGAAGGAAGGGTTGAAAGCAGGTTGGGATTCTGAGCAGCTGTCCCCCAAGGACAGATTATCTCAAGGTGCATGTGCAGGATGGCTCACGAGTTACCACACTGCAGAGCTGGAGAGGAGGGAACACGGGTTTGCAGAGATTCATTATTCCCATGAGGGGATGAATAATTTATTTTAGATGAATTTTTCTTTGCTTTGTCTACGCCTAAGTCTCTCACTAAATTATGAATAGCTGAAGACGATGTTGAAGTTATCATCGTGTGTCTTACCCAAAGGCTTCCCCCATTTCATTCTCTGCATTTCATTCTGTAGATAAGAGGAAATAAAAGGAGAAATGAATTTTTTAGTTTCAGCCTTTGAAGAATGCTACAAGGCTGAACGTTTGGAGTTCCAGTTTCAGAGAGCAAATCCACAGTTTTCTACTTCTGGTGTAAGAGTTTTGTGCCCCTGGCTCTTGGGTGTTTATTAGATTTGGCAGGTCTCTATTTGTGCATTAGCTCTTTGGAGTTTACAGCTTTGGGGAATAAAGGATGATTATGTGTTTTCTGTACAAAATGCCACTTTTTATGGTTCCAGGCCGGGGTGTAATTCTGGCTGTACGTGGGGTGTGACACTAACATGAATTAAATGGTTACTGATGCTCATTGCTGGGTGTTTTCTGTACGGCTGCAAATCCCAGTGGCCGGGATGGACCTCACCCACAACGTGCTGGACCCAGCACTCCCTGCTGTCCATCTGCTCCTGCAGCTCCTCTCTTCCACCTTCTCTGGCAGCACGGGCATTCACAGCAGCTCCCCGTGTGGGTGGCTCAACGCTCACCCGACCTTGTGCCCCTAAATAATCACATCGTTTCTGCTGTCTGCCGCTGCGGGAGCCATTTCTGAGAGATCCTAATTTTTCCTTTGAAATTAATGAAGGGGTAGTGCCTTTTTTCCACGCTCTGCATGACGCTGGAGCAGCTCCTTTCTCTGGGAGAATTAATGACTCATTTGCTTTTCTCCTGGCGGTCCTGCCCCCTCCGCCCTTGGGCAGAGGCTGCGCCGGGCGCTGGGTGTTCCTTTCTTTCCCCACGTTTACAGCCAGGACTCTGAGCATCCGAGTGACGATGTCCAAGCCTCCACCACGAGCCTTTGCTTGGCTCCATGAGGGCGGTGGCAGCAGGGCTGTAAAAGCTGATGAAACCTCAGCAGCTTCGGCCTCGTGCTGTCAGCGCCCGTCCCTGCGTCGGGGTCACCCTGCAGGGTGAGCACAGCCCCTCTGTGACACAGCCTGGCGTTTTCCCATCCTCGGGAAGTAACTTTCCATCGCTTTCAAATATCACAGGATCCCTTTGGTTGGCTTCTCCCAGCGACAGCCCCCACGTGGCATGGCCTGTGCTTGGGTTGCTGATTAAGCCCAGCATGCCCAGCCTGGTGGAAAGTCCTTTATGGAAGGAGGATCTTGATAAGAGACTTGTATCTGCCCTGTCCTGCCCGTGTGTGGGCAGTTAAAGAGTAAATAATGGTGACAAACAGGCAGGGGGAAAGATTTCCAATGCCATCAGGGGTGGCACGGGCTGGTACAGTTTGAGAGAGTTAAAACCAGTCAGACTTTCCGAGGGGGCAGAGTACACGTCCTGAAGAGCAGAGCCCCTCCTGTACACGGTGACTCAACAGCATTTGAGCTATTGAGCGGTTAAAATTCTGCTTAAGCACTTCCTTTTCACCCTGGCAGGCAGATTTGCAGGTCTGGATGTACCCTCGGGTGGACTGCAAAGGCCAGAAATGAGAACCTGGAAGGGCACAAAAAATTACCCCTTGTGTCAAGCCACGCCAGAATGGGAGGGGTTTTTTGCTAGTAAATAAGGAGCAGAAAGATTTCCAGGAGCTCTGCTTATCCCAGGTGCTTAGATCCCTCTGGCTGGGACCTTGATCCCCAAGAGAGTGGCTCTGGGAGCACCCACAGCTCTCAGAGGTGACTGCTGGGATGTGCCACAAGTTCCCCTCTCCTAAACTGCACTTAGTGGGCTGTTGGCAGTGTGGGTTTTCACCCAGGAGTTGCACAGCAGCTCTGAAATTATGATTGTGTTCATCTGGAAACTGCTCCAGTGCCTTCCAAGGCATCTGATTTCATAAAGGGCTTTTATGGGAGATTTTGGAGCGAGGAGTGATCAGTTTTCCCATTTCTTGCAGAGACTAGCATCTTTTTTTTTTTCTTTTCTTTTTCTTTTTTTTTGGGGGGGAGATACATTTAAATTAAAAGGAAGAAAACACCTGTCCAGCACATTTACTCAGACCCCAAAGATTTCAGTCAAAATTCTTAATGTTCTTTTTCTTTCCATCTGCATTTTTCAGCAAAGACAAACAGCCTCATAGTATTTCTTCAAAGGAATGTAAATTCCTTGAGGAAGTCTCCGGAGTTCCCAGCACCGCATAGCTGCAAACCACAGACGCCTACGGCTGAAAGTTCTGCTCTGCTTTTAATTTCGGGGCAGGGAAGGAATTTTTTTTCTTTTTTTTTTCAGAGGTTTGGGTTCACTTGTGCTGGGCCCGTCAGCCCAGACTGCTGCGCAGGGGAGTGTTGACTTTGGCCGGCTGCGGAGCTGCTTTCCCTGCACAAGAGTATTCCCCCACCGAATCTGATGACATGGCGCAATTATTTCATTAGGATTTTCCAAAAAAAGGTTCCCTCGGTCTCCTGTAGCGCTAGAAAGAGCGTTTCCTTCTGTTCTCTTCTTTCGGCTTCGGCAGCTTTGCCTGAGAAATGCAATTCGGGGCGGCAGCGCTGCTGCCCGAGCTCGAGTGCTCGGGAGTGGGGAGGGAGAAGGAGCAGCCCTGGGGAGGGGGGGAATTTGGGGGGCTTAACCCGGCTGCCAAAATCCCTGTTCTTGAGGAAAGCACCACTGGAGGTGGGAGCAGCCCACCAGGACCTGGCAGCTCTTTCAGTGCTCCCCAAAATCCGTGCTGGCCGCACATGGGGATGGACCGCGCTGCGTGGAGGGGGCAGCTCGCCGGGCATGGTCTCACAGAGTCCCGGAGCCATTCATGGCGGAAAAGACCTCCGAGAGCATCGGGCCCAACCCATCCCCGCCCGGTGAACCGCGGCAGAGCCCTGAGCGCCGCGTCCCGTCTGTCCTCACCCAGGGACGGCCACTCCGCCACCTTCCAGTGCCCGAGCCCGTGCGGCTGCGAGGGGACAGCGGGGCCGGGACGGGGACACCGGGATGGGGACACCGGGACCGGGACACCGGGATGGGGACACCGGGATGGGGGCACCGGGATGGGGGCACCGGGACCGGGACACCGGGATGGGGACACCGG
>VWZN01019098.1:433409-449597 GCA_013396955.1 Regulus satrapa
TCTGGGAATGGGGAGCAGCTTGCGGGGGCCGGGGCACCCACGGCCGGGCTTCTGCGGGTGGGAGAGTTCCCGGAAAGGCTCCGGGAGCAGCCGGGCCACGGGCGGGATGTGTCCTGGGAGCTCCGCAGCTCCTTCGCACCGCCAGCCCTTCCGTGAGGTTGGGTGGGATTCAGGAATTATCCCTAAGATGTGGAGGGGAGCGAGCCGGAGGAGGGAGGTGGAAGCGATGTGCTCCATGTGTGGAGAAGGTGTCAGCCACGTCCTGCCTTTGGGAGCCTGGCTGGGAGCAGCTGCCTGTGCCCCTGGGAGGGCAGATTGTACCCAGTCCCCCCACCCCAGTGATTGTGGGGTCATGGGGCTCTGCCGCTCTGGGGTGGTGGGTGTTGGATGTGCAGCTAACAGCCACATGCTGTGCCCGCCCTCGGCGGTTTCGGGGTGCTGCGGGTTGTGTCAGGTGCTCTCCAGCACCTGCTCAAAGTCCACGGCTTTGTTTCTGCTCGTAGCAACCATGTCCAGGGTGATAAAAGCCTTGGAGTCGGCCGCCTCTGTGGTGTCGTTCAAAGGATGTCTAAAACCAGCATTACGCCTTAAGGATGCTGAGGGAAGCTTTTCCGCCCTCCAGATGTGCTGGCAGGCCTGTGGCTCGGAGGAGAGGGGGTTTTTTGGCAAGGCCTGGCTGCTCAGCAGAGTTTCACCACTGGCCACGAGCTGTTCGAGCTGTTCTTTTCCCGGTTCACCAGAGGTTACCCGTGAAAACAGCCTGGCGTGTGGCTCCTCTTCTGCACTGCATTCCTTGACAAACGCTGGCCTGTGCTCAGCACTTCTCTGCCCAATTCTTTCTAAGAAACCTGATGCTTCTCTGGAGGCTGGGAGGTGCCACACGCCAGCCTCAGGCCCCCCGAGCTTTTCATCATATCAGAATAGTGAAATGAGTTTCTCTAATTGGCCATTTAGATGCTAATTTGCTTCTCCCAGGCCTATGCCAGATCAACCTGCCCTGGAACAGGAGGCAGAAAGAGCCTGCTGTCTTCATGAATTATTCACTTTGCATAACGCACCTGCCTGGCTGGGGATCAGGAGGAAATGGGTCCAAAGTCTGATAAATAAAGATACACCTTGGCAGGTGGAACAGGGCTGGCTTTCCTCCCCGACATCAAGGGGTGCTGGGGCACATGGAGGCTGCTTTGCTTTGGCAGAGATATGGTGAACTGGTTGTTTTTTTACAGCTCACCGTATCTCAAGTGGCCTCTCTAACAAGTGCCTCTCGTTAATAAAGGGCTGTTGGTGCTGCATGTCAGCTTTCCTGTAGAGCTGATTTTATCTTCCCACTCACAGGACTGGCACAGACCTCCGGGGCATTGTATTTTAGATTCTTTATAAGCTCCATCTTAAGAGCAGTTTGACTTCTTGTTGCTGCTGCTGGGATTGGGAAGCAGCTCTGGGGCAGAGGAAACTTCTTGGTTTTTCCCCCATGTCTCATCCTCAGCCACTTCTTTACCAGCTTGGCCTTTCACGATAAGGACACCTCCCAGTTGGTGTTTGACTGGGCCAGCTGGTGTTTAATTTGGGCCGGGCCAACCAGAATGAGGACCTGCATGAAGTTGTCCCCATTTTGCTGGCACTGATGCTGCTTAGATTGAGCTTTTGTGGAGAGACAGACTGGGAAAAGTCTGCCTGGTTGGGTCCTTAAGTTGTTGTCCCCAAGCTTGCCAAAGCTTGGTGGTGTTTGTTTGGACTCTGTTTTGGCCTGGGCTGGGTTTCCTGTGTCTCTTGGCTCTCCATCTGCTGCCGAGGGTTCGTAAGGAATGGCAAAACGCCGTTCCTCAGCCATGCCCTGGTGTCTCTGTGCCAGAGAGAGGTGCTGGGGATCTCCTGGCTCTGCTGCACTTGTGCTTCCTGCCTGCTTAGCCCTCATTAAATCATTTGACAGCATTTTATTGGTGCCCACGGCAGGCTCCTGCTGAAGAGGCTGACGAACTGCATTGAAGGAGCAGCTGAAAGTGGTTCGTGTGTGAGGAAAAACTTCTCCAAAGCCCTGATTCAGCCTTGCTCTGGCTCCCAGACTTGGCCAGACCTTCAAAACCAATTCTCCCGCAGCCCCGAGGTTTCTTCTGCCGCTTCAAAACAGCCGTGTGCTTAGAAATACAGCTAAAATTAATAAAAGGGGGCTTTAAAACACGGGGGGAAGAGTGGTGTCTGCAGCAGAGAACCTTTCTGCCGTGCCTGGGAGGAGAAGGGACCGACGGTGGGCTGGGTTAACCTTCTCAATCCCCGCCACTCATTTACCCTCTGTCATGGCAACAGGAGCAAACACTCCCTCAGTTGCCAAGGTTTCCTGGGGATAATGGGGTCTGGCGTGTGGAGCAGGCAGTGATTACACCGACCTCTTTGAGGGAGCCACCAGAAGGGAAAAGGGACCAGCAGGTACCTGGGAATCCTGGGGGAGGTGATGCCCTGGGAGCAGGCGAGGTAATTACAGCAGCTTGGGAACTAGGAGCTTGCATCTAGCCAACTGTTTGGTTTCGATTTTTGAAATATTAAGTTGTTTTTTTTTAAAAAACAGCAACTCATCTAATTAATTTCCTATGAAAACAAATGAATCTCGACACGAGCTGCTCGGCTGGAATAGCCAGGCAAATGGAAGCTGACTGGAGGCCTCCTCGTGGGGCTGTGCAGGACTTTTTTTGTCTTCGCAGGGCTCTGAGGAATGGATGTTTCGTGGGCACCTGTAATGAGCCCAGCTGCGGGAGGGCTGGTGCAGGCTGTGCTGTCACTGCAGGAGGTTTTCCTGCTGCCATGAGTGCCTCAGCATCAGCAAGAGCCTTCAGGTTTAACTTTGGCTTAGTCAAGGTAAAGGGAAAATGTCTGGGGTGGGGGAGTGGGGAAGGGACTTGGTGTAGTGAGACGATGCTGAAAAAGCAAGCTGGTAAACTGGGGACAGGAAAAGGTTGAGGGTGTTAAATACAGAGCTGCAGGCTGGGTCAGGCAGTGCAAGATCCAGGAATCTCTGGAGGTTGGGAGGGTGTTCTGGATAAGTAGTGCTGTGTTGTGCTTTGCTCTTATGCTCTTCTTTAAGCATCTGGTGAGGTGGCAGGTGTGACCTGCTGCATCTGTGCTCAGTTATTGAGGCAAGATTCATGATGCTCACGTTGATGTTCTGCTGAGAAAACCTGACTTCTTCCTCAGAAATCCTGTGAAGAGTGTCATGTCTGAGGGCTGTGTCTGCCTGCCATTGTTCCCTTCTCTCAGGCCCCACTGGAAGGCTTCTCCCTCCCAGGCTGAAGTCACGTTCTCAGTTCTGGTTGCCAGAGTAGAACTCTTATCGTGGAGACAGCAGAGGCAGAGCCACGTCAGAGCTGCAGGCAGGGATGTGCTCTGTTCTGCATCCCCAGATGCTCCTGGCCCCACAGGAGGGGCAGCTCTGCAGGGCAGGGCTCCTCCCCTGTGCTTCTGTGCCAAGGGCAGCCAGGTGGACTCAGATTTAATGAGGTTTTGTCTCACATGACTTCCTCCATCACAGGACAGGAATGAACAGGTGGAGTGGTTTTAAAGCAGGTCATAGAATATCGATAAGAGCTCCCCTTTTAATTCTGGATTGGGTAAGAAGCAGAGGCTTGGAATGGGAGGCTTTTCTGTGCCAGGGGGTGCTCGTGCTTTGCTGTCCCCCTGTGTGCAGGGCTCTTGCAGCTGTGCCAGGAGCTGTGGGTTTCTCTTGTTCTCTCTCTGCTAGAGACTGGCTGCTTCTACCCTTCCCTGGTTTGTTGAGAGGAGAGGAGGACAGGGAGGGGATGGCTTCCTGCTGCTCGGAGCACTTCTGGGAGAAAATGCAAGACTGCACGAGGGGGATGTTTCACCACAGTCCATGGAAACGACTCCCCATCAGGCTTTGCTATCTGGGTGTTTCTGATTTCCCTGCACTTCTTGTCCTGTACTGAGATAAGAGGGACGATGCCTTCCCCTCCTCTGGCATCATTCCCATGCCCATGAGAGACAGTCCTTTCCCTCCAGTCCTGCTTTTCCCCCTTCAGACCATGCCCTGCAGTCCCATTCCTCTTTCCTCCTTCAAGCTGTGCCCCACCAGGCTTTTTGCAAAGCCAGCCAGAGGAGATGGCACAGCCCAGCACTGAGAGAAAACACTCCTGTAAATTTATCAGGGAATAATCTCTCTGAAGACTCTTCTGGGATCTGGTGGCTCTTCAGGCTGTGGTTTTTTTTTGCCTTCTCTCTTTGCAGATGCTGCTCAGGGAACGGTGGAGGGCAGAAAGCGTATGCTGAGTAACAAGAGGCAGAAGTCCATGACATTGCTTGTTTTTGTTCAGTCACGCTGAGCAAGGCTCACTGTGCTGTGAGGCTGGAGAATGCCTTTAAGCCTCTCCTGAGAAAAATGCTCAGCTCGTGTGCTCTATTCTGATTTGCCTTCAGCTCTGGTAGAGCAGATAAAGCTCTGCTGAGGAGGGGCAGATGCTTCCAGCACAGCTTTCCACCCTGCTGGCAAAGCGAACTTCTCTGCCCTGGCTGTGCTCTGGGGCTCAGCTCCAGCTTTTGTTCCAAAGATCTCCTAGCCACCACAGGCTGCTTGCCTGGAGCCCTGCGTGGACACAGAGTGTGGGCTGTGCTGTTCTTCAGGTGTTCCTGAGTGGGAGGGAGGAATTCATGGTGCAGCTGAAGAGTAATTTAATATATGTGTTTGTGTGGGGAGCTACATGTGCATGTAATCCTGTAACCACACATCACAGGCTTGGGAAATCTCTGGAAAATCTCAGGCCAGCCATTCTGTGTGCAATTGTAGCTTTTCTCTGCTTCTAACTCAGGCCTGAGGGTGGGAGCCTGTGTGTTCTTCTGCTGTTCATGCCTGATTGCTCCCCTGTGTGCGAGCCCTGTGGGATGTGTGTGGGGAAGGTGTTCTCTCCTCGCTTGAGATTGCGAGGAAGATTAAAAGAGCAGGAGGTGTTCCGGGCCTGAATGGAAATGCAAACCCAGTGTGTGGCACTGAGCAGAGTGGGGAGAGCAGTTGGTGCCAGGGTTCAGGGGTTTCTTCTGGGGACAGTCTCTTTCAAAGGCCATCACTTTGACCAGTGCAAGAAAGGTTTAAAAAATCGTGTGAGACACTTCTCTCTGTCCTTCCTGCCTCAGCCCTGTCTCCTGCAGCTTTCCCATCTCCTCCATGCCTCACTTTGCTGAAGTCAGACTGTGCTGAGCTTTCCCCCCTTTTTTTTATTTTTACATTTCCCCTTGCGCTGAAAGAAATCTGTGTGGAATTTCCCCTCTCCCTTCCTGCCCTGTTGTAAGCACCGCACTCTCAGGCTCTTCCCAGAAACTGGCACGGCCAGAGAGGAGGCAGCTGGTTCATTGTTGGTAACTGCTTTGGCTCTGAGGTTTGGCAGGAGGGAGCTGTCAGCTCTCTGCCACAGGTTGGTGTTTCTGTGCTTGGGGGCTGTGTGAGCTCAGCCAGGAGGGAGAGTTTGGTGTGCATCGCAGCAGCACACAGCTCAGTGTGGCAGCAGCAGACAGCAGGGGTAGGGAGAGCTCTGCTGGGGGTTGAGAGTGGGAAAAAGTGTTTGCTTGGGAACTCCAGCACGGCTGGCAGGGAGTTACACCTTGCGTGCCTTTGGATCTGATTTCTGGTTGCCAACCAGCATTAAACACGTTATCTCTGCCCAGCAGGTACGGTTTCAAAGCTGGCAAGTGTCTGTGCTGGGGACAAGCATTAATACCTGGGAATTTATGCATTAGGGCTTGTGAGACACTCGCTCTGCTGGAGAGCAAATCCAGCTGCTTGAAAGCTCGGTACATCAAGTCTAGTTCAGCATCCGTTGAAATCTTTTGGCTGTGCCTGTCCCTTGGTGCTTTCCATTTATCTGAGCTGCTGATGGGACTCAGCACTGCTCAGCTGCAGAGTCTCTTTGGGAGATGTTTCTCCCAGGAGCGTCTGGAGTCGGTTCTTGCTGCCCCTCCTGAGCAGTTCAGTGGAATTTTCTCTGAAGAAAAGGAATCGCTGGTGTGACCATGCCGGGGACAGGAGCCACAGCAGGAGATCTGCTGCAAGAGGTGCTGTCTTAAGCATCAGAGAATGCAAACAAGCTGCTATTGTAGGCTGGAGTTATAAATATCAGGCTATTATGGAGGCAGTTCTAATGAAGGAAATGACTTGCCACTATTCATGCTGATTGTCGCGTGGGTTTTTGTTTGTTACCCCATTAAGAGGTTAAAAAAAGGCAACTGTAGCTTCTTTGTGTCCTTTAGAGTGGCTTTCTCTGTCAGAACTGCGGCGCTGGGGCTCTGGAGGTGGGGAGGCAGAGATTATTCTTACAGACAATGCTTTTCTCTAGTTTGAAATGAAAAATCAGGACTGACAAAGGGTGTCTGGCTTCTTTTTTTATTATTATTTTATTTTCTTAAGAATATAGCATAAAATCTAAACTTCCAGCCTTGCCTTCAAGGTATCTGAAGGTATTTATTGGCTTTTATTTTATGAGGATGATGGTATGTTTTTATCACTGTCTGTGGGTGAGAGTCTGGCTGCTCCCACCGTGTGTGATGCTGGCAGATCACCTCTGTTTGCTTTGCTGCAGGAGTGGCTGCTCTTTGCTTCTTCCAGGTGTGACTCCTGCCACCCCTCCCCAGGCTGGGGCCATGGCTGACATGATTTTTGGCAGCGGGACGGGCCCCTGGGTTTGCCCCAACGACCGGCAGCTGGCCCTGCGAGCCAAGTGAGTCCTCCTCGCCCTCCTCCTCCTCCCCTCCCAGCCTCAGCTCTGCCCTGGCAGCTTCCCTGCTGTCTCTGTGGAGCACTGGGCTCATCCTGCACCCCTGGGAGTCCATCCCACAGCCATCCCCTGGGTGAAAGGAAGGGTTGGAGGCAGCCTCAGAGCACTGCAGCACCCTAAATGTAATTGATAGCATCCCCCCAGCTGCCAGCACCCTTTTGTTTTTAGGAGCTTGTCATTAGTTCTCCTTTTCCCCTGAAGTTAAAATTACTGCATACCCTAAAGACTGAAAGGGTGGGGATGAGTCAAGCAGTTAGAAGTGCGTTTTTCTTGGATGCTTTCATTCCCTGGCAGCTGGGACCGTGCCACCTCTGCTCTTGCCTGAACCCCAGGGCTCAGCTGCAGCTGCAGAGTGTTAGAAAATAGGGGAACACCCCAGGTTTGGAGGGGGCAGTGCACTCCACTGCCACTTCCCCAGCCTGCAGGAAGCCTCAGCAAGGCGGTGGTGCCCAAGAGCGCATTCTTCTCCCAGCCATGAGTTTATCCAGCGACCTCCAAACCTCTCCTGAATGGTAATTAATTAATTGAGCTGTGAGAGCTCCTGCCTGTCGCCGAGTGAGCCAAGGAGAAACATCAGCTGCTGCATGTGAGGCACAGAGGGTTTGCTGAAGTCCTCGTGTGAACCTGGGCTGGACCAAGGGAGGGTGTTGCCAGATTTCTATTTCTAGGCGTGCCCAGTGTTTTGTGTGTTGGAACTGAGGGCTGTGGGATCTTGGAGGGAGGAGGGTGCAGGTGATCCCTGTGCTTGGCAGTTTTCCCCTTGGTGTTTGTGGTGCCTGGCATCAGCACCCACCTCTGTGAGGGTATCCCCAGGAGAGCCAGCCCCGGGGGTGCTGCTGCTCTTTGTGGGCAGGAATGGGGGTCTGGAGTGGTAAAATACGAACAGGAGCAGAAAGGGAGGTGAGAGGGGCAGGGAGAGACAGCACAGCACTGGGTGTGTGGGAATCAGTGAGAGGAGACTCCTGCTTTGGGCTTTAGTCACGGAGCAGACCTCCCTGATGGGAAGCTGACGTGGCTCTGTGTGCCTGGGCAGCTTCAGCCTGTGGGGCAGGGCAGGGGTTTTGTGCTTTCCTCTCCCAGCTGAGTCCTGCCCTCCACCCCCTCCCACAGGCTCCAGACGGGCTGGTCAGTGCACACATTCCAGACTGAGAAGCAGAGGAAGATGCAGGCTCTGAGCCCCAAGGAGCTTGAGGTCATCCTGGGAGTCATCCGCAGGGCAGAGGAGCTGGACGTGGCCGAGCAGCAGCGCATCGGGTACGGTCCCATCCCTTGTCCCCTCCCCTCCCCAGGAAAGGCCAGCACACACACACAGGAGTGGCTCTCCCACTGCTCTCCATCACTCAGAGCATCCCTTCGGTCTGTTCTTTTCCCCTCCCGTGCTGCTCGTTTGGAGGTGATGGCCTTTGGGGAGGATGTCATGTTTTCCTTCTCTCTGAAGTCTTTCCCTGCTTTCTTTGAGCCTTGGGGATGGCTGAGGCTGCAGCCCTGACACAGTCCCTGGAAAATGCGGGCGGTGCCGGGGCAGCAGCTCGGGGAGATGCTGGGCTGTGCCCAGGGCTGCTCAGGATCACCGCTGGCAGTGCAGTCAGGTTTTTCCCTTGCCCGCACCAGGCCCCTGGGATTTTGCCTGGAGCAGAGAATGGTTTTATGTTCTAGTTGGCTGAGCCCTCTGGATGGGGTTTGCTAGCTTGAATCATTTAATTTCCAGGCATCCTTTTGCTGCTGCAGGTTCCCCTTTGCTCTCAGTCCTGCTGGAGGCCTGGCTGAGCTCTGTCTGTGATCGCCCTGCGCTGGCTGTCTCTAAAGCCAGGGAGCTGGGCAGCCCTGCAGCATTTCCCTGCAGTGTTTGTGTTCGTGAGGCAGGAAACCCCAGGGACTCCCAGCCCCAGTCCAGCTTCCTGCTCCTCTGCTTCCCTGTGCAGAGCTCGTTAGCGCGGGCTAACGAGAAGTGGCAGCGATGTTTTTGTGACAAATGGGAGACCCCAGCAGCAGGCAGTGACCCTGAGGGCCTGGCTGCTCCTGTGTGGTTGCTGGTGGAGCTGCAGCAAGTGCTACCCTTGCAGCTCCCGTGGTGGAGCATTCTCTGAAATGCCTTTTGTTAACTCCCAGGAGTTCTTTTGTGCCAGAGTCCAAGTCGAGGCTCATAAACTAATGATGGCTCACTCTGGCTGTGCAGCCTGACGTCCCCACAGCGGGCAGAACCTCTTTCAAACAGCCCTTGCCTTGCTCTGGGAACAGCCCTGCTGCATGGGGCATTAGCACTAATGAGAGTGGGATTCACGGAGAGCAGGGTCGCTCCCTCCTGGTGCTGCTGCTGATAAATGGCCTGGCTGCTGCCGTCCCCCTCTGCAGATGGAAGCCTGAAGGTTGCCAAGCAGTGATCTCATGGCAGAGCAACCTTGCTTCTGCATGCTCTCCACACCCTGCATCCTAATTGCTTATCCTGCCTGCCTCCCCTCTCCCAGCCCTGCTGCTGCAGACACCGTGTGCTTCCTGTCTTCCAAACGGGCTGTGGCACGGAGCAGGGAGCAGTTACTGGCGTTCCTGTGCCATAGCCAGCCTCGCTTTGCTCTGATGGCTTCAGTCTGGCTCATTCTGGTCTTTGGTCTTCAGTCTGGGGCCTTCCTGCTTCTAATGGGACGTGGGCGAGTCAGTGCCTGCACTGCTGCTTTCAGGGAGATGGGAAAATGGAGAAGGCTTGGCAGGTTTAGCTGCTTTGCCCTTTCCCAGTGCTTTTTGCCTTGGCCTGGTCCGAGCACTGAGAGCTTTTCCTGCAGAGCTGTGACCTCTGCTGTGCCTCTCGCCCGCAGGCGCCTGGTGGAGAGGCTGGAGAACATGAGGAAGAACGCGATGGGGAACGGCCTCTCGCAGTGCCTGCTCTGTGGGGAGATGCTGGGGCTGCTGGGCAGCTCCTCTGTCTTCTGCCAGGACTGCAAAAAGGTGGGTTTGGTCACACGTGCCTGTTCCTGCAGCAGAACCCTTTAGGAAACACAACCAGGCCCCCCTGGAATCTGGAGAGCTCTGCAGGGTTGTTTTATTCTCATTGATGCTGTCACAACCATCGAGTTTTCTGCTGCAGCCCGGTGGTAATAAGAGAATTCCTCAGGATCCTAAAGTGCCTGAGCTGCACTCCGTGCTGGGATGGGCTGTGCCAGCCCTCTCTGCATCTCCAGCTGGGGTTTGCAGCGAGGGATGAGAGGCAGAAATGTGCAGCCCTCAGAGACAGCTCACAGCACAGTCTGTGAGCACTCACTGGAAGGTGTGCCCCGAGACCTTCCAAGAGGACTCAGGTCCATCCTCAAGTTCCAAACCAGTGTAAGTTTTCCAGCCCTGAGCCTCAGGGACTGCCTGTGCTGTGTGTGTTGTTGGCGGGCAAGGCCCTGCTCTGCCAGCACCCCAGGGATGATTCCTGCTGCTCTGGGCACCACAGCCGAGGGGTTAATCTGTATTGCTGTGGAGATGATGATCTCCAAGGCAACCACCTCGTCCTGCCTCTTCTGAGAGCCTGGTTTTCCTGCACTTGAAGCCCATCTTCCCCTGGGGACTCACCTCTGGCAGTTCCTTCATCTCGGCGCGTCGCCCGTGGCGAGGTGAGGGCACCTGCTGGGTGCTGGAGTGTTTCTGACTGGGTAAATCCTGCTGCTTTACCGTGGATGGGTGTTTGGACCACGGGGGACAACTTTCTGTGGCACTGCTGGCTTTTGTGGGACGCAGTCCTCGTGCAGAGCAGGCTGCTGTGAGCTCTGCTGCGGGGCGGGTTCCTCCACGGGAGCCGCCTGAGTGATGCAGGGATCATGCCAAAAATTCCTTCTAAGGCAGTGCCTGGGAAAGGAAACCCGGATCTTGGAGCCCCTGGGTCCTAAACCATGGGGAAAGCAGCTTGTAGGGAAGGGGTGTGGGAGGAAGCAGCAGTGGGGAGTGAAAGGTTTGAATGGGAGCAGCTCAGAGCAGCGTGGTCTCCGTGCACTGTGCAGAGTAAAGGCTTGGGTGGCAGGCAGGAGGTTCTTGGATGTTTCCTGCATTTCAGGCATGTGGAATAACAGGATGTGCTCTATCCCTGCCTTCTTCCCGTGGCAGTTCTGCTCTCACCTTGTCAGGAGCCAGCTAAATCACGTTGCCGCGGGGCTTTTCGACCAATTCCCTGTGAACCCTGTGCACTGTTGAGGAGGCAGAGGCTGCTTCAGAGACTTTCCAGCCCTGTCCTTTCCAGGAGTGCCCCTCAGCTGGTGGGACAGTGGGAGCCTGAGGCTCTGGGAGGGCTGTGACCAGAAAACCTAAGAGAAAAACTGGTTTGTTTTTTTTTATTTTCGTTTTGTTTTTTTTTCCCCTTAATGTTTATTCCCTTTTTGTCTGGAGTCTGTCAGGCAGTTCAGCAGCATTCATATCCAGGTTGATTTAACTTTTACTTTTCCAGGCTGCATTTTGCAGCTGCTTTCAGACTGGCTGCACTTTTCAGCTCTGTGCTAGCCCAAGGCAATTCTGCCTGGGTGCCCTGGGCTTCTCCCCTTCTTCTTTTTAATGCTGAACTCATGGAGTGAGTGAGTTTAATGAGTAAACTCGGGGAACATCCAACCCTTCAGCAGAGCTCAGAGTGAACTGCTTGTTCCCTCTTGTCCAGGGATATCCATCACTCATGCAGTGCTGTGTGTAGTAAGCAATTTGTCAGGGAATTATGGGTTTTTAAAATTAATTTTTTTTTTTTCTGGCAAGCACTGCTCTGTTACCGTGTCATTGCAGCACATTTAATTCAATAACAGGAATTGTAGCGATGCACCTGAAAAGCAGCAAAGAATTTACCTTCAGCAACTCCCTCCTGCTGAACAGAGCTCCTGATGGAGCTGATGGATCTTCTAAGTGCCACTTTCTGCTTTGTGAAGAATGCTTTCAGTGTTAGTTTTTTTATTAACTCGGAAATCAAGGCATCGGGGCAAGACAAAGGTGTATGCAAAGCCAGATGTGTTAACAATAGCAGGAGAGAGACAAAGCCCGGCTGTGCCATTTACCATGCACAGGGGAATGCCATGTGTAAAAGCTGAAAGATGAGTGGGAGAGCAAAGTGCTTTGTCTTGTGTTTAATGAGAAATGGGGCTGCATTTAATGCCCTTGATTTTTATGTCTTCTCCCGAGGGGCTGTGAGTGATGCTCAATTTCCCAGCTACTCTGCAGGGGAGGGGAGGAGGAAAACACCTTTTGAATATTGGGATTTTTTTTTTTTTCAGGATTCATGGCCGGGAGTGAAATCGGTTGGGAATTTCCACTAGAGGGAGCGTTTGAATGTGCTATCCGTGCGGGGATTGGGATGCTGGAGGCTATTTCAGGCTGAGCTGCTCCCTGGGGTTTTGGGCTGGGGTGGTGTCTGCGATTGAATCTGCGAATCCCCCTCGGCTCGGGGAGCACCGTGGTGAGGGTTGGTGCTCCAGGCTCCACAGGGCGTTTGTGATTTCCCTGGGAGGGTGAGCATGAGGGCAGGAATAGTGGGATGGAGAGGATGACACCTTCATCCCTGGACACAGGAGCAGCCTGGTGTGGGGGAAATGTAAGTCTGGGGACATCCAGTCCTTGCCTATATCTCAGCAAGGTTTTGCTCTCCTCCTGTGAGTGGCTTTTCCTCTGTGAGGATCAAAAGATTCGTCCAATTTCTCATTCAAGCTGCACGCCAGGGCTGATAGGCATCGGCTTCATGATGTAATATTGGGTGATTCAGGTTGTAAATGGCTTGGAATGCCAGCAGAGACTTGAAGGTTCCCTCGTGCAGCGAAAAGGGCTGTGCAGAACCATCAGACACCCAGGAAATGTGTGTGGCCACTGTGGCTAAGCAGCCACAGACCAAGGAGAGTGTGCTGGGATGGAGGGGAAAATGTGGGATTTAACACACGTGTGGGAGAGGAGGAAGGAGAACACTTCCAGTCGTGCTCTGGTGCCTGGGTACAGCTGCTTTCCACCCCACAGCCATTGGGGGTTAGGATTTAGAGGGGTAAAAAAGCCACTCTGGACATGCACCTGTGGGTGATGGGGTTTGACTCGCCCTGCCCAGTTCTCTCCTCACCCTGGAGTCAAGGACTGTGCTGTGCATTTGCCTTTGTCTCGTGTCCTTGCAGACCTTCCTGCAGCCAGTGGCTCTCCAGGAAAAACAGGGAGATTGTGCCATGCTTTCAGCTTGGAAGGAAAGCAAAGCAGAGCTGTTGCTTCTCAACCTTCTCTCCCCCAAGGGTTGTGGGGAGCTGCTAACACCACTTCTGTTTCCCCCCCTTTTTTTTTTCTCTCTTCCTCCTTGTTTCAGAAAGTTTGCACCAAGTGTGGGATAGAAACTGCTGGAGCCCAGAAACGTCCTCTGTGGTTGTGCAAGATCTGCAGTGAGCAGAGAGAGGTAAAACACAGCTGTGGGGAGATGGGGCTCAGCAGCATCCACCTGCCCATCCCAAATCTTTGCAGAGCCTGTGTGGGCCCTTCCCTGTGCCTTGGGAGGCAGAAAATGGGATTTGGGAGGCTTGGCTGCCGGCCAGGCAGGCTCAAACACACACAGTGTTGACAACTTTGTTTTATCAGGGGGTGAAGGGGAAAAACCACACCTGGAGCCTGGCTTTGGGGGATTTTTCTAGCTCTGGCCATTAAGAGATTGTTCCCTTATACCCTTCTTTCCCTCCTCACTCTGTGGCAAACAAACTTGTCTAACTATTTTTTTTTTAATACAGCTTGAGAGATGTAGAGCATAACTGCAATATTTGTCCCACTAAAAATAACTAGGATTGCAGCCTTTAAATCTGTTTTCCTCCCTTCCTGCAAAATCCCATAACTTGCCAGTGTGTGAGACTTCTAATGCAGGTCTCTAAATTTTTATATCCTTTATCCTTGACTTTACACTGAAAAAAAAAAAATAAAATAATGGGCTGCCTCAATTCTTGTCAGCCAGCCAGCACCCACCAGCATCAGGGCTCGCTGCTCTGTGCTGAAGTGCAGTCTGTGAATTTGTTGTGTGATTACAGATGGATTTTCACTTGTTCCCATCAATTCATTTTGGGCTTTGGCTCGAGCATCAATCCAGCCCAGCTATTTCTGACCAGTGCACCCAGCTGTGGAACCTGGGTGCTCTGCTAAGTCAATTTTTGAGGTGTAGGGAGAGTGTTTGTGCAGCTGCTGGAGGTGCTGAATTAATTTATTTTTTATTTTTTATGGTAGTTGTGGAAACTTTGCCTTGCTTAGGTTTTACATTGGAGGGATTTTAAATTTTTTTTTGTGTGTATGTGTGGGAGAACCTGCCAAGTCCATGTTCAGGTAAAATCAGGGATACGTGGATGCTGCTGGTCTTTAAATTATCAGCAGCAGTGTGGGTAGGGCAGGAAGAGAGCATTCCAGCTCCCTGGATTTTGATAACAATTTGATACACTGAATCATCTCGATGTTTTGAATTCCAGATAGAGATCCCAAAATAGAGAGCGAGGCAGGTGCAGGTATTCTCTGCGGGGAAACGCAGGGACTAAAATTTGCTTTATTTTTTTTATTCTGTTGGTTTTTTTAATCTCTCTGTACCACTGTGGTTTTTTTTCCCCTAGTTCTTAAAAAAATAATAAGTAACCCGGTCACTGGACAGAGAATATTAATGTGTCCAGCACATGTTATGTGTGGCCAGAGTGTGAGGGTATGATAACCTTCAGCACTCACTCTGTGAGTCCTGAGATAGAGCCAAAATGCATCCCTGATGAAAATGGATGGACCTTTCCTTCTTAGACTAAATTATCGCCTCAACTTGCCTCTCAACCTTAGCTTCTGCTTTATTTTTCAACTCCCTTTAAGGTGGGTTCAAGTCTGTCTCCTTTCTTTATTTATGCTGCTGCCAGTGCCCTGAACAGGAGAAGTTTGGAAGGGTCACAGTGTGGGCACACAGACATCAAACCATACATCTCCCACATGCCCTGCCTTGGTTCTGGGGGATTTGGGAGCTGAGAATTAGCAGAAGCCTTGAAGCTGAGGCAAATCAGAATCAAGGAGGCCCACCAGGATCTCAGGATGGTGGGGCTGGACATTCCCGTGCACGGCTGCACAATGGGTGACATTGTCCACACCTGCTTCCATCCCCTCGTTTCCCACATTATTGTTTACCCCTGCACAGGTTCAGTGACTCGTGGCACTCTTTTGCAGCATCAGTGGTGATTAAATAACCACCCAGCCTGCCTCAAAACAAGCACCAAGCTGTGCCTTACATCAGTTCTCCACTCAGAGCTGAGCTTGGTGCCCACAGACCCCCCCTGGGGATGCCAGCCTCGGGTGCCCTGCTGCTTTCTGTTCCCTTGAAAAGCTCCTCTGGGAGGCTGGGCTGCTCTGACACCCTCTTATTTCTGGGGAGTGGAGGGGATGAGTGGGCTCTGCCTGCTGCTTCCTGGGCTTCTGCTGCATTCCAAAGGCATCCCAGGCATCCCAAAGGGAGCAGCAAGGCACGGGCAGGGTGAGGGTCTGTGTTCTGGCAGAGCCTGGGTGTTCCTGCTGGCAAAGGGGACATCCCCAAGGAGCCACAGGTACCTCCCCAGTGCATCCTGAAATCCAACAGACCTCACCCCATCACTCCACAGGCACTCATCCCAGGAGTTCCCAGAGGGAGCTGAGCTGTGGGACGCTCTCCTTTGCTCCTCCAGGGTTCCCTGGGTGTTTTCCTTTGCAGTGTCTTTGGGTGGCAGTGGAATTGAGGATGATGTGCATTGTGGTTCAGTGTTCCTGCAAGCAGGGGTAGAGGCAAATTCAGCCACGCTCACATTCCCTTTTGAGGGCAAGAATCTCCCTTCTCCTTCCCTCCTCCCTGTGCCTTTCTTGACCTTGATCTTGTTTCACCTTTCTGCAGACAGAGTGTGGGGGGCTCTGATCCCCCGGGTCAGTCCTGCCCCGATGGACCCGTGGGGAGCTCAGGGATGCTGATCCTGACTGAGGCCAGCACTGCCTGTGGGTTTGCAGTGAAAACTGCCCTGGGAATGAGATCCCAGGGCAGAAAGGGAGCAGCAGAACTTGCCTGGCAGCAGTGCTGGTGGGTAAATGCACAGCTGGAATGATTCCCTGCTGCCAGGCCTCTGGCAGAGCTTGGTAGCAGCTCCAGCAGCAGTGCCCACGCTGAATTAGTTGTGCCTGTCACCTCCTGGCCTGAAGAGGAAAAGGGACCTGCTGGGTTTTTTCAAATCCCTGCCTTATTTTGACTGATAGCACCAGATTCTGTAGAGCACCTTCCTGAATTACCCCTTTATATGTATATTTTTATATATATATCCATAATTAGCGATGCTATCATTGTAATTAAAATCCACTTGGAAGCATTCCTGCACATTTACATTTGAATTGACACATCCCGAATTGTAGGGATAATGAAAGCAGTTTCGGGTGGGGGGAGAGAGCTTTTTTTTCCTTTTCTTTTGTTTTTTTTTTTTTTTTTTTTTTAAATTCC
>VWZN01019098.1:450071-480705 GCA_013396955.1 Regulus satrapa
GGGTGGCTCTGGATAGAATCGGAGCCGTGTGCACCTGTTTGCAATTGAAAGAACTCAGCAATAGCCGTATTATTTTGGGGGGGTGGCAGCGAGTAGTTAGACTCAAAATAGTGTCCTCTAGAATAGAGCCACGGGTGGGAAAATAAAAAAAAAAGAGGCCTGATTGAAAGGGGGATGATAAATGGTTGAAGGCTGGCAGGCAGTGCAGCTTGAGAAGCGTCGGGGTCAGGGGGGGCGATAGATTTTGCTATTCCCAGAAACAAAGCTCGGAATGGTAATTTCACTGCCTTTTAATTTCCTTCATCCTCAAGTGCCGAATGTGGGAGTCGACAACAGATTGCTGTAAATAATGTAATTGGAAATCTCTGTGTTATGGAAAAGCAGATGAATGCAAATAACGAGGCTGAAGAGCGCTGCCCGCGCCGTTTGCAGCGAGCCAGGCCTGGGGCAGCTGGGACAAAGTGGCTGTGTGGGAATGTGCTGCAGGCAGGGGATGCCAGCAAGGTCCTCCCAGGGGGGCTGCATCTGCAGGTGCCTTTTTCTTCGCTTCCCCACCTTTTGGGATTGCTGGTGTCAGCAGGGGAAAGCTGAACGTGGTGGTTTCCTCTTGTCATGGCTGTGAAGGGAAGGGCTGCAGGGTGGGAACAGCTCCTGCATGACACAGGCAGGAGTTGGTAGAGCAGAACCTGACTTTGCAGCGAGGATCTTTTCTTAGCAAAAAAAAACCCCACATCTTTTTCTTTTCATTTGTTTAGGGGATGTGGTTTGGGCAGGAGGACTCTGGGGAGGCTGCAAGTGTTTGTTGTGATTCCCTCAGCTGTGAGCCACCTCTTTATCTGCCAGTCCTAATGTTTTCCCTGTTCAGGAGCTTGTTTTAGCACTTGTATGCTCAGGGAAGTTTGAGCAGCAACACTAGTGTCAGCAGGGCCCAGTGATTCTCTGTTGGGTCCCATTTCCAGGCTGCACTTGAAAATGCTCAATAAAATCCCCATCTGCTTCTGCATGTGCCACTCCATAGCTGCAGTGATGGCTTGATGCAGCTTTAATGGGAATATTATCAGGGTTATAAAAGGCATTTATCTGTCATGGCCATGGCTGTCTCTCTTCCTGGTGACATTCCAGCTCCACCCAAACTCAGACTGCCTTGGGGAGCAAATTTCCCCTTAATGTGAACTGGTGGGAGCAACACCCTTTCCTTTCCTTGGCAAGAACAAACTCCTGCTAATAAACAGGATTTTATTTTCAAGGCTCCTGATTAAAAATCAAGCAACAACTTTGCTGTCAGGTCACTCTGGCCATCAATCAAATGCCATCCGTAGCAGTCAGCAACATCGACCAAAGATGCTGAAACTGCCCCATGTGCAGAGCAGGATGTGGTCCTTTGGCATGGGCTGTGCTGCAAACCTGGAGGGGCAGAGGGACTGAATCCACCCAGGGGAGAGCATCTTGCTGCAGCTATTTTAGAACTGATTTCAAAACAATTTCGCTGCTGCCATAATAGGACCAAACTCTATTAGAAGCACCAATTTAAAGGGAATATGTATGCAGAGAATCAATTTTATAGTAGTATTACCACATCAGAGCTGGGTGTGTTATATCATTAACTCTTTCTGTAACAACTTGCTTTGGGGCAGTGAGAAACCTGGGGGCGCCCAGCCTTTGTTCCAGGCATCCGTGCTGTGTCTGATTGGTTTTATGGTGTGTCTAAATTGGAGCTCGCCTGAAGATAATAGGTCTCTCCAGTGCTTCAAATTAAATTACAGATGTTGCAAGGTCTGTTCAGAGAGTGTCTGTACCAGAGGGCTGTTTCCTCCCCAGCAGTTTATCCAGGGAAGGTGTGCGTGCACCAGATTCCCAGCGCGTGTCGGGGACGGACAATTTCCAACCCTGTCCCTGTTCTCCCCCCTGTGCTCCCAAAACCTGCAGCCTTCCCCAGGAGGCCTGGGCTTGCCCTAGGTGCAGCTCCTGCACGGGCCATGTGTACCTGAGCTGCATGGGCTGAGCTCTGTGCAGAGATGTCTGTCCCACCCTTTAAAAACCTGATGCATTTCCCGATTCCCAGCAGCCAGAGCCTGTTCCTGCAGGGTCCCCGTGCTGCTTGGCACACTCTACCGACTGCTGTGCAGTCCCCACGTGCCAGCAGAAGGGACAGAAGGAGCTGTGTCAGCCTGTGCCTTGGCTGGCTGGGTCACTTTGGCCGTTGGCACAAGGAGCTGGTGAGGCGTCCTGCCTGCCAGACCCCCTCTGCAGAAGAACAACTTGCAGCCTTGGGAAATTGGCTGTCCAGATTTTGCCTGGATGGCAGACTCACCCTCCTGCTGGGTGCTTAGCCAGCAGGAAGACGTTGGTGTAGCTGTGGGATGCTCTCACCTCCTGGTTTGCAGCTCCTGCTGCGATGCACGAGCCTCCCTCTTGCACGTGGGCTGGGTCACAGCAGTGCTCTGCTTTCTTCTGCTGGGTGCTCTTTGATTAAAAACCACATTACCAGGTCCCCCTCTGAATCCAGATCACCTGCTCCTGGCTTTCAAGACCCCAGACACAGGGGTTTGAGCTCTCTCTGGGGGTGGCTCTGGACCTGGACCCAGGCACCCATCAGTGCAGTGGTGCTGCTGGTGTCCTGCTGTTTGAGAACAGCTCCTGAATGTCAGGTGTTGTCACTGCCCTCTGGTTTGATTAGGCTCTAAAGGCAAATTGCCTTTAGATGTATTGATGCAATTAGGGATATCTGCATTTTCACCCACTGCCATCATGATGAAACTGTGTGCAAAATGCTTTGGGAACTTGGAGTGGAAACACTGATGATCTCCTTCACTCTGAGCAGAAGTGCGAGAAATAAAAAATTATATTTGTACTGTGTTAACTTATTTTTTTGCCCTGGCTGTGTCATTAGCTCATTATCAGGCTGCTGGAAGGCATACAAGAATTAGGTTTGTAAGAGGCCATTTCTCCTTGTCTGAGCTGCCACCCTTCTCCCTACCCCTGGCTTACAGCAGGCTTTATATTAAATATACTTAATAGAGTGCCTTCATCATAAGCTGCATTAAAGCTAAATTGGAGAGGAGAGGCTGTTCTTACAGCAGATATTACAGTTTAGTGCTCGAGGTGCATTTCCTGCTGCAGGTTCAGGTTATTTGAGTGTTGTTCTTCTTCTGGGGTTTTCGAGCTCGTTACACGATCTGCCTTGGCCTGAGTTGCTCTGTGAGATGAGCGCTGAGCTTGTGCTGTAGGTACAGCACGAGGCAGCGCTTCTGCCATCACCTTCTGCTCCTCCTTCAGCCTGTGCCTGCTGCTTCTTCACAGCTGGGGGTTTTTTTTAGCTGTGGAAGGAGGGCAGAGATCAATCTGGGGCTGGGGAGGAATTTGGGATCAGAGGGAGCAGCTGGGCTGAGCTTGGTGGGGAGCTCGTTTTGTGCTGGCTGTGCTCTCTCGCTGTAAAAACCCAACTTCAAGTGTCCTGTCCTTGTCTCTGGCAGGTCTGGAAGAGGTCTGGGGCGTGGTTCTACAAAGGGCTGCCCAAGTACATCACGCCCCTGAAGAGCAGCAGCAAACCCCTGGAGCTGCAGCCCCAGCCCTGGCAGGGCGAGGCGGCCGTGCCGGAGCCAGAGAGCGTCGGGAGCAGCTTCTCCTTCACCTGGGCCAGGGGAAAAGGTTGGTTGTCCCACCCAGGGAGCAGCTGGGAGAAGGATCCTTTTGCAGGCAGGATCCCAGCAGCCAGGGGAAGTTCTCTGTTGGAGGTGTTATCCCACAAGGTGCGGTGCATTTCTCATGCAGATGTTTGAGTTCTATGGTGTGGTGGTTCTTTGAGGATTCTCTGATATTTAAGTGCACTTTGGTGGCCCAGATTAGTCCCAGTCCTTCTGGACTGCCCGTCCTTCAGTCCACCCCTGCTTTCCTCAGCCCCCACTGTTTTTCTGGGATGAGCCATGGAACAGACACCAGTCACAGCCTAGAGAGCTGCTCCAGGGATAGTGCCACTGGTGAACATAACTGGGCTCATTCCCTCCCTCCTTGGGGCTACTTGCTCCTTAGCTCTGCTGGGCACATTCCTCAAGTCACTTTGAGCTGAGTTGGAAATTGCTCTGCCAGCATACGAGAGCTGCAGAGTCAGAGTTGCTGCCAGTCTGCTTTGATTTCCTTTCTCTCTGTGTGGATTAGCAGAACTGTCTGGCCTCTCCCCTTCTGTTTTTTGCTGTTAGATCCCCTGAGCTGGAGAAGACCTCTCGAGTGAATCAGCTGCATGCACTCTTCCACTTATCAGAAGTGCAGGGGGAAATAACCTTTTAATAAAGAAACCTCAGGAGACTTGGGTTAACAAACCTTCTCTTCAGGGCCCAGCTAAGAAAGCACTCCCAGCCCTGCTGTAACTTTTGTAATTAAAGACAAATTAGATCAGCAATAGATGGTTGTGTTTCCCTCCAGGAGATGCTTGGAAGGAGTTGTCTTAGCAGAGGGAATGATTGATGAGGGTTTATTTTTGTTCACATGATAGAGAAAACATTAGGAGTTGAAGCTGTTGAACCCAAACCTGGCCTGCTGCTTAGTTCAGCCTTTCAGCTAAGTTTTGTTTTTTTTGGAGAAGGCTTCCCCATAAATACAGGCAGGAGCAGCAAAGGAGCAGGGGGAGGACAGCAAAGTGACCTTTGGTAAGCTTTGATGTGGGTGGTGAGCTGCCTTTGTCCCTGCCCTCTGATGTTTGTCTGGCTGCTGTTTTATGGGTTGGGTAATATTAATTTATGGCTTTATTTTCCGTTGCTTTCTTTCCCTGTTGCCCTTCTCTGTGAGGCTGCCTGTCCTCTGGCCAGCTTTCAGTGGGCACTGCGGGCTGTAATTCATCTCTGGAGCTGGGAGCTTGTGCATCTCCCCCCTCCTTTTGCCTCTTTTGAAGCTGCCAGTGCTGGGACTCCTGCTGTTTGTCATCCCACAGCTCTGCCATGTGCAGGGCAGCCTCCTTCTCCCGTGGAGATGTGGATCTGTGATATTGCCACCGTGGAGCTGGGCTCAGCCTGCTTCCCCCTGCCTGGCTGATAGCATTTGTCAGCTCACACCTTGTCCTCCCTCACCCAGACGCGTCCTTGCAGCTCCCAGCAAAGCCCCGGTGCTTGTTTGGCAGGATGTTCCTGGGAATGAGCTCTGGCATTTAACATGCCTGCCTCTGACAGGCTGCTCTCCGTGGGGTTTCCATTACCTTGGCCAGCCCTGGCCAGCCCCTCTGCTCGTCTCTGATGTGCTGGAGGAGCCATCTCTGAGCTCTTCAGGCCAGCACAGTCCTGCCACAGCCCCTGGACATCTCCCGTCCCAGGAGCTGCCACTCGGCAGAGATGGGGCAAACTTTAAATCCCCCCTTTTCCCCCTCAAAAGCAAGGGATCCGTGTCAGAAACTGGGGATTTGTTCCCGCTGCAGGAGCGTGGAAGGCAGCAGGAGCAAGGGAGGGTAGGAACGTGCCTCAAGGAAAAAAAAACACCAACCCCACCAGGCAGAAGTTTTATTTTTGCACACCCGGTATTTCTCCCGTGCTCGCTGACACTGGGATTTGCTGGTGCCTTTAGTTTTTCTGTTATAAACAAGCAGTTGCCATGGGAACCCTGCTATTAATTAAGGCACAAATGTATTGTCAGGGGGAAAATAGCAGCAATATTTCTTTTGCTGGGCAGCAGCTCTGCTCCGTGTGCTGGAATGTGGGTGGGATTCTGCGCCGGGTCAGGGGGTGGGAGCGAGAGCAGCAGGGCTCTCCTTCTTCCAGGCTCTGAGTTCTGCAGGAAAAACATGGAAAGCAGCTGGGAGGGAAACAGAAGTGTGATCCCTGAGCTGCTGCAGTGTTTGGCAGGAGGGCTGCCTGCTGCTCTGCTGGGTCTCTGGGGGATTTTCCCGTTCCCTCCGTGTTTCCAAGCAGTGGGATGTGCCAGAGGCACGGCAGGAGCAGCTGGCCAGGGGGATGCGGTGCCTTTGTGCCGTGTCTGTGAGCTGGAGGCCAAAGCCCTGAGGGATGGAGCAGAGAGGGATGTGCTGGGCAGTGTCACCGAGGGGCACGCCCGGCTCGCCGACTTTGCGGTGACAAAGCTGCGACCTGTGCTGCTCCTGCAAAGGACGAGGGCTGGGTCCAGTCACCTCTTCCTTCCTGGTTCCACAAGGCTAGATGTGATCCACGCAGGAGCTGCCCTCAGTGGCTGTACCAATCCTCATCTTGTCTCCCTTTCCCCCCCTGCAGTGACCAGGAGCTGCTGCCCTCCCTGCTCCCCGTGTTTGCCAAAAATCCGGGTGCTGCAGGGCAGCCCTGCCCATCGGGGGATTGTGCTCATCCTGGCTGTGCTGGGGCTGCCATTCCCACGTGCTTTTCCCGTGTTTTTGGCAGCTGCAGGATGTGCCAGGCTCTGTGTGTGCCAGGCTGAGCCCTGCCCTGTGCTGGCAGCGCCAGGGAGCTCGGATGGCTCTCCCTGTGCCAAAAGCACACAGTGAATAACAGTGCTCCTTCCCCTTGGCCTCAGCACAGCCTCCCCACGTCCTGATTTGCCTCTGGGGATCAGTGCAGCCAGCAGTTGTCCTTCACCGTGGCTCTCTGATGCCTCTGGCTTCGGGGGTTGAACCCTTGGAGGGACCCTGGGCTCTGCCAGCAGCTGCAGGGCTCCAGGCTCTCAGTGAGTGACCCATTCCCTGTGGAAATACTGCTTTTCTAGCAAGTTTTATCTTGGCAGGTTTTATTTTATGAGCTTTTTTTCCCCAATCAGCTGGAGATAGGGATGAATCTGTTCTGTTCTCTGAAAGAACAGCTGTCCAACGACTCCTATTGATATATCAGCAACTGCTGGAACACCAGATTTAATACTTCTGGGCTCTGGAAAGTGCCAGCAGAAGGTCTGGGAGCTTTGGATGAAGGATTACCTGAAAGGCAGACTTTGTGAGAGAGTAAAATACTCTCTTATTGGCAGCAGAGGAAATGAGAGCAGACAGAGCTGGTCCTGTGGTGCGAGTGCCTTCGAGTCATTAATATTTTCTTCCTCTTGTGCTGGTTCTCTCTGAGCTGCTGAGTGGCAGGAGGACAGGCAGCTAAAGTCACCTCCACTGATTCACTGGGGCCTTCTCCAAATAAATCCTGGCTCCCAGCATTTTCAGAGGATTCATGGAGGAAGGAGCTGTTCCAAAGCAATGGATTTTATGAATCCAGGAAAAAAACAAAAAAAAAGATGATGACCAAGTGGAACAGGACTTCATTTTCTGAGAGAATTGAGCAGTGAGGTGGTCAGAATGCGTCTTACAGCTGAGATTTGGATTGTATAGATATCTCTGGTATGTATGGATTGCTCTTAACAGTGTCTATATTGGACTCCCCGCCTCTCCCAGGAAGTTCTGGGGTAATAATGAGATGTTTTTTAGACAAACCTTTGCTTTGAGGACTCCTAGCCAGCCCTGCAGGCCCCCAGCTTGTAAAGGGGCTTTTTTCCCTCCCACAGCCCCCTTTCCCTGCAGGGGAAGGCTGTGCAGGGTGTGTGTGTGAGGAGCTGCCTGCCAGGGCAGCTTCAATAATGCTTTGCAATAACACTGGCAGCCAACTTTAATATCCTCAGAGATGTTAGCATTACTTTAGGTATTCACTTCTCTTTTTTTAAAATGAAATATTTTGTGTAGTACAGATCGCTGCCTTGAATACAGGAGGTGCTTGGCAGGAATATTTGGCAGCCCCTGCTCTGTGCAAGGGGAAGGATTCCCATCCTCCTGCCCTGGGGAGTGCTGAAGGCTTTGGGCTGGCACAGAGGGATGAGCTGACAGCTCCGTGTTACCCCGTGGTTGTCACCTGCTTCCACTGCACCCACGTCCCTCTCTGTGGGCACTGTGAGGAACACGGCGTGGGGGCAACGGGGTTTGTTCAGTCACAGGGAAAATCACTTCTCACAGCAGTGTCAGCTTCTGCAGACATCCTGATGGAGCTAAAAAAAAAAATAAAAATCCTTGGGGCTTCCTTTTTATCCAGCAGAGGCTGTAGGTTGCAGTGGTACCTACTTTACATCCCTCATGGGCCCTTTTTGTACTTTTTACCAGGAGCTGTGACCTGCTGTTTGAAGTGGCTGCTGAGCTGCCAGGAGAGCTGGTATCTGCCTGGTCAGATGGAGAAGTGCTGGAGGTGCAATCCTTCAAACAAAAGGCAGATTTTTTTGTTTCACATTACCTTCCTCCTCAGCCCCACCATTTGTGTTCTGAGATCAAACTATCACAAAAACCCAGGAAGTGGGAAAAACACCGTTCTCATTTTACCCGGAGCAGCTGGCAGTCGAGTTATCTTTTACACCAGTATAAGCAGGAGAGGTGTTTGCATAATTGCATGGAAAAGTGGAAAGAACCTGCCAGTTTGGGGAGCTGTGTCTGGCAAAATGAGGCTCCTTCAGCTCTTTTGGAAAATATGGGGAGTGGAAAGTAGCAGGAAGAGAGCCAGGATTCAGAGGGAAGAAAAGCACAGAGGAAAAAAAAAACAGCTTTGAAACAGGAGAAGTCTCCTTGAAGAGAAGGAGTGACCCTTGCCTTTGGAGCTTTGGGGATGTAGGAGTAGCAGAGTTTGCTATGATTTGGGGACGATTTGATGTGCTCAGGATTTATCTGGTGTTTTCCTCTTAGATCCTGCCCCACCTGAAATGCAGCTTGGAGGGAACCAAGCCCTGTCCCCACCTTACCCAGGGGTGGAGCAGGTGCAGCCTGGAGCCCTCCAGCTGCAGATGAGCAGGAACCAGCCCTGTAGCATCCCTCAGAGGGTCCCTTGGTGTGGGAAATACCAGGAGGAGCATTGCTGAGCTGCTGGGATGGGTCAGTGGGAGCAGAGCCCCGTGCCTGGAGCAGCAGAGAGTGGCACAGGAGCACTGTGGTCCCAGTCAGCTTTAGGAGAGAAGTCCTGGTGCTGTCTGCACCTGCTGCAGGTGCTGGCACCACTGGAGCGTGTGCAGTAGAGTTATAAATCATCTGCAGAAAGTAAAAACCGCATCATGTTGGAGGGGAAGAGTGAACAGCTGTGGGGGAGCTGCAGGTAGGGGCTCCTTTGGAGAGGGAGAACGTGAGCAGCGAGTCAGCATTTGTTCCTGTTTTATTTGGCTCCATCTGGCACCTCTCTGGGAAGTGTTATGAACATTGTGAATAACTGTCTCTCTCCTCTCCTCCCCCTGATCCTTCCTGCAGTGGTTCCCAGTGACAGCGAGAGCGACTCGGAGCTCAGCTCCTCCAGCCTGGATGACAAACCCGTCCCTGTGGCATCCAGAGGCTCTCAAGGGAGGAAGCTCCAAGCAGGAATGGGTGAGGAGCTGCAGTTCCTTGTGGCTGGAGGGTGGGAAGGGTGAAGTGCTTGGCTCTTGGCTCAGCTGCTGGCCTCCCCTGCCGGCTCTGGCTGTGCCAGGTCTGAGCCTTCCTCACTGGGATTTCTCCTGGGGTCATCCCATGGCCTGTGCTTAGTGTTTCAATCAGTTATTGTTCTTTTTTATCCTTTTTTTTTTTCCTTTTTTAAACCACGTTCTGCCAGTCAAATTTCATCACAATTTCCATTTGGATTTGCCTTTGACATTGTCATAGGCTGTCACTTCGGGGTAGTGATAAGACCACTGTAAAGCTGCAAGAGACACTGTTGTTGCCATAAAGATCATATGTAGCTCTCAGATTAGAATGGAAAAAAAATCCCCTTCATTTGAGAAACGAATGCTCCTCACACATGCATTTATAAATCAAAGTAACGTCACTGGGAGCTGCTCCTGGCAGCTCCTCACTCCTGACTTTACAGCACTGGAATCACTGGTGTTTTCTGGGAGCAGAGCACACGAACTGGGGCTGCCCCAGCTCCTGAGGCTCCTGGCTGGAGCTGGGCTGCTCCTGTTCCTTTAGGGTCTAGCTCAGCATCCCCTTCCCTTTCCCTCATCTCTGTCCTGTCCCTGCAGCGCCCACGAGAGGACCCAGCCAGGCCACGAGCAGAACCCTGGGGCCCCCCCAGTCCCCCCTGCAGTCGGGGAGCCCCAGCAGCATGGGCAGCGAGCAGGGGGCCGAGCTCAGCCCCACGGAGAGTGGCCAGAGTGACCAACGCTCGGACAGGCGCGACAGCGACGCCGGCACCAGCACCCCTGGTAAGCTGCACCCTCTCGGGGCATATCCTGCTTTTTGGGGCTGAAATCCCTGCAGGCACTGCTTTCCCAGAGGCCCTGGCCCCGGCATCACCTTTCCCTACGTTGTTTTGGGTTTTTTTTCCTGTATTGGCAGATGCTGTCACAGTGTCACACCTTCTTCCATGAATGCAAAATCTTTTGTGCAACATGAGTAATGGGAGCTGCCTGCACCCACCCGAGGGGCACTCAGAGCCCTGGGCTGTGCCCCTGCAGAGCCCTGGAGCTCCTCTCTGTCCTGCTTTCTCCTGAAGCAAAGCAGTCCAGCAGCTTTGTGAGACCGAGTAACATTTTTCCTGAAGTAAGGTAGCTCTTAAAGCCAAGCGGGGCTCTTAAAGCCAAGCATGGCTCTTGCCAGAACTCTGCAGTGCAGAAGAAAGACACTCTTTCCCCCTCAAAAACCTCAGAACAATTAAGTGACTGGGAAAGCAGAGGCTGCTATCACACCTGAAGCAGCTGAAAGAGATGCAAATGTGTTCTCTCTGCAGTTCCCACTAATTTAATCACTAAGCCCTCAAGTTAACATCCAGCACGGCTCCCTCCCCTGCATTCCTGCCCTCTGAACTGCCTCTCCTGTTGTTCCTGAACCTGCTTGGTGCTGGCCATGTTGAGGCATAAATTGGATTAGGGAGAGCAGGTCCATCCTTCAGTGCAACACGGAGTCGTGGTCCCCCTTCCCCTGCTGGAAACAGGCAGCACAAAACTGTTCCTCTGCTCTTCCCTCCCTCCCCAGCTTCCAGGAACTTGCAGTTTTATTTTAGTTTATCACCAGGCAAACCAAACAAATGATTCTTCTGCTCTGTCCTTGCTGCCCCTGGATTACAGCCTGTCCCTGGAGTGGGTGGTTTATTTGAAGCTCCCGTTGTGTGTGGAATTAGAGAGGGAGGATTGCTGCCGTGGGTTGGCTCTGCTGCCTGTGGAGAAGAGCTGCAGCTCGTCCTGGGGGATTGGAGAGGCTGGTGGTGGATAGCAGGTGACCTTTTGGGTGCTGCCTCTGATGGATGGATGGATCCACTCCCGGACAATGTGTTTGTACTCACCATTTTGTAGATTCTCTGCTCTTTGAGCCAACTGCTGCCTGGCCGTGACAGTGCAAACACAATTTCAGAGGCAAAAAAAAAANCAAACCAAATTTAAAAAGAAAAAAAAAAAAAAAAAAAGGAAAAAAAAAAACAGTTCTCCTGCTAAAAACTCCATATGCAAAGCTTGGCACGAGGGGTCAAATCTTTCCAGTGGGATCTCCCTGTGTAGATGGGGGAGACCTAAATTGACAGGCAGCATGGGCAGATATTTAAAAAAGGAAAACTCTAGCAATCTCCTGAGCCCAGTTAAAGTTGGCCCTGAGATGTAGAGAGGATTCTGCTAAGGAAAAGGTTAAGCCAGGTTGCCTGCCTAGGGAGTTTCTCTAAAGATCTTTATTATGTCTGGGGTCATCTTTTTCTCAGTGTTCCTGCAGAAGGGACTGCTTTGTTCAGACCAGAGCTCTGGTACAGGGGCTCCCAAATCCGGGGGAGGGAGGCAGGAAACCAGCAGTGAGTGCTTCAGTACTTTGGGTGCCTCTCTTTGTCAGCAAACAGAGGCTGCTCTTGCTGTTGATATATTCAAAGAGTGATGGATAAGTGCTGGATGTCAGGGCTGGCAAAACTCTTCCCAGCATCTCCCTGGCTGTGGGGCAGCCCCGAGCTCTGCCCTGCCCCGACAGCAGAGCGAGGGCCAGCAATCCTCCCACATTTAAAGTGCTGATCCTCAGCTGCAGAACGGGGCTGTTAAAAGACGATTTCCTGCGGTTCCTCTGAAAGGCTCTGCACCTTTGGAACACCACGTCAGGAGCAGTTTTTGCTTCATATTATCACCTCAGGTGTTGCTCCACCGGTGACTTTCTTGGCGCTTCTTTTTCTCACCTCTGCTCTAACCCCGCTCTCAGGTGTGACTTTGCAGAGCGCTTCAGCATCCCCAAATCCCAGAAACAGAGAGCTGGGGAATGCTTCTGCAAAAGCAGCTGCTCTCACAGTCCTGAGCTCTTTCAGCCTGAAGGCCAAGCCAGCAGCAGGGTGGTGGCCAAGGGAGAGCAAGGAGCTGTTAAGGAGAGGTTGGAGGTTTCCAGTGCGCTGCTCCAGCTCCGCACTGGGGTTTGCTGAGGCAGATAATGAAGCCTGGAGTTTGTCATAAAATGACTCATTGTCAGAGCTGCGTTGGGATTTAGGCAACCTCAGCCCATGAGCCAAAGTTTTAGAGGAGTGGTGAGTTGAGAGGCTGGCAGGTTTTTTTTTTGGTTTGTTTTTTTTTTTTTTTGCCACCTGCTCTCAAAGCCTTTCAAAAGCTGCCTTTTCCGAGGGGCTGGTGTTTCTTCTGCTTCTGAAGCTCCAGTTCCTGGAGGTGCCTGCTCTGACGTGGTAGCTTTCAAGAGGAAGGTCACACACTCATTTTATCCTAAAGAAAATGAAATTTGCACATATGGAAGCAGCACAATCTTCCTTTTCCCTCTGACATGCTCCCAGCTAGGGCAGGTGACTCACCTTGTTCTGGCTGCACAGCTGATGCTGAGAGATGCCTTAAAAAAGAGCAAAATCCTCACTTGTGTTGATTATGACATTTTTATTAAGGAAGGGGAATATTAAACAGACTGAAACAAAGAAATAATCAATATCTTACAGTGGTTTTCATTAGCCCAGGGAGAGCTTTTAATGGAGATAACAATTCCCAGCCTGGGACTGCTGCAGGGGGTAAATTAAGCAAAAAGTCACATCCCCTCAAGATCAGCAGCAAGTGTCTGCATTGATGGGGTTCTCTGAGCATCTTCTGAGGGAATTCCCCAGGAATGGGTGAATCCTCCTGGCCGCTGGGGAAGGGTGAGCGAGCCTGGCGTGGGCTGGGGCGCTGGAGGAAGCTCTGGCTCCTGCTGGAAGGTTTGAGAGAAGCTAATGAGGGAGTGCAAATCACTGCCTCCCCATCTCTGCCTGCTTGCCAGGGCCTTGTCTAAGTCATTAATACTTAAAGAGTGGTGCAGCAGCTGGCACTTAAACAGAGCCACGTTCAACAGGGCTGGGAGCTGAGGGTGGCACTGCCTGGGGAGGGGGTAAGAAATGTTCTGCTTGATTGGGTTCTGGCTGCTGGAAAGATCCCCAGAGGGCACCAGGTCCAGCCTGGACCCTGCTCCTGCATCTCCTGCGTTTCCTTTTAGCCGCTTTGTGCTGGGAGAGGCTGAGCAGAGCTGAGGGAGATGGACAGGGAGTGCTGCTTCCAGCTCTCTTAATTTGGGGAGATTTATGCCCTGCCTTTCAGGGATTGACTGGATTTTGAAATAAGGTGGTGTCTCTGTGGGCTCAGTGCCTCCCTGGCTGGGGTAGGCATCCAGTTTTGCTCATCAATATTCAAGCTGCTAATACGTGAGCCAGGCAGAGCCATTCAGCATTATTTTCGTGGCAGGAAATTCTCTGGGCATCTTTGAAGTTAAAGCATTAACTTCTATGTCGCCTTCCATTCTGCTTCTCAGATGTCTGCTTTGCTCCCTCAGGGACAATGAGGAGGTAACATTTTGCTTCAGTGGGTCTGACTACTCCATTCCATGTAGGAAGGAAAAAAAAAATTTGTCCTAACAGTAATTAGGCTCCAAATGGGGTAGTAATTTCTTTAATGACTTGCTTCTTGGCAGTCTTTGGGGAGTTGACTTTTGTTTTCCTGTGCTTGCTGAGAAAGTTGCTTAAATGTTTTCAGATTTTGTGTGAGCCAGCGTGGATTTCCAGGGCTGGTTTTGCAGCAGGCTGGAAGAGATGGGAAATCCCTGCTCTTCCTCCCTCTGCCTGCATTTAGGGAAGCACATTTTGGGAAGGACAGAGGGATCAGATATGAAGCAAAGACCCTCACCCACACCCAGCCTTCTGCTTCCTTCACTGGCTGCCTCATCAAATTTTGGGCCCTGCTCTTTATCCCCTTTTTCTCAGAGCTTGCTGGGATTGAGTTTTCCTGCTGCCAAGGAGGATAAGTTGTCTGTCTTCCCCCAAAGTGCAAAAAAATTGAATTGTGCCTTCATGGCTGAGGAGCTTTGAGCTGTCTCTGCCTCCTCATATCCACAGAGCAGCGAGTGGTCCTGCTGTACTTATAAATAAAACATAACTTTGGGTAGTGGCAGCATTAGGAAATGATTCAAGGTTTGCATTCCAGATACAATGCATTTGTAAATATGAACCTTGGGAGAAGCCTGTGCCCCCTTCCATGTTTGAGGGAATTAAAATATTTTCATCCTCGAGTGGTAGAAGTAAAACATTTTCAGCTCTTTCAAGCCCGCCTTGAAGTTAAGTGAATAAAGGCTCGAGTAACTAAAAAATAAATTACTTTCACTGTTCCTGTAATTCTTTATGGAGTTTTAAATTGAAGGCTTCTTCCTTCAAAATAGAGGGATGACAAAGATTCATTCTCTCGGCTCTTTCACTCCATATATCAGGAAACAAGTCTGCTGCTGAGGATGAAACTCCTATTTTTGTGCCTTCTTTGCCATTGCAGAGGTCTGTGCTCTGGTCTTTGATCAAACAGCCTGTCTGCCCTCCTGGCCCCACCTCCTCAGACTTATTCTCTGCCCTCTGCAATCCATTTACTCCTCAGCTCCCAACTTTCCATTCAGCGTTTTGCACAAAGCTCCAAGGGCAGGAGTTGATGTCATCTCAGCAAACAAAGCAGGAAGGAAAGAGCAGGGGGAGTCAGCAAGATAGAAAGTGAAAAGCCTGGGTTTTGGAGTCTTTGTAAGCACAGGGAGAGGTTTTAGGGCTCGGGAGGTTATCTTTTAACAGGGATGTCAGGCAGCAGCTGCTGGGAGGAATTTGCCTCGGGACTCTTGGTGCTTTGAGCCTGTGGGACGCTGTGATTGCTCTCTCCTCTCTCCAGAGTGTCCCAGCAGAGCCCCAGCGTGCCCAGGGGGCTCAAGGGGTCAGCTCAGGTTTGTTCAGGGCACAGGAGACCAGCTCTGCAGCAGAGCAGGGCTGTGCCGTGCCATGCCCAGCCCTGGGCAGGGGCCACATCCTGCTGTGGCTGCTGTGCATGGCCCAGGCACATGGAGAGCAGGAAGATCTGCTCTGTCAGCCCTCAGAGCTGAGGTTTGACTTTCTGTCTGACCTGGGGAGCAGGTACTGAAGGACCAGTTCTAGCAGCACAACTCCTTATTTCTCCTTCTTTCCACATTTCTTCCCCCTCTCTTTTCCTCCTTTAATCAAGTCTAATGGCCCCTGACTGCTGGACTAATGATGCATAGATGTTCTCTTTATTATTTTTAGGAAGCTCTTAAAATGGCACTGAGCACACAAAAGCAACGTGAAATAACTTTGTGGAGTCTCTCCCCTTTGCTGCTTTCCAAACAAAACTTTTGTCCTTTATTTATTTTGAAGGCAGACGACGAGTCCACACCCGAACACGACTCTGATGGAGGTGAAGATGGAGCTGCTTTTTCCTGGACCCAGCACCCGCATTCCTTAGATTTCCCTCTGGACAGGAACTGCTGCCAGTGGTGACTTCGTGATGCCAGCTCTTCCCCAGGCATTGGCAACACGGTGACACCTGGGACAGCACCTGCCCGGCCTCTGGGAGCCCAGCAGAGGCTGGGGCTGTGATTTGCACCTGGCTGCCATGGGCAAGGTGTTTCCTGTGGTTGTTCTGGTCGGAGTGAGGTTGGTGGGGGTGTCAGGAGCCGGCTGGTGGAGCTGTGCTCCCCTTCCCTCCCTCCTTCCCTCTCTGCTCAGGGGAAAGAAGCGCTCCAAGGAGCTGGCTGGGATGTTTCCACTCCTCCGGGCTGTGCCCTGGCTGCTGTGAGGCTCTGGGCTCGGGGGAGATGTGTGTTTGCTGCAGCTCCTGGGGGGAGCACAGCCCCAGCCCCCCGGCCCGGCTGGCTGCCTGTCAGTGCCCAAATTGGAGAAGAGCTTTCAAATGACTTCATCTTGTGAAGCTCTGCAGATTCCCCTCCCACGTGCACACCTTACATGAGCGAGGGCCTTTCTTTTGCCTTTTTCCTGGAAATCTTGAGCATCTGGCTGCCTGTGGTGGTGTCATCATGAGTCAGGCTGTTGAAATCTGCTTGCCCCGCTCCTGCTTATCCTCCGGGACAGACAGTTTCCCTCTCAGGCCTGGCAGATGAGAAAAATCAAATTACCTCACATCCCTGGAGCAATTAGATCTTTGAAGACCAGAACAAAACCCACACTGGGCTGACAGGAGTCTGTGGATTTTATTAAATGCTTTGGAGCTGACCTGTCTATTATGAAGAAACAAAGAATTCCAAAAAGTTCCCTCTGAAATCACGGACTTAAAGGCAATTTGTGCCCATTAACGTCAGCCTTTCCCCTCGGTTATTACTCTTTTGTTCTGTTTTCCTTTGCACTGGGCATTTTGTGTGCATGTAGTGTGTGTTCTTACAAATGGCTGCAGTATGAAGATAAATGAGATTGGGTGCTGGAACACTCCAGCAGGAGATCGGAAATCAATCCCTGACTTGCTTTTTAAATGAACATGGCCCAACAGAGGACCATTCCCTTACTGCTTTCCCAGTTAATGTGCTGTGGCAGGTTGCTGGTGAAATGCTTCCAGCCCTTCTTCTGTGGTCTGTTCCTGCCCTTTTACAAATGAAAGCAAAACCTCTGGGCCCCGTGGGCTCCCTGAGATGGCAGAAAAAGAAATCACTGCATGTGGGGTCCACACCATCAGCGTTGGAGAGAGCAAGGGATGAGGTTGTTCTCACTGAGGGATGTTTTATGGTGTGGTCTGTGCTGTTAACCTGGCCATCAAGCTGCATCTATGGAATGGGTAATGCCAAAACTATCGGCTGTGTCTGAAAAAGTAACTCCAGCTGTCATCTTTTGCTGGAATACTGCTGTGGTTTCAGAGCTGTTTCTTCTGCGAGCCGTAGGGTCTTCAATTCCCAGAGTGTTTAGGCACCAAAAAGAAGCTTTGAAGCTTTTGACAGTCCAAGTGAGGCTTGTCTTGCTCATTACTGCAGTGCCTCAGACAGCCTGGCCTGCCAGCCAAAGTTAATGCTACAGCAGGAGGAGAGGGAAAAAGACTTTTAAGAATTGACTCTATTTTCCTTAAACCTGTTACTTTCTCACCACCGGCTCTGCACTGAGTTGGAAAGAGCTTTTAAAATTGGGAGTGTCATTTCTAACTCTCCTTGAGTCCCCTGTGCTTCACTCCTGGGCAGTGCAGGCAGGTCAGTCGTGTCCCCATTCCCACTCTCATTTCCCACTCCTGTGCCAGCTCTGCACAGGAATCCTTGCTCTGCCACTGTGGGGCACGAGCTTCATTTTTAGCTGAGGCCAGCTTTTATAAAACACTCTCAGAGATAAATTTAATATTGCTCTGGTGCCAGTGAGACTGGAAACTTTTCCTTCTTACCTCTGTATTTTAACTCCATGGGGTCATTCCACCTGAGTTGGAACCAGAATTGTTCCATGAGCTGTGGAGAGACTCCTCTTGGATTGAGGGGGGATCTGGTCCTGGACAACATGATCCAGGCACAACTGAATGGGATCGAGGAACATCTGCAGCTCTGTGCACTATTTTATTTTGAAGACCACTTTTCCCTTTGTGATTCTCTTGGTTGTGTTTTGCAGCTGTTGTTGGATTATCCTGAACCTGTACCTGTCTTTTGAGCCGGCTCAGTGTGGGCAAGAAGGGCACAGTGAACGTGCTCAAATCTGCTCTGGTAATTTGTGTTTATTATTTTCTTGTTCTCATCTCCATCCCTCACAACTTTTTATGTGGTGCTTTACTGGAAACAATAAAGGTTTTGCTCAGTAACAACTTCTTGCCGTTCGTAAAGCAGTAAAGAAGTTTTTTTTGTAGATACTCTCCAAATCCTCCAGCAAGGCAAGACAATAACCCAGCCCGTGGAATTGTGAATCATGCAGTTGGAGTTTAATTGAATCCTGCACTTGAAAATCACCTTTTGTCTTGTCCCCTCCTCTGTGCCTGCTGCTGGCTGGGGCACAGATTTGCTCCTCAGCCCCTCCGTGAAGGTTTTCCACAACTCACACAGCAGCAGCAATTATCCTTTTGCCAAGGCTGTCCCCTCAGCCTCCCGAGGCTCTCTGACAATCAGGGTCCATTAAACTTGGCCCGCAGAGAAGTGTCTCTGTGCCTCCTCATTGTTTGCCGAGGAGCAGCCCTGGCTGCTCCTGTTCACTCAGCGTTCAGCCTCAAGGTTTCAAATAGCTTTTTAATCTGTTTTTGCTCGCTCCCGTCCTAAGAGCGCCTCGGTAATTGCTGTTGGGATTGTTCTGCTGGGGAGCTGCCATCAGCCCAAGGATGGAGTGTGTCAAGGACTGAGCAGCTCTTGTGTTGCTGCCTCCCCTCTCCGCTCGCCATGACAACAGCCACCAGAAGGGAGGGCTGGCTGTGGGATCCCTGCGAGTCAGGAACTGCCCGAGATGAGCAGGAAGGAACTCTCTCATCAGCAGCTAGAAAGTGAGTATGTTTTATTGGCAGCACTGGGCACAAGGGGGGTAGCCCCTCCAAAGACCCTCCAAAATTCACAGAGCTCTGGCTCGCCATTTATTCACAAGAAATGTACACGTTCACAAGATTTCCCAATACTCCTGTAGTATTGGGAAATCTTGTGATTTCCAGTATTACCTGGCCCCGCCTAGCTCAAAAGTCCTCTCATGCTTGTGCAGTCCCTTGGTTGAAATGAGTCGGTGGGTTTCAAAATGGGTCAGTGGTCTCCTAAGGTGAAGGCAGGGAGATCTTCCTCATGGTAACTTTCCACCTTCGTCATGTTGGCAGGCCCTCAGGCCACTTGGGCATAGTCCAAACTCCCCAGTCCTGGTTCTGGTTTATGTTTCTCCATCTTCCCAGTGCCCTTAGCCTCCCTTCTTGCTTCTTCAAACACACCAAGTCGAGTGAACAATGCACTGTCTTAGCTTAACTAACTCCAACTAACCTCACCAGATAATTACTAACCATTCCATCCTGCTTCCCATCTTGTCTGCTTCTCAAAGCAGAAACCCTTAATCAATATCTTGTGTCTGTCCTTTTAATTACTTTCCTAATTTCAACCCTAGAATTCACCCGTGCATTGCCAGGCTGCCCTGTTTGGGTTTTTACAGCTGTATTTTGGAAGGGCAGGGCTGTGCTTCCTCCGTGAGCCCTCTGCACCTTCAACACAGACAAAGCTTATGGGTTTGGTGTTTGGGCAGCGTGGTTCTGGCCATTACTGAGCCTGGAGAGTCAGCAGGAGTGCTTGGACAGAGCCACAAACTGGCAAAGAACCTCTGGAGTTCGTCCCTGAAGTTAAACTTGGCAGCGGTTCCTCCACTCCCAGAGGTTGTTTCCCTCGAGGGCTGGCAGTCACCAGCTCACCTCTCCCTTTTCTTCCTCCCATCGCTCTGCTCACCTTGGACACTGCTCTCCCAGCCCATTCTGCAGGTGGCTGTGATGGACAGAGAGCTCAGGGAAGCTTTTTGGAAGTGCTGATGCTGCACTCACATCAGGGGACTTCCAGCAGGCGTGGGATGGCAGGTGATGGGTCGGCGCCTTGTGGGAACTGTCATGCTGAGCTGCTCATTCAGAGCCCTCCCTGGCCATTTCCTCTGTTAGCAGCACGTTCAGGCGGTGCTGGAAATGAGGATCTTGCCTTTACTCCATGGCAGAACAGACAGGAACACGGTGGCAGATGTCACCTCCTCCCACTAATTACCAGGCTGGTGACTTGCTGCTAATCAGAGCCTTATCAGGAGAGAGGTGCTGGCAGAGACACCTCACCCCCTCGAGTGTGACTGACTTCTGATTCCAGAGCTGACAAATTACCACAGGGCTGTGGGTGCTTTTAGTTATTTGCAATTCTACAAACTTCTGCTCCAGCTCTGCTGTCCCGTCCCATGGGAGCAGCCCCTGGTCTCAGATTTTGGGAGTGGATTTGGGAGCTGGGACCCCTCTGCACACCTCTGAGACCCGTCCTAACAACCCTGCACTGCTGCTGGGTATTTCAGAGACTCAGCCTCCAAAGAATCCTCAGACTGATCCATTCCCAGCCCCTGGGACAGCAGCTGGGTCACCCAGAGCAGCTGAGCCCAGCATTATTTATTTCTCAGCTGGTGAAGCCAAGCCCAAGAGACCAAGAAGATCTCAGTGAACAGCTGAGCCCCGCTGTAGGAGAGCAGGGGCAGGAGAAGCAGCCCCTGAGCTGCTGACAGGACAGACCTTCATCTTCAAATGGTACTCGTGCAAAATTAAACCCCTCCAAGCAATCACACCGTGGCCATTCAAATGGTGCCTTGGAGGAAGGAAAGAGAAACCGAGAAATGCAAATTAGGGATGTAAATCTTCCAGGCTGTGTCTGGGAGGTACCTGTTTAATTAGCATCATTGGGCAGCCTTGATGTGCTAAGTGTTAAGGAGGACACTTGCCAAATTTCCCCAGTTTTGATAGCAGGTGACTTGTTTGAATTCTGTTTGAATTTCCACCTTGTGATTGCTTTTCTGTGCTTGCCAGAGTTGCTGTGCTGCCTGTAGCATGAGGAATTGGCTCTTGTGTCCTGGGCTTCTTGGCATCGAATTTATTCATGTGATAAATAAGAATATCCCTGCGAGGGTGTGGGTTAGGGAATTTCTGAGCCTTTGTTTTTCCCTCACCCCTGCCTATCCCAGAGCTCTGGTGCTCATTGGCACCGCATGAATATTTGCAACACTGATAACGTTTGTGAGCTGGATGCTCCGCCTGGGAATTGCAGGTAAGACTTCCCTGAGGTGCAGCCAGATCCCTCCAGGCACTGCCCTGCCGGGTTTGCACCCCTCTGGCAGGCTCTGGATCCCCCCAGGCACTGCCCTGCTGGGTTTGCACCCCTCTGGCAGGCTCTGGATCCCCCCCAGGCACTGCCCTGCCCGGTTTGCACCCCTCTGGCAGGCTCTGGATTGTGCTGTTTCACGGATCACAGTTCCTGACCTGTCACCATGAGAGATGGTGGGATTAGGATGATGGAGTGCTTGGAGAGGATAAACAATAATGATGCTACACCCAAACAATGCCTTGCACTCCCTTCCTTTCTTTTTCTGTCGCTTCCCCCATTCAAGCTTAATAAGATCAGCACAGATAATTTCTGTATTCGTGCAAAACATCATTTTCCCTCCTGTGCTTTGCCAGCTGCACTGCAGTCAGGAAGGCGAATTCCCACTTTATTCCCCATGGTTATGAATGGGTGCATCTGTTCCTTGAAGATAGGGGAAGGAGGGTGAAAGGGCTGGAAAGGGAGAGAAGAAATCAGATGCAGCCTGGTACATCACCTCTGTGGAGAGGGAAGCATGCAGTTTTGCAGATTTTTTCAGCACAGACTCAGTCCTGATGTATTTTTGGAGGTGTGGGAGAGGCAGAAAAGGGGTTTTGCTGAATGAGGTGGCACAACCACCCCACGGTGAGGCAGGGATGCCCCAGGGAGCTCAGCCCCATCAGGATCGAGGTCTGGGCCTGGGGCTGGTCCTGCTCCTCCCCAGCTGGAAATCACACCTTGCCTTGCTCCCTGGGCTCTGTCCCGACCTGTGCCAGGGCCTGCACCCCTGATTCTGCACCTCCACATTCCCCAGGGTCTGCCAGCCCTCCTGAGCTCCAGCCTGGGGCAGATTCAGAGCTAGAGGCTGCCGGACAGCAGCAGAACTCATGAACTGGACTTTCCTTCCTCCCTCCTGCCTCCTGCCCGAGACAGCCCCTGCAGAGAGGCGAGGAGAGGGGTTCTAATTTCTCCTCTTACCTGCTGTGAGCCACACTGGCTGATCAAACACTCCATCCAGCATCCCATCGATGTTCTCAGTGCCCTGCCCAAGCCCAGACCCCAGCAGTGATGCTCCAGCACGTCCCCTCCTCCTGCTGCCGTGGCTTTGGGTTCTTGCCTCATTGCACAGAGTCAGCAGGCAGTAGCACTTGGCTTTGGCACCTAATGGCACAGCCAGCTGCAAATGTAATCTTCTTCCAAAGCAGGAGTTTTTCAGCCAGAAATTCTGATGGTGTCCCTCCTATGGGAGGTGAGAGTCCCCCCCGACCCCTCTGCTGGGTTTGGTTCTGTTTCTCGTGTGCTTTGTGAGTCCAGGAGCTTCCAGCTACTAAAAGGGAGCAGCTTTGGAGTGAAATAAAATGCACTCCACTTAAAACAAGGATAAAAGTTTCCCAAAGGGTCTTGACATGGCTTTTACGAGTGAAAGCATGCCTGTTTAACAGCCTGAGTGGCTGAAGCAGAGATGTGCTAAATGCCAGGCTTTGAAGATGTGCAGGGAGTGGAAAAGGTGGTGGTGAGGACCAGGCTGCCTTCCTCAGAACAGAGCTGGGCTCTGAAGCCAGTCCCCCAGGCTTGGATTCCCCTGAGTGAGCAGTCTCTTAACGCTCCTTTCCAGTTTCTTCAGGAGATAAAGCAGGAAGAAGCAGCGGGTATGGGTTGGTTTGGGTGAGCAAACCCTGGAAACACCACCAGGGAAGTTCCACAGGGAATTTGAGCTTTTTATTGGCGTGGCAGCATCGTTGCCACGTTGTGTGCACCAGAAAAGGAGAGAGAGGGCTGCTCCAGCCCATGGCATCCCAGGAGAAACCTTCCCAGCGAGCTCCCTGCAGGGTTTGCTGCTCTCATTGCTGCTGATGGCTTCAGGTAGGTTTAATCCCAAGGGCACTCTGGGATTTTTAGGTCTTTGCATCCTGCAGGTCAGCACTCAGAGAGAAATCCCTGCAATTTGCAGAGCTCTCAGTGGCAGTGAGGCTTGTGGTCACCCCGAGCCTGGATGGAAATGGTTTGGACACCCCTGGGCTGGTCCTGCTGTCTGTTTTTATGGCAGCCTTTGGAAGGAGCCAGCAGCAATTTTGGGGGCTGGAGATGCCTGGGAGTGAGTGTGCAGGTCCTGGTCCCTCCCAAATCATAATTCCCGGGGTTGTGAAGGGATTTGGTGGCTCCCTGAACAGCTCTGCTTTAGGAAAGCACTCGGGGACACACAGCCAGGCAGCTGCCACCCCTCACCTGTAATTTTGTGGGTGGGCCGCAGGACTTTGTGCTCAGATATTACTGCACTCCTTTAATGCTGGAGCAGGTTTTGCCATGGAGCCCGGGAGGGGAAACTGCTGATTTCTTACAGCTCTGTAAACCTGACGTTGCCACCAAATTGTTGTGATAATGCTTTGAAGAGATTTTTGCCTTCCCGTGGTTGCAGGGTATTTCAATGCTAAGAAATCAAGGATCGAGTTATTGAATCTCCCTCCCCCCCCTCCTATAAAATCAAGTAATTCAATCAAAGAGCACGTGATTTGAGGAGACAGAGAAAGGAGTTCATTTTGGGCTCCCTTTATTGGCCTCTTAAATTCTGAGCTTTGCAGCCTGCTGGGAGTGTTTTATCGATCCCTCTGCACAGCTGTGAGTGAGATGGACTGAACTGCCCATTATCCTGGGGGGCAGCAAGAGTTTGTGGCAGCTGGGGAGGGAACAGCTTTAGCCTGGGTGGCTCCAGTGCTGAGGCTGGGGGTGTTCTGACCCGGCAAGGGTTGTGAGAAACACCTGGAGGAGGGAAAACGTGGCTGTTTGTCAGCACCTGAGGGGTTTGGGATCGTCCCTGGTGCCCCCAGGGGTGGAGCTGCCAATGGCCCGTGACTGGTCAGCCCGGGAAGCTGCTGAGGATGCGGCTTCATCGGGATGCAAATGGATGGAAATTCATGTAAACATATGTCTCCGTGCAGGTAGCAGCTCGTGCCCAAATTATGCAAATGTTCTAATCCAATAACGCTAATGTCATGATTATCCAGCAGCACGGGGTTCATTAATATGGTTCCCTGGCTCTTACACCCATCACTGTCAACACGATTACGCTGAGGCAGAGCCTTCCAGCATCCCTGGCAGGTTGGAGCCACCCTCGGGCTGGGAAGAGGACATCCAGGGCATGGTGGCACCGGGAAGGACCCTTCACCTGCCCGGTGAGGCGCCACGTGTGCTGGCCAAGGTGCCACCTGGCTGCCACGCTCTCCTCGGGAGGGCCTGGAGCAGATTTCCCAGCTCCTGCAGAGCAGCCAAACCAGCATTTCTCATGATCCGTGCTGTGATCAGATGAACAGGACTAGCAGGGCCATCTAGTGACTCCTCTGGCTGCTAAATGACCTGGGAGGTGCCCCCCTCAACGCTGATCATTTTCAAGTTTGTATTTTGAGGAATGCCACCTCTCCCTCCATCTCCCTTTTTTTTTTCCAGCTGGTGGGTATTCTTTGCCCAAAAGTTTTGTTTCCCCCGGATCACCACAGAGCTGGAAAACTCTTCCCTGCAGCAGAGAGCCTTGTCCTGAGTGGGGGGACATCAGGTCAGGCAGCTGAATGGCCCGTGGGTCTGAGAGCATCCTGCGGGCTGGTCTGCCTGCCTCAGCCCTGCCAGGAATGCTGCTCTCCAAGCAGGAATCACCTTGTCTGGGCTATGGCCTCAATTTCTTCCCTGCTGACCCACAGGTGCTGGCTGTGAGTTTGTTTTCGTGGTGCACATGTGAGCAGCCCTGCCTGGTTCAGGGAATCTGGGCTTGTTTGCCTCTCCAGCAGCCTGATCCCACAGAGAATCCATGGGGTCTTTCCTTCTTCTTGCTCTTCTTCTTGCTCTTCCATTTTTGTTCTTTTTTCTTCATGCTGGCACGATTTGTGGATGGGAACGCCCTGGCATCCACCATGGATCATTGCCTCGCAGCTCAGGGTTGAGCCTCATGATCCAGGGATACACAGGACATCTCCCAGCCCTGGGAGGAGCAGCAACCAGGGCAGAGCTGGCCCAGAGCTGTGACAGGTACAGGGATTGCACAGGAGGATTTGGGTAGATTGCTTTTGACAGGATGCTGTTAGCCTGACGTGGATGTGGGAGAGGAGCAGCTATAAAGCTCTCTTAATGCAGCCAAATTGCTCTTTAATACTGCAAACCCAAGATGTTATTTTGTGAATCCCTGGAGCTCACTCTGCTGCTGGTTATTGGTGGCCTTTTTCCCTCTGCTTGCATCCAGCTCTGAATTCCTGGGGCGTGGGGTGGGAGCAGTTTCCCCCGTTGCCTCTGTGAAGCTCAGCTGCTTTCTGCCCTCTCTTGGCTCCTCTGTGTTGACTCTGGGAGCTGGTGTGACTCCTGAAATGCCTCTTCCCACCAAAATGTGAGCAGAAAGTCTATCCATTTCCATGGCAACGGGGCCGGGCCCTAAATGCTGATGGGGACTCTGTTTCTGGACATTTAGGGAGTGGGAAGAGCTGGGGGTGCAGGAGGCAGCAGTGCCCAGCTCCAGCACAGCTCTCCAGGCCAGCATTCATGTCCCAGCCACCACAGGATAAGGCGCTGCTGCAAAATTAGCACCAGGCTTTGCTGCTGGCTGCCTGGGAAGTCTTGAGGAGGAATGTTGTCATCCTCCTGCAGCTGGGAGACAGTCGGGAAGAGGTAAAAGCAGGGTAAAACTCCTAAGACAAGTCAGCTGGATAATCTCAGAGGACGTTGACTCCAGCTTGGAAAGGCACTGAGAGCAGATAAAATTAGTCTAATAGGAGTTGATGCTGCACAGAAGTCTCCCCTCCCTTGATTGCGAGGGAGTGGGTCTGTGTTTATCTCCCAACAATCAGACCCAGCGCGGTGTGAGAGGGCGGCTCTGCCCGGCCTGGTGATGGCAAACCCTGCTAAGGCTCTGCAGTTCAGAGGAGCCCACAGACCAGGAGAGAAATCTGAAGGGAAAAAAACCCCAAAAAACTCCAAAAGAGTTCATCCTTAAGAAAATCCCCCTGAGGACTGAGCCCTTGGCAGTGTTGTGCCCCAGGGTTGGATGTCACTCTCCTCCTGGGTGCCGTTCGGGTGGATTTTCCTGCAGCTCACGCTGTGCCCAGAGCCACCCTGGTGAATCCCTGTGTGGATTTATGCTGTGCTGCACAGAGCTGAGATTTACAGCAGCTGATTATCCCCTCTGCTCGATTTGCAGGTGCCTGGGGTGTTGGCAGTGGGGTGTCAGGCTGCAGGAGGAGCAGGTCCTCTCCCCAGCAGGAGAGCACACCTTCCACAGGACTCCAAAAAAACCCGAGTGCATTAAAATTACAAAAGAAAACACCAACTATTTTGGGATTCACATGGAAATGGCAACATATGTTAAAAGTTAAACATCAGCCCCTACCAAAAGCAGAGCTATTCTGGGCCCATCCTGAAGATGCAGGGAGAGCTGATGCCTCCCTCTCCCCTCCTGGAAGCTCCTTTTCAGGTCCATCTGCAGGTAGCAAAAAGCTGGCCAGGAGGGTTCCATCCACCTGTGCCACTGGTTGGGAGTTTCAGAAAGTCTGTGGGAACCTGAGGCAGCATTTTGAGGGGAGAAGGCTCTTCCCTGCTGGCATTTGGCCCTTGCCTGGCTTTCTGCAAGGGTTTGTTTGTGTCTGCGTCGTAATAGGATGTGGGTTGTATTCCACCACAGTGATTTTGTGCACAGCTAGTAATTGCTGGTTAAATCTGGTCAAATAATGGTTGTTAGCAGGGCCTGTTGGAGCACAGATAACCTCAGATATTATCCAAGCAGAGGAGCAGTGGGGGCCAGGGTGCACTGAGATATCGGCGCTGCTGGGGAGCCGCAATCAGCACAGCCTGGAATAAGCTCCTTAGGATTATTTTTGCCAAGTTTCCCAGTTATCATCATTATTATTATTGCTTTATTTAGCTAATGCAGAGGCTGTTTGACCAGGTAAGGAGTGCAATCCACTGGATGGGCTCAGCCAAGGCTCCCCAGCAATCGAGGGCAGGGATCTTTGAGGGGAAGCTGCCAGGAGCTGTGCGTCAGCCAGGAGACAGTGCCCTGAGCCAGCCAAGGAGCCAGGCACATGTTGCTTTTCAATTAACCCCCTTCCCATGCACACAGCCGTGCTGGAGCTAAGCTCATCGGAAGAAATAAAAAATACGTTTCATACCTCCCAGCCAGGGGAAGTGAAGGCAGGGTCAGTCCTGAGTCACCCCGCAGGGATGGAGGGGTCTCTTCCAGCATTGTTGGCATCCCCTGGCAGTGTGGGTGCCCCCCAGAGCTGCCCCTGCAGGTGGTGCCTGCTGGCACCCTCTCCTGTCTACAGCTGTGGGTGTTTCCAGGCTTAAAAATGGTGGGGAAAAGCAAAATTCCAGCTAGGGCTGTGCAGGCTGGTGCTGCCTGTGTCACCTCCCTGGGGACCCTGACAAACCTCCCTGTCCCACCTCTCCGAGTTCAAGGATGATCATGATCCAGAGGTGGTGAAGGCTTTAATATTTGGCATCACCTCTTTGTGCTCTCTCCAGGCACCAGCAGAGCAGGCAGTCCAGAGAGGTTTTGAGTTGACAAAGAAATAAATAAAGAACCGGTGGGTCAATCACTGAATCCCTGGCAAGCAATGGGATGTGCCATCCTGCTTTCCATGTGGAAAGGAATTGATCCAACTGGAATCAGCCCCTGCTGTCATTGATTTAAACCTGGAACAGCAGAATTTGATGCTCAGCACTCATTGGAAAATTGGTTGAAGTGTGTCCTGAGGACAGCCTGTGGCTTTGGGTGCATGTTTAATCCGTGAGCTGCGGTTTTGGGGGCTGTAGGAATATTCCTTCTATTTGCCCATTTGCAGGGCAGTTCTAGAGCAGGAACCCGAGCTGTGGCACAGGGAGAGTGAGGCTTTTCCTGGATGGACTTAGACCAGTGCTTGTGCCCCTGTTCAGGACAACATTTAAAGTAAAACCTTGGTGTTTTCGGAGCCTGGGCTGGAGTCGGAGTGAGGATTCCCATATCCCACATCCCAAGTACCATATCACAGGTGCTGAGCTCAGGATCTTGTTTTCTTGGGAGAAAACATGGATTTTGACAGGGACAATTGCTCTTCCCCCTCATCCCATCCCTGCTTTGATGCTGGCTCTGTGGTGGCCATCTCCTCCTTCCCTGAAGGCTGAACCCCCTTCCTACCAGGGCTGGATATTCCCTGCCAGAGTGGCTTTGCTTCCTGCCAGACAGAGCTGCAGATTAAAATTGCCATTTTAACATTTAAACTCTGTCTCTTCCCTCCTGGGGGGCTGGTGGGGAAGTCAAATTCCCCCTTTCAGGGCAGCAGAGGCCACGTGCGTGGGCAGAGCAGCAGCTCTGAACAGCCCTGGCAGGGCCAGGGATCAAATCAAGTCACATTTCAGGGCATTAGACAGACGGTGGGAATTAAGAGCTTTACCTGGAAACTGGCTTTGTATCTGCCAGCCCTGCTTTTGTCTTCCAGCCCAACTTTCTATTTTTGTCCCTCTCACCTCCCATGTTGTCCTGACACATTTGGGGAGCCCCTCAGTAAACACGGGGCTCTGCAGCCCAGGAGGAAACACTCAGGCAGTATGGGAAGGTAGGAAAAGTGTGGTTTATCTAAACCAAGCTGCTTTGGGACTCGTTAGAAGCTAAGAAAAGGCTCCAGCTGCTTTTTGTAAGCTTGGGATCGGGCAGGGACTGCAAAGTCCCATCTGAGCTGTTAGCAGTGAGGCTTGGATTTGGTTTCTCTCAGTCTGTGAGGCTGGTGATGGGATCTCCCTCCGGGGCCACCCCTGCCCTGCTTCAGGGAGTTTGTCTGCTCCAATTCTGCCTTTTTTTGTCCCCTTGTTGTTCTTCTGAATCGCTGGGTGAGCTGAGCATTTCTCCATTGGTGCTGCTGGGCCCTGATCCTGGCTGTGAATGCAGGAGGAAGAAGAGCTCAGAGGTTCCCATTAATCCCCAGAGCCTTGTTTTTTCTGTCCTATAAAACAATCTTTGCCTATTTGGGTCCTGTGCTCTTTGAGGAAACGTTTGAAATGATGACGCTTCTGTGATGGCAGTAACGGCATTAGGCTCTCACACGTAACTTGATTTTATTTATTTATTTATTTGCCCTTTCTTAGAGGAAATTGCTGCTATTTTCTGGGCATCAGGCCCAATATTTGCTTCGTTCTGTCTGAGTCCACACCACATCCTGGATGCTGCGCCCAAAGATGGAGCCTGTGTGGATGAACACACCCAAATCCAGAGGTACCTCCTTGTGCTTGCCGTGATATTTGCACCCAGCATCAGCCCACCTGCGAGAATTTCAGCCACCACGTGCAGAGCAGGTGGCTTTTCCCACCTGAATTAAAGTCCTGGGAGCCCCTGGATATGGAAAGGGTTTAAAAATGTCTGAGACTGGATCTGCTGTTAGACCTGTAAGAGGCAGGAGCCACCCTGGAGTGAAAATGTGGCAGAGACACAAAGGAGCAGTGAGCTGTCTCCTGTTCTCCCAGGTCATTAGATCATCCTTAGATGTGCCTCATGTCTAGGAACAGAGCAGTGACAAGTTTGGATGCTTCAGGAGAGAAACATTCACTTCCCCGTGAGGAGTAAATTAGGTTCGTTTGCCTGGTGTCAGTATGTTATGACTCAAAGACGTGCATTAACATTTACCAAAATCTGAATGAGAACTGAACTCTGCTGCAGACAGAAAGGCTGGGTGTCATTTCGTTGGGATTTTTGGGGGAAATCCTCTGAAGAGCAGAGCTTTGCTTTTTAACAGCCACCTGCGTGCCAGGCTGCAGGAGACTGCAGCTCTGTGTGCATCACCAAGGCATCTGTCAGGTTACCTGGTGGTCCTGGCTGTGGGCAACTGGACAGGGTGGGGGGTGACCAGAGCATGCCAAGTGTCCCAGCCGCACACCAGACCCCCCCAGAGCTGAGCCAGCAGAGAAGCTGCTCCTCTGAAATATTTCAGACTTGTTTTCCTGGGCAGGGTGAGTTACTGGGCAGCATTTTTCACCGTTTTCTCACAGAATTTCTCTCCTGGAACTCCTTGCTGAAAAGTCCACTTCCAATAGCTTGTGAAGCCACGGATTTATTGATTTGAACACAGGGGGAACTGAGTAAAACCAGCAGCTCGAGACCAACTCCCTGAGCAAAGCAGCACAGCTCAGCATTTTCCAGGCAGCCTGTGACAGGAGCCTGTGCCTGTCCTGGCTGGCGCTGGGGCCCTGGCCGTGCCCAGGAAGGAGCAGGAGGGGTGCTGAGCATGGCCACACTGGCACTGAGCCCTGGCCCAGCCCATCCCTCGCCCCTCTGTGATGCAGTACCAGCTGCATGGCAGAGGCTGTGCCCCCCGGGCCGCGAGCAGGGGACGTGTTGCTTCAATCCCTGGTGTGTTCCCAGTTGCAGAAGCTCGTCCAGCTGGTGCTGTGGCCCTGGAAGGGACCTTGCTGTGGGCTGGGGCAGCAGGGACCCGACCGGGGGCTGTCCCTGTTCCTGTGGGGAGCGGTGCCATCCGTGCCCCCGGCTCAGGCTGTGGCACAGCATCTTCCCGGCACGGTGAGGCCATGGGGCTGTCAGGGTGCCGGGGGCTGTCACGGCCCCGGGGGCTGTCACGGTCCCTCTCCACGTCGCGCAGGGATGTGACTCAACAGGCCGATGTCTCCTGACCCTGCCCGCTGACCCCGGAGGGGTCTGGCAGGGAGCAGCAGCCCTGAGATGAGCCAAAGCCCGGCTCCCCGCTCCCCACCAGCCCGAGCTCTGCCGGCTGCCCCCGGGGCTCGGGGCTGTGCCGGGGAAGGGGCAGGGGGCCCGGCTGC
>VWZN01019098.1:481007-534051 GCA_013396955.1 Regulus satrapa
CCACAGCCCTCATTCCTCCGCTGCTGGGAACCGCTTTGTTGCTAGCTGGTGACATCACCCGAGAGCCCACCCCCTGCCTCTTATCCGTCTCTCCGTCTCGCTCATTTATTCCCAGGCAGCGCTGGCAGGATCAGGGGCTTGTGCGAGCGCCAGGGCTGGCAGCAGCAGCATGCGTGCGGCCGCCNCAAGAGCCAAGCGCCCGAGGAGCTGGTGGACCCCGAGGGCTACGAGTCCGACGATTGCAGTGAGTTGCGAAGTTTCCCTGGGAGTTTGCCGGGTGGTTGAGGGCGCGGGTGGGTGTTAGGGCTGGGTGCCCATCTCGGGGCACCCTTGCGGTCGTGCTGGCCGTGCCTGGGGGGTCGCGCTGCGGCGGTGGGGCAGCCCCCGGGTGCTGCCGGCACCGGCCCTGCCAGCGTCCGTGCCGCAGCCGGGCTGGCTGCTGAACCCGAAGTCGGGAAGTCTCCCAAGAGCCACCAGTTGCTGTCGTGGTTGGTGCACTTCTCTGCCTCGCCCCTGCTCGGCTCCGAGCCTCCAGCCCCTCCAGCCGGGCTCAGAGCCTTTTAATCCGGCTGGCTGGTGCAGGCTGCCCCGGCCGCCCTCGCTGATGAGCCGGCCACAGGCTCCAGCACGGCCCGGCTCCACGGCGGGCAGTTCCGCCGGGAACGGCATCGCCCGGGAGAGCTCTGCCCTCCCTCTCGCTCGGCAAACTCCGGCGTGTCCTCCCTCCATCCCTCCATCCCTCACCCGCCGGCGGCGGGAGAGCCCTGCAGGACACCGGGGCGGCCTTTGGAGCAGAAGGCTTTGGCTGTGGTGGATGCAGGTGTTTGCAGCAAGGGTTAACCCCTCCCCACCCGAAACGTCCTTCCCACCCGGCGCCGTGGAGCTGCCAGGCAGCTGCGCCTGGCTCTGCCGGCCCCCGGGATAACCCGAGATGTGTGGTCCGAGCATCCCCAAAGGGCTCGATCCAGCCCAGCCTTCGGGGGCCAGATCCTGCCAGGGGCTGAGCACAAAGTTTGGAGCCGGGAGATGCCGAGGAGAAGGCAGTGGGTGCTGCGCGCTGGTCCCGGGGGAAGGGGAGGCTGAGCTGTTTACGGCCCAGCGCCGGGCAGGCGGTGGCTTTCCCTTGGCAGAATGTCACAGCCCTGCCTCGGCATCGCTGCCGGCCACTGGGCTGCTGCCATTTATTTATTCCACAGCCCAGAGTGTGACCCCAGGGAGGGCACCCTGAAGGGCTGCAGGGTGGCACGGCTGTCCTTGTGGGCACAGCTCCTGGGAGAGGCTGGCGCTGGGTGCCAGCTCCAGCCTGGCACACCCTCTCTCCGCAGGCCGGTGTCGGGGTCAGGCTCTCCGTGGAGAGGCGACAGCTCCGGCACTGCCAGGAGAGAACATCTCTGCTAAGCCGCGTTTGTCCCAGCCGGGCAGTTAACGGGGGCTTTAACCGGCTTTGGGTCATTTGCTGCTCTAATTATCCCATCGTCTTTGCTCGCCGTGGCAGGGGAAACGGGAGCAGCAGGGCCAGGGGAGTGTGTGGGAGCCAAAAGCACCCGGGCCCCCAGAGTGCAGCGTTTTCTCTGGGTGACTCGCATGGAAATTGCCCAGGGCGCTGCATTCTGCATTTATCCCTCGGCAGTGACGGATCCTGCATGCCGGATCCTGGATGCTGGAAGCAGCTTGGCTCCGTGCCGGGGCCGGCGGGTGTTTCTCTCACCCAGGCTGGTGTTAGGAAGTGTTTCTTGCAGCGTAACAGGTGTCAGGAAAAACTGCTGCGGCTGTTTTGCCAGAGGTGTGGTGGGGTTTTGGCTGGCAAAGGCACAGCTGTGCCAGGAGCAGAGCAGGGAGGTGGCAGTGCTGGTGCCACATCTCTGGGGACAGCGTGGGATGGCCCAGACACCCTGAGGACCCTGCTTGGCATGAACATGCAGGATGAGACTGTCACTCCCCCATTGTTTAGCAGCCAAGTTGTAAATCCAGGCAAGAGCTACCTGTACCCTGTTCCTGTACCCGGGAGCACGGAGGGGATCTGTGCGGTCTGACTCGAGCCATCAGCTGCGCTGGGGAGTGTGGCTGAGCTCCCCCACATCTCTGGAGGGTGATTCAGGGCTGCTGCATTAGTCACCTGCACTAAATTTCCCCTGGAGAACCTGTCTGTGCCTGCACATCAGGACAGCACTGGGGTTTCGGTGGTGTCAGCCCCCCTGGGTGGCACACGGGGTTCGGGATCTCTCCGGGGATGGAGCCTGGGTGCAGCACCCACAAACCGAGGCTTGCCAGGCACATCTTGCCTCACTCTTCAGAGATGCTGCTGACCCAGCCCCAGAGAGGTGCAGGGAGAGGGATTTTGCCGTGGCAGGATGGAGGAGGAAGAGGATGGGACGGCTCCCTGCTGTTTGTCCCACCTGCCCGTGGGTTTCCCTCCTCCGACACCAAGGTGATGCTGCTGGCTGGCTGGGTGGGAGGAGGAGAGCTGCCCCTGCCTGGAGAAATGCAGCAATTGTCTGGGTTTCCCCAAGCTCCTTCCTGCCTGGAGTTACTGCTCCAGCCTGGGGGTTCTGGGGTTTTTCCAGCAGGACCTGAGCTGCTATCCCAGCCCGAATTGCAGGGCTGTGGGGAGTGGGCAGGGTAGGTCCTGCTGCAGCTCACCTGGGCTGGCTGGCTGCACCCTGCTCCTTAATCCTGTGCTGAGTCGTGCTCCAGACCCCACCAGCACACCCTGGGGTGCCCGTGGAGCCCGTGGGAGCTGCAGTGTCTGCTCCCATCCGAGCAGAGTGGCCTGACCCAGGTTTGGCATCTGCAGGGAGCGGGGATGTGGCAGGGAGTGCATGGAATCGGTGCTTTGGAAAACTGAGAACCCCCCAGGCTGCGGGAAGCAGGTGGAATCCTCCCAGAGATGGGCAGGGACCTGGCTGAGGTTGGAGGACAGGTGGGAGGCTCAGGTTTGTGGCTCTGGACACCTCTCCAGCAGCCTGTTGAATGCAGTGAGTGGCAGGGAGCAGGCAGGGCCAGGGAGCCAACACAGCAGATAATGAGTGCAGACATCTGGGCTGGCTCTGGGATCACTGGGAATTGCACGGAGCCAGCTCTTCCCATCAGACCTGCCGGCAGTGCTGCTGTGAGGATTTGCAGGGATTTTTTGGTGGGCACCCACTGCCATCCCAGGGCCCTGGCAGAGGGACTCACCACCGTCCTGTGCTGGACAAAGCAGGAGGGGTTTGCAGGGGCTAGTTTGTCCCCGACAGAACTGCTGAGGAGGTGGGAGAAATGAGGCAGGGGAAGTGGGGAATGTGTATTTGGTGCAGAAGGATGGTTTGGTGCTGTTGGACCAGCATCTGCTGTGAGCTGGGAGCAGCACGCAGGAGGCTGGGGAGGGAGAATTCGCTCCTGCTGTCCTGGGACACCTGGATGTCACCTCGTCTTTGGCTCCCCTGGCTGGTTCCCTGTGACAGCAGCAGGTCCCTGAGGTCCCCAGTCACCAGGGATGCTTCCCACCCAGTCGGGCAGCACAGTGCCAGGGAAACTTGGTTTGCAAGGAAAATAAGCAAATGCCAGCTAGATGGCAATGTGCCACCTGTGAGGAGCTGGCTCTCATCCCCCGTCTCCACCGATTTCACCCAAATGCTGCTGCCCTTCCACTGCCTGCGCCTTCCCCTCCACAGCACCAGCAGGAATTTGTACCTGAGAGATTTTTAACGGTTTCTGAAACCTCTGCAGGAGCAGAGGTAGAGACAGTCCCTGTGAGGGAGCGCTGCCAGGGCTTCTCGCAGGGGATATAGCACTGGAGGGAGCAGCCATCCTCCTTTAACAGGCAATCAAGTTTCCAGCCCCTGCGGAAATTCCCTGATCCCTGAGCTACTGTTTGGCTTTGGAAAGAGGCTCTGGCACACTGGAATCCCTTCAGGATGCCAAATGTGTTTGGCTCTGGGTTTTCAGGTGAGCAGAGAGCCTGGGAGCCACGGGCTGCAGCGGGAGCTGGCATCCCTGGAAATGCTGGCCCATCCTGCTCCTCCAGCACTCTGGGACCGCTCCTATGTGCTCAAACCCATCCAGTTCCACCTCATGCCCAGTTTTATTCATGGAAGAGCAGCCTCCCGAGCTCTGGAGCTGCAGCAGCATGAAAACCACTTCTCCAAAGTGCAGCTGAGAGGCCAGTCCTGGTGCGCGGCAGCTCGTGACGCCTGCAGCGCCACACAAGTTATTTAGGAAGACTCTTATTTTGAGCAAAGAAGATAATTAGGCAGGCAAAGCCATCATGGGGATATTAATTACTGGCTGCTTGAAGACGTAAAGAAGAAGGAAGGTCTGAAGGGGTGCAGGGTTTGCAAGTCACCTGGCAGTGCTTTTGGCCAGACAGGAGGAGGCAGAGGAGACGGCGAGGAACGAGCAGGGTATTTACTTCTGAGACGCAGCTCCTTGGCATATGCTGCAACTGCTATTTATAAGCTTTGAATCGTCTTTTCAATCCAGATAAGGCCAAAAGAAGTATTTTTCTTGCTCAGGAAGCTAAACAAACCACCACTGATTTCAGCAGAGCACGGCTTTGCCAAGCAGAGCTCAGCCCCAGCTGCCTGTGCTGAAGAGATGTGTGCAGGTCCTGGGCAGTGTCCCAGGGGAGCTTTGGGGTATCCCACGGGGTGCCTGCATTAGCTCCTCTCTGGTTTTCCTGTGGGATGGATGGGTATTTGGGATGTGCCGGTGTGGCTGGGTGAGCTCTCACACTTCCCTGCTGACCATGCCAGCAGTGATCCAGGTGCAGGCTGGACCCCCGAGGAGCTTTTCCTCTTCCTTGGGATTGCCCACGGCCAGGCAATCAAAACTCAGCCTGGAGTGCTGGAGATGAACCCAGGGCAGCAGGAGAGGGGAGCACAGGAGGGTGAGCAGGGTCTGTCTGGGATCCCTTCTCCAACACCCGTGAAAGCAGCACATGGGCTGGGGCCTCTGGCACCTCTGCTAATGAAGGAGCCCCAGGGCTGCTGCCTAACGAGCTCCCTCCTCCCACAGCCTGCCCAGCCCTTCACCTTTCCCAGTTCCAGGGTGCAGGAGGAGAGACAGAACTGACGCCCCTTGTTCCACCGTGCTCGAGCTCAAGGGGTTCCCAGATCTCTCCTCTTTGTATTTAACACTGAAGGCAATTTTGGGGGGTTGTTAATTGCAATACTGTATTTCATTAAAGGAGGAGAGCGGGAGAGATTTGAAGGCCATCTCTAAATTGAAATTGCTGAAAGTCTAATTGCTGCTGACATCAGGGACCATTTAGTGCTGTAAAACATAATTGCATCTCTGAACTGTTCTGAGCAGATAAGTGTTCCTCTGAACACTCCTCATGGAGAAGACAGAAGAGCTGATGAGCATCCATCAACCAACCTCATGAAGAAGCAGCTCCCTGCTCCAGAGCTTACCAGGGGCTGGCTCCATGTCTCCAAAAGGAAGAAATATTAATTGCTGCAGATTTTAAGGGAAAAACCCAAGGCCAGGCAGGGAACAGTTGCAAGAGAGAAAAGTTGTGTTTGTTCCTTGCTCCTGATCCTGTTGAGCTCAGCCACATCCATGGATGGGCTGAGGAGGGAAGGTCTCCTGCCTGTGTGCTGGATCTGCTCCCTGCTGGGGTTTTCTCTAGGGCTGGGAATGTCCTGCCCTGCCCCATCAGAGTTCTGTGATGCTGCTGGGAATGCTCATGTCCCAACGTGCTGTGCTGCCCCTGGGACACGTCCCAAAACCTCCCAGAGGATCTGCTTTCATGGCATGGTGGTAATGCCCATTTTCAGACGTGTCCCGTTTCCAGCTGCCTCCACCACCTTTCCCGGCTGATGCCGAATCCCGTGGCAATGCCACGGCTGGAGCTTCATGCCAGAGGTCAGTGCTGCCATCAGGGGCTTTGCAGCCCTCAGGGCCTGCAGCTCCTGGGCTCAGCACCCCTGGGATCCATCCCTGAGCGGGGCTGTGCCCAGACTGGGAGCGCTGCGGGTGCTGGGGGAGCTCAGCCCCAGCTGCAGGAATCGGTGGCACAGTTTTCCAGGGACAACCCCGGGGCTTGGCCAGACCTCATGGAACCTCAAGCTCTGCCCCATCTGCACGGGGTCAGGATGCCAAGGAGGCAGGAGCACACACCCAGCCACCCACCAGAATGTTCTTCGGCAGCCCGGCTTGGAAATGGCAGGAGATAATTTCTGTTCCTCCTGAGGAGTCATTTACCCATTTTATATGGGGCTGTAAGTGCACAGAATTACTTGCTGCCTTTCAGGACCTTTAAAATTATCTCCATTGCAAGGGAAAATTAAAGCAATGGAAGAATAGGGACCTATCTTTTATAGTGCATTAAAAAATACCCAGTCTGAAGGTTACTGAACCTGTGCTTTCTGTAAGGGAGAGCTAATCCAGACAATCCCCAGCAGTCTTTTTACTGCTCCACTCTGATCTCCCTGGCACAAAATCCGTGAGCAGATTATCTTGGGAGCAGCAATGCTGATAAGCAGAGGGACTTAAGGCTTTTGGACTTCTTTTTAATTAGTTCTATAGTGGGGTTTTTGTGCGCACACCTCAACTTCTCCTGGCGCAGAGCTTTGCTGGGCTTTCTAATGGCAGTCACACCTGCCTCGGGAAAGTCAGGAGTGTGCTCCACTGCCAGGCTTTGCTGAAGCTTTTTCTGAGTGTCAGTGGCTCCTCCGTGTCCTGGGATGGGAAACTCTTTTCCTTGGAGCATCCCAGGGTCTGCCACGCAGCAGGAGCCTGTGAGGACGGCGCCTGGGAGCAGAGCACAGATTTATCACCCCGTTTTGCCTCTCATCCCACAGGTATAAATAGAAGCTCCTTCAGCCTGGCCTCACCCTGGGCGCAGCCGGGAAATGTCAGCAATAAACAATAAATTCCTGCCCACTCCTCCGGGCTGCCCGCGGGCCCGGCCGAGCCCACGGACACAGCTGCTGCTCCTGCTGCCCTCTAATAATTTCCTGGCCCACTGAATTAATCAAAACGCCCAAAGGTCAGTGGGGGAAGAGGCCACCTTCCCGTGCAAGTCGGATTTATTTTTCCTTTTAGAGCCTGTGTGAAAAGCCAGGCCCTGGCCAGAGCCTTCCCATCAATCTCTCCCAGCTCACGGAGAGGAAAGAGGGTCAGAACCTGCTAATGAGTTCAGTTTTCCTAATGGTTATTTTATCATTGGAGCAGAATAATTGTAATAATAATGATACATCCTGCCTGCTGTCTGGAGAGCGCCAAGCTGCCTTTGTAATGCCTGACAAAGGCATTTATTTATATTTTTTATTTGCGGCTTCTGTGATTAGAGGGCAGTGTTCAGAATAGCCCAGTCGAGTTAAATAATCCTGGTAACAACGCTTTGAGTCTAATTGCTGCCCTTTTCTTTTTTAGGTACTTGCTCCCCTAATTAAGAACACAATCGAGCTGCATCTCGAGTGGGAGGGGGAAAGCAATTAAAGAAGGGGGACTGGGTTGCTCTGCAGAGGTTTTGGGCCCAATCCTGCCAGCTGGGGGTGCAGGATGCCCCTGGCCAGGGCTGGAAGTGCTGCTGGGGTTCACAGGGGTGGGGGCAGTGCTGGGGTGGTGCTGGTGGCTTCTGCAGCTGGCTGTGCTGACCACTGCAGGAGCACGGGGCTGGGATGGGGCTCCTGGGGGTTCACACGGGGCTCTTGTGGGCTGCAGGAGTGGCTCCCACCCCTGGGGTAGCTGGAGGTCTCCTGCCACCTCCTCAGCCCTGAGCTGGAGCTCCAGCCTTGTCTGTGCTGGATCCACCCCTGGCTGGGCGTCCCCAGCTTGTGCCAGAGGCTGTGGGACTGTGACCATGTCCTTAACGAGTTCCATGAGTCCGGGCATCTGCTGGCTCCTGGCTCTGGTGGCACTGCTCACCTGCAGCTCCACGGCAGCACCTTGGCTGCCAAACCCCAGCTTTTCCTCAGCCCGTATATCAAACAGCCCCATTTTTAAGCAATTAGAACACTTTGTGCTCGGGAGCTGAGACTCACCATCCAGAAAAAAAAACCCCTCTCTTCTTAGAGGAAAACCCCTCAGGACCGGAGCAGAGGCAGGGCTGGAGCCCTGCACCCCTGTCCATGCCCTCCCACCCCGGCAGCTCTGGGAGGAGTGGGAGCTGCTGGATGTTTGCCCGCGGGCTGCCAGAGCTGAGAGCAGGACCTGCGTGCCCACCTGCAGAACAAGCTCCTGCTGCTGTGTGAAGGTGATTTTAGGTCTTGCCTGCCTCGCTGGAGCAGGGCTCCCCGCTGCCCTCGCCCCTGGGGCAGGCTGGGGCTTTGTCACTGTTTCCTGGCCGGACCCCGTTTCCCTGCCAAGCTTTTTAATTTGTTTTACAAATTGCCAAATCCAGCAGGCTGAACCGCGGGCCCCCTTCTGTGATAAAAATAAAATAACAGCTTGAACTCGGAGGGCCGAGCGGTGGGGCTGGCAGGAAGCGCTGATTAAAGGGCAGGTGGAAATGATGAGGCTCCCAAACCGGAGCTTTCATCTTCCGCTCTTGAGTGAAAAATGCAGATCTGGGAAGTTTTGCTGACTTGGTTTGTGGAGCCTCCCGCTTCTCACGCTGCCGTCCTCGAGCTGCCCGTGGCTGAGAGCACCCAGAGGCACCAGAGCTGCTGGTGCTTCCTCCCCGCGGGATGGGCAGGGGGTTTAGCTGGGATTGCTCTGGAAATGCTCACTTGAGCCACAGATGATGCACAAGGTACAGCAGGTTTGGCCTCATCCCTCCTCTTCCCCTGGCAGGTACAACCCCACTGATTTGTGACTTACCCAGACCAGGAGCTAATGTGCCATGAAATTGCTGCACAACGAGGGGGGTACATTATTCTGGCGGAACTCTCTGGGTATTTACTCTGCTTTGAACTCAAGATATTTGCTTGGGAGAATTTTTTTTTCCTTTTTTTTTTTTTCCCAGCAGGCAAACCTGTAGCCGCTTTGCCTTTGGGCTGGGAGATCACTGTGAAATTGCAGCAGGAAGGTTTCAGTCCCCTGAATATCCTTAAACTCCGTGGGTGCCTTGCTGCTATCAATGCTGGAAGAAAAAAAAAAAAAAAAAAAGCACCTTATTTCCTGCCATAAAGTTTGTCCAACTCCCCCCCAGGCAGCAAACCCTGCTTTGATATCAAGCAAAAGTGTTCTGGTTTTCATTTTGGATTTTTGTTCACGTTCTGAACGTGGCAGGAAGGTGCAGTTACCTTGGAAACAGCGGTGGGATGCTGTTTGGTGGCAGGGCAGCAAAACTCTTTTGGGAAGGTGGGCATGGAAAAGTGGGGCTTGCTCGGTCCAGAGCCACCCTGGCAGTTCCTGGCAGGTAAAGCTGAGCCAGGAGAGAGGCTGCTCCATGCCCAGGCTTTGGTGTGCAAATCAGGCCTTGGAGCCTTGGAGAAGGTTAAGCCATGTTTTTGGGAAGCCTGTCTTTTTAAGGCTTTTCCTCTGCTTTGGATCAGTGAGACATGCTCAGATCATCCAAAGGGAAAGAATTTCTCAAATCAAAAGGACTTTTTCTGCTGAGGCTCTTCTGGTTTGGTTCTGCTCCTGTGTCCCATCCCAGGAGATGCTGCCATTCCTGGATCCTGCAGATGCCATAAGGGAACACTGCGCTGATTAAAAGCTGTTGGTGTTTTTCATTTTAACCAGGAAAGTATTTCCATCCTCACTGGGTTTAATTTACAGTTTGCAGCCAGATTGGAGCTGGGAAGGGATCCCACTGGTGGCTCATTTGTTTGAAGGTGTCACTATACAAATACTCGTCCTGGGAATGCCAGCGGCGCTGGAGGGGAGGGTGTGCCAACAGCAGCTCCCAGCTGTGTCCCGGCCATTCCCAAATCCTCCCGGGGGAGACCCTTCATCTCCTGGGGGACAGGGAGCTGCTGGCTGCAGTGAGGCTGCTGAGGGATGGGGATAAGCCAGGTGAAAGCCCGGGGAAGCAAAGGCTGTGGCTGCAGTGCTGGGCCCAGCTCCATCCCTCTCCCTGTGCCAGCCAACCTGGGAACGGCCACCAGCCTCCCAGCACGAAGCCACGTTTCACAACAGGGCTCCCAGCAGGACGCTCGGTGTTTTATAACGCCTGCAGCCCGTTCTTTAGCATCTCCTTTTGTGCTCAGAGGGAGAGCAGCCCGCGTTCGCTGGGTGCCGCGGGTTAATCTCATCTCTCCTCCCTTGCAGCCACGCTGGGGACGCTGGATTTCAGCTTGCTCTACGACCAGGAGAACAACGCTCTCCACTGCACCATCAACAAAGCCAAGGTAGGGGCTCAGCTCCGTGCCACAGAGCCTGGCCCGTGCCCAGCATCCCTGAGTTCCATCGGCTCCAGGTCCCACCTCTGCCCTGTCCTTGCTCTCTTCCCTCTCGGGGCCTTCCCAGCACCGGGAGCCGGCTGCTCATCCATCCTCCCCCGTGAGGAGCTGGGATTGATGCCTTTCCGAGCAGCCCGTCCCGCTGTTGTTATTTACTGTGCTGTCGGTTTATAAATGGCTCTTTTAAATGCTGCTAATCACGGCCCCAAAGTGCTGCGCCTCAGCGCCTTTGCCGCCTGCGTGATTGAGGCAATTCCTGCACATTTGGGAGCGGGATGGGGGAGCTGAGGTGCTGCTGGGTTCCTCTCTGCATCACCCAGAGCGGCGACCGCACAAACGAGGGCTCCAGGTGGGCTGGGGAGGAAATCCTCAATCCCTGCAGATCTCGGGAAGGGATGGAGGGTTTTTCCAGGAGGCAAACCGAGCCCCAGAGGGTCAGACCAAGCTGTTTTGCCTTCATAGGATGCTCCTCTCCCTTCCACAGCTTGTTTGCAGCCCCCAGCCCAGCGTTCTCCGTGTCGGGAAATAGAAGCACCAAAGCTGGATTTTGGGGATGGGTGTGGAGGGATCTGCCCCAGCACTCCTGGAGCTGCTCCTGGCAAAGGCAGGACAGGCAGGGCAGGGCTGGGGCAGACAGCGGGCTCTGCTTGCCCGCCTGTCTCCTGTGAATCCGCCGGCAGCCTCTGGGTCAGGCTTCCCTCGGTGATGCGGGAGCCGTGCCAAGGAGGAGATATCTAATTGGGTTTGGAGTGGGTGGAAGACGGGGAGGAAGGAGAGCTCTGGGCAGCAACTGATAAATCTCACATCAGCGAGAGCACGGGCAGGGCTGGCAGAGGAGAGCCCTGGTCCCTGCTGTGCCCAGCCACGGGGTGTGGGGGTACCCCAGCATCGCCCCTGCCCGCGGGGAGGGCAGAGCCCCCCCGGCCACCCTGACATTCAAGCTCTCGAGTCCTGTTCATTTCCATTCTGCTCTCATTCTCCCATTTTTCTCTTTTATTTACATTGCCATCTGCTCGCTCTCATTTCATCTCTCGCCTGGGGAAAGCTGCCAAAACTTGACTACAGAAAGGTAAGGGCCAGGAGCCCGCTGCCGGCGGGGCCAGCGCTGCCTCTGGGGCTGGTACAAGCAGAGCTGGAGAGGAGGAGATGGGGGAAAAGCCCCAGCAGTGCTGGGATGATGTTTACCCTTGGACCAGGTCCCGGGTGTCACCCTCCAGGGAAAACGCCCTCGGATGTGCCCAGCTCCAGCAGCTCCTGGAGCCTCGGCAGCCGCCAGCAGCCATTCAAACCTGGGCTGTTTCAGCCACGTGAGACACGTTTTTCTTTCTCTCTGATAACCCCAACCAACCTCCCCCTCTCTCCCTCTATTTTACCTTTTTCTTTTTTCTTCATTTTTTTCTTTTTTTAAATCTCCAGCATTTTTTTTATACCTGCTGATGTTCCTCACCGCTCCCGTTATCAGCTCCTGGGGAGCAGGAAGGAGGGGAGCAGCAGGTTCAATCCAACCTGGTGTGCTCCACCAGCAATTCCCTGCTCTGCAGCCCTCAGCTGCTGGAGGCTGGCACAGTCACTCCACGTGGGAATTCACCCTGCCGCCCTGCCTGGGAATGTCTGAGGTTCTTTCTGTGGGCTGTAGGTTCACAGCAGGATTTTTGAGATCCTGGGTGTCACCGGACAGGCAGGAAGAGGCAAAAGCAGACAGGAACAAGGAGGAGCAGGCAGGAGCAGCCAGGCTGGCAGCAGCCACCTCGCCCTGATGGCTCTCAGCGCTGGCAGCAGCCCCGCCTGTCACACTTCAGGCACGGCTGAACTCAGACACGTTGTAGCTCAGCTCGGATCAATAGGAGAATAAATCAGGACATTGTGGAAGCTCATTCCTGGGCTGCAGGAGCAGCCAGGCTGGCAGGAGGGCTCTCCCTCTCCCCTGCTGCCCTGCACAAGCCCTGGGATTGTGTGGATCTCTGCTGTCCTGCGTGGGACAGAGCTGGGATGCGCTGGGCATCACCCCCTCCTAGAAAATAGGATGGAAAAGGATTTGATGAATGTGCAGGCACCTGGTTTTGTGCCCTGCCATGCCACGGCTTCGTTGAGGGTCTCACTTTGTGCCCCGTCCTAGACAGCCCAGCTGCTGTAGGGGATTTATAGGGGCGTGCAGCAGCACAGACACAGCAGGCTCTGCTATCCTATAGCTCCAGTGGCCTCCTGCTTTTGGGAGGAAGGTGGCTGGAGCAAGCCTCGGGGGCTGTAGGACACTGGTGAAGGAGCTCCTGGCCCCAGGCAGGCCATGCCAGGCAGCTGCTGCCTGTTGGAGCATCCTTGGGCTGCCCTCCCTGCACCTCTGGCCAGAAAACACCCAGGAGTTTCCACCCCACTGAGCATTTGGCTGTTCCCTCCCTTCCAGCCGAGGTCTGCACTGAGCATTACTTATGTATTGACTCATAAATATTCATCACTGCAGGGAAATTCCTCCAGCTGTCTGGCTCCTCTGGGCTGTCAGGGTGGAAACGGAGTTTGTCCCCTCTCAGTAACAGGATGCCTCAGCCTGGGAATTATCCAGGCTGGTTTTTGGGCAGGCAGCTCATTGTGGGGTGAAGGATGGAAGGAATCCATCTCCTGCGATTTCTGGACGCCCCTAGCGTGGCATCAATCGGCAGCCCGATTAGCCCGAGTTGTAATTAAATCCTATTGATTAGCTAAATGTCACTGGCACGGGGAGCAGCTGGCAGAGCCTGGGATGCAGGGAGCTGGAGGCCTCCGTAGGATTGCAGCAGAGATTTTGGGGTTGGGGAGAGGAAGGGAAAAGAAGCAACAGAATCTCAGCTCCATAAACCAGAGCAGCAGCAGGAAGAGCTGGAGCCAGGGAGATGCCCCAGCTGGATCTGAGGGGAGACTCTGCCTCTGTGCCTGGTCCCTCTCGGCCTCTCATCCCTCTCGGAGAAGCTCCAGGCTGGTGGACCCTCCACTCCACAGTGTGGGTCCTGCCTGTGGGAGGGATCATCGCCCGCAGGAGCAGCCTTGCAAAGCAGAGCCCTGCTCAATTCAGCTGTTTGTGCCAAACGTGTATCAAGTGACACGGGAGGGAGGTAGACGTGACATTAGGAGCCATTTTCCAGGCTCCTGTCACTCCATCTTCCATAGCACATCTATTAAAAAAGCCTTTAATAGCCTCCTCAGAAGGTAATTTAATTGAGCTGAATTGATGGGTGAATTACAGAGCTGCCTGTCATTCTCCATCCATTTTCCTGGGAATCTGCCTGCTTGGTTCTGATTTCATTTGCTGTGCAGCCCGGGCAGGTTGGGCACCTCTGACCAGGGAGGTTGGGGAGAGCACAAGTGGATTGTGCAGGCAATTCCCTGCAGAGTCTGGGGCCAGCCCAGCCCCTTCCTGCCCTGTCTGCTCCATCCTCATCGTCTCCAGGACCAGAGACATCACCCCAGATCACTTAAAGCAGAGCCCTCTCACCTCCATTCACTGCTGATATTTTTATCCTTTTGGGTCTGCTGTAGAAGCAAAATCCTCTTTGCTGGGCACCATTTGGCCTCCCTTGCCCCAGGGCAGCAGGTTTGTCTCTGTAGCAGAGCCCTTACTCCAAATCAGACACTCCCAAGGTCAGGAGCATCCTGGACAAAACTGTGCAGCTCAGACGGGGTCCTGTGGTGCTGTGGGTCAGGCTGGGTGAGTTATTCCCTACCTGCAAGGCCTGGAAGTGGCTCCCCCAGCATTTCCCTCCTCGATTTGCCCAAATCCTGGCTGATTGCCTTTCTTCTATTCCATCAGCAGTCCATACAAATGCTTCCCTGCCGCTGGATCCCTGGCAGCTGCACACACTCGTTATCCAGGCACTCTGCTCATCACAAAAAGGGTGTGAGAACTCTTCAGCATCCCCCAGCCTTGTCTCCATGCCCGGGCTGGAGCCAGGATTGGATGGGTACCTCTGCAGAGAAGCCCTGCTCCGATCCAGGCACAGGATTGCCTTCAGCCAGCCCAGCAATCATTCCTGCAGGGATCCCACAGCCGGGCTGGAAATAACCCAAGGACTTCCACGATGGAGCCATTCTCATTCCTACTTAGGACTGGTGAAAATTAGGCTCCATTTTTCACGCTCCTGACTTGCTTCCCTGCCCTGTGGGGTTTTTTTTTCCATGCAGTCTGTGCAGGTGTGGCTTTGAGCTGGGTTTGTGCATCACCCCTGGATAATTTTCAGATGGTTTAGAAGGGGAACAGAGGCACAGCTTGTGCCCTCCCTCTGCCCAAAGCAGGATCCTGTGGATAGCAAACCTGATCCACATCATCCTTGAAGAGCTGTGAGGGTCTTGTAGAAAATCCACCAGGAATGGCCACAGTGAGTGTTTCCTTGGACTGCTGCTCCTGCAACCCCAGATTTCTCTGTGAACACCAGAGCATTTGGCTGGCACCAGCCTCCCACTGGCCTGGAGCTGTTCTTCCCTAATGCCTGGGAGTAGGTAGGTGCTATCACACCCTCTGGGAGCGCTTGGAAGTGGCACCACAACAGCAGAGGTGTGTGTTTGCTCAGAAGCAATTATCAAATGACAGAACCCTGTAATTTCAAACCTGGGAAATCACTGCTCTGATTCGCTTCACCCCCAAATTAATGGTGATGAGCAGAGTCAGCTGCTGGCAGGGAGGAGTGGATGGTGCCACGTGCAGGTGAGGAGCCTCCCCCAACCCCTCCTGGGATTCAGATTGGAATGCTGAGCCTGGATCCTGCAGAATCCACACTCCCCTCCTTCCCCAGTCCTGGGGAAACCGCAGCTGCTCCGAGGAGCAGAAATATCCCAGGGAAACAGGATGGGCTCAGCGGGGCCCCCCTGCCTGCCCAGCATCCCACTGTTCTCCTGATTCCTGCTTTCTGCTCTTCCCTCTCCAGGGCCTGAAGCCAATGGACCACAATGGCTTGGCTGATCCTTATGTCAAGTTGCACTTGCTCCCCGGAGCCAGTAAGGTGAGAAACCTTTTCACTTCTCCTTCCTTTCCTGGGGCTGCAGCTTTTCCTGGGAAATCAGGCCTGGGAGAAGCTCCTCACCCAGGGGCTGTGGGCTGCTGCACCCAGGCCTTGAATCTCTTGAGAAAAAAAAGTGCTCAGAGAGAGCAGGAGGTAAGAATTGGGGTCGAATCCATCCTTATAGGGATGGAAAATTCCTTTCTGGGAAACCACTGGCTGGCAGCCAGGTGCCAGCCCTGATTCCTTACCTTGGGAGCCCAGGATGGGAATGCTGCATTCCAGGAGCCCCTGGGAAACACTGAGTGGAACAATTTTAGCTATAAACAAATCGGACCCTTTTAATTTCCTTTTTTTTTTTTTTTTCCCTTATTCTTTTGCATTTAAAACCCCTCAGATCATAATAAAAGAGAGTATAAATCATAAGGGAAATATTTCCATCTCCTTAGGATCAACACTTGCTGGAGAGAAGAGTAATTAAAGATATTGATGTGTGGTGAGAGCTGGGTGTAAGTGACGGGGATACGGAATTTAAATGCTTGATGTGTGTGTTAGGAATATTAATTGCACTCTTATTCCACATGAAAAGAAACACTTTTTTTTTTTTTTTTGGGGGGGGGAGGTGTATTTACTTGTTACAGTTCAGTTGGATTAATTCCTAATGTTCAGGGCGGCAGAGGGAGTTTTTAACCACAGTTTGAGTTTCCGCTGCGAACGGAGCCGGAGGCGCTTTCATCAGTGATATTATCAGTCATTGCCATGCTTTGCAAATCCATTGATTAGCATTTCTGCTGGAGCTGGTGGAGAATGGAGAGGCAGGAGGGGAGGGGACCCAGGAGCTGCAGATCCATGAGCCAGGGGGGGGACCTCTCCTGGCCCCCTCTGCCTCTGGGCTGCTCTGTCCAAACAGCACTGCCCGGATCTGCCCTGGCAGGGGGGGATTGGGGATTTGTCCTGGGCTGGATGCTCCTGCACAGCTCTTCCAGCAGCAGGACAGTCCCTGAATCCCTCAGGTGTTTCTGTCCCAGATTTGGACTCTCGGGCAGCCGTGGGTGTGGGAAGCAGGGCTGGATTCATTCCCCATGCAGAGCTGACTCCTGGGTCATTCCAGATGGGAGTAAAAGGCACTCCCGGAGCTCGGCTCCTCTGACCTCACCCCTGTCCCTTCCCAGGGCAGCTTTAGCAGCTGGGTGATGCTCATCATGTCACCCCCCTGGCCAAAACCCACTTCCCTTCCCAATCCCTGGAGCCCCAGGGGTTAGGATCAGGTACCCGCAGCTCTGAGCAGGCTGTGGGTGCCATGGGGCACTTTCCCTGCTGTCCTTGTCACTCAGGGCTCCTGAACCCAATGAGGGGAATGCAGCAGCTTCCCATAAAGATCTGCAAGACAATTTGGAGGTATTGATGTGCTGAGAGTTTCTTATGCCCAGCAGCAGCTGAGGCAGGGATTGAGTTGTCTGACACCTAATTAGAGGGAAAATTGCTGCTCTGCCAGGCTGTGCCAGGCTGGGAGCCTGGTGGAAAAGCCCAGTCTGCAGCCTCAGCTTCTTTTTTTCTGCTCTCCCCAGAAGTGAGGGGGGCTCAGGGAGTAAGGAGATCGAAGTCCCCTGAGCTGGGGAGTGGCTGTGTGCCATGTGGGCCATGTGGGCACGTCCCGTCCACACAGGGGACACGAGCCCTGCTGCTGGTGCTGACAAAACGCCTGCTGAGGAAGTTGTTTGGAGTCAGGCAGGATCAAGAGCTGTGCTGGGAGCAGGAGTGCAAACAAATATCCAGAACAGAAAATTGGTCTTTTTTATTTAATCCAAAAGGATTTTTTTCCCCTCCCTTGCTGCTGCTTAAATGAAATCCCGGGCCGTGCTCTGCCAAGGTTCCCGTTTTGTTCCCAGGATGTGGGCTTGGGTTGCTTTGGAAATGAGTGGGTCTCTGTGTCCCTGCCCCTCTGGTTTTTCTGGGCTAGGCTGGATTTGGGCCACCCCACCGAGGGTTACAGCGGAGTGTGACAGCAGAGGAGTGACAGCCCCCACTGCCCCTCCATCCCCAAACGTGGGGCCCATCCCGCTGACCCCACCCGCTTTGCTTTTCCAGGCAAACAAGCTGAGAACCAAAACGCTGCGCAACACCCTGAACCCCACCTGGAACGAGACCCTCACCTACTACGGCATCACCGACGAGGACATGATCCGCAAGACGCTGCGGTAGGGCCCGGCCCGGGGGGACGCGGCTCCCTCCCCTCCCTCAACACTGCCCCTCCACACCCCAGGGACAATTTCACACGGGGACCCCCACGCTCGGTGCCACAGGAGGGTCCGGGAGGTGCTCAGAGCAGAGCAGGGCAGAGTTATCCCCCGGCAAAGCCGAGAGTTGGTGCGCGAGCCCTGCGCGCCGTCCGGCACCTCCAGAGCCGCTGGCAGCTGATTTAGGGGCTGGGCTGAGCGGTGAGGAGCCTGTTCCTGCTGCATCATTCCCTTCAGAACTCTCTGGCCGGCTCCTGCCTGCAGAGCCGGGGTGGTTTGGGTTTAACCTCTTCGTGCCCGGCTCTCACGGGCGCCCGTCGAGGCTTTGCGGTCGCGTCTTGCTGAGAAAAGCTCCGCAGGGAAGCTCTGGGCTCCTTTCAGAGCTGAGCTTTTTGGAGGCACCTGTGAATTATTGTCCAGCTAAACGAAGAGTGTAAGTCTTTATTATTTTATTTGGTTGGTTCAGTCTGTGCATTCAGCGTCTCCCAGGGGCTGGGAGAGGGTGTGTGAGGGTGGAGCTGGGCAGGGGCAGAGCTCAGAATGATGCTCTGCAGGGAGCACACACCTGTGAATGCCAAGATTTTTCACATTTTGGTCTCTGTCCCCCCTGGATGAGGGCAGGAACTGTGGGCAGCCCAGCTGCACCATCACCACACTGATCTGGGGCCGTGCTGCAGGATTTGCTGTAAGATCCACTGTCAAAGAAAGGATTTTTGCATCCTTCTCCAAGGACTCAGGGCTTTGCCAGCTCCGTGGCTGGAATCCCACCCTCCTCATTTGCAGGTGCCCTGGGAGTTTGTGATTTTCCTCACGCCGAGAGCACAAAGCTGCCTTGTGAGAGGTCCTGCTCCGAGGTGAGGAGGGGCAGAGCCCACCTGTTGTCTGCAGTGTGCAGGGTGATGGGAAATTCAGCACCGTGGATTATTATTTCACTTGGAAAACATTAGTCATGCTGGAAATGCTGCAGGCTGGTGGGGCTGGGAAGCCTCCAGTTTGTTGTTGTTATTGGTGGGTATTTTTTCACTGCAGGCTTTGAAGTTTGCAGCCTCCTCAAGCGTGGAAATCAGTTTGTGAGGAGATGTTGGCTGAGTTGCTTGCTGGAAGGCAACAGGGAGCAGGAGGGCCCGACCCCTACTCGTTCAGGGCTCTGGGAGCTGCTTCTCCCTTGGGAAGGGCTCTTTATCCTGGAGGCAGCAGGGAGCTGTGGGATGGGGGATGCACCAAAATACACGCAGAGCTGGAGTTGCCTTTCTCCCCACAGAGATCCTGCTCTGCCCCATCCCGTTCCTGCCTGCCAGCCTGGGTGCTGTGAAGCTCCTTGTGCCCTCCCAAAAACTCAGAAGGGTGCAGGAACCCCTGTACCCCACCTGGGACCCCTCAGTCTGCAGGAGAATGTGGCTGGATGGACTTTAAAGATCATCACATTTGGGCAGGGACACCTTCCACTATCCCAGGTTGCTCCAAGCCCCTTCCAGCCTGGCCTTGGGCACTTCCAGGGATCCAGGGGCAGCCTGTGCCAAGGCCTGCCCACCCTCACAGGGAAGGATTTGTCCCTAATATCCCATCTAAACTGGCCACCTGGCAGTGTTTTGGTGTGGCTGGAGCTGTTTCTCTGCTACGTGCTGGCCCTTCACTCTCCCAGCCACAGGAAACATCTCCAGGCCCTGTCCTGCCTCGGGTGCTTTGCTTCACCCATCCATCCTCTCCTGGAGATATCTCCTTTTCCACGAGGAAAAGCCAACTTCAGAGCCAGGAGGATGCTGGTTTTCCCTGTGCTGATCAGGAGAGGCTCCTGCCAGGGGCAGCTGGTGCTGCTTGAAAGAGCATCAGTGATTCTCCCCTCGGTCCGGGCGGTGACCATTCCCTGGGAGCCTCCCCGGTGCTGAGCTGGGCAGGGAATGCAATTCCAAAGTCTCTTTCATGTAAAAAGAAAGGCGGAGATCAAAGCTGCCGCCAGCCTTCGCCTCCCTGCAGCCTGGAGATGTGTCAGGGAAGCTGGAACAGCACCCAGAAATCTTCCCTGCCCACCTGGTGGGACGTGTCCAGCATGGATTGGCAGGGTGGCGTGGGGCACTCTGCCAGTGCCTGCAGCCTCTTTGGAGGGGACAAGTGGCATTTGGCAGAGCAGCTGGCGCAGGGACATCCCGGAGAGCTGGGGATTGCATCCCCTCCTGCCCGAGCCCCCCAGCCCCGTCTCATGGCCAGACAGGTTCTCCCTCCTCCCTGCGTGGCCTTGGCCAAACTGCTGCCAAGTCACTACGTGGCTGTCACAGACCCCAGGAGCCACCAGAGCTCCCCTCCCCTGGGTGAAGGAGAGGTGAAGGCAGCCCAGCTGACTGCAGGGGCAAGCAGGATTTTGTTAATGAGCCAACCCACTCACCGACCAGCAGATATTTGGGATTTCGTGGAGCGCAGTAGGTGGGAGGATCTCGAAAGGTCTCATCCATTCATTGAATTAAATATCCCTGAGTGTAGCCCAAGGCTTAGTGGGGATGAAACCACCCACCAGCCTGGGAAAAGGCAGGTTCAGAGCCGTGCAAAACACGCTGGAGTGCACAGATGGATGGGGTTGGGGACAGATTCCCTGCCAGCACCGGGGGGAAATCCCACCCTGGAGCCCCCATTCCCACCTGGACTCCCACCACAGGGTACAATGTCAGGGGGAGGCAGAGCAATGCTGCAGGAGAAACTGGAACAGGCAGAATACAGTCGCCTCCATTTAAATAATACATGTAATATAGAATAAATAAATTGCATTCATAATAAATACCCGAGCTGGCCAGATATTGGATACAATTATTCATATCCAGATATATTGGCAAGGTGATGCATTATTCATGGGGTACTCAGCTAGCCCACGAATGCCAGGAATTCTTTGTTTAATCATGTGTTTGACAAACATCATGACTCATTAAATGGATTATTCAGAAAATAGTATTTGATCAGGACTAATAGGCAGACTGCAGCCACTTCGAGGTTTGGGGTCCCAAATCGCTTTACTCTGGATGGATGAGGTCTGCTTGGAATTGCAGCTGCACTTGTAATTGCAACTCACTCCTGCTGGGGGTTCCTGTGCTCAGACTTGGAGGCATTTTGTGATGGAGTCCATGATGGAATCCTCCTCCTGTTTTCTGGAGAACTGGACTTACCCAAGGTGTTATTTTGTCTCTTTGCCCGGTGTTGCCTGTCCTTACACCAGGCCAGCATCTCCTGCCCCTCCTGGGGAGCCGCCCGCGTTGCCAGAAGGGATCTTAGGCACAGGGGATGCATCTCGGGCTCTGCTCAGAGTGTTTTTGTGGAAAAGGGCCCTGGCTGACCCCCATTCCCCCTTTCCAGAGCAGGGGAGAGGCCAAGGAACTCGTGTGAGGGAGCAGAAGCCGTGAGTCAGCTGCTGGAGCTGCACAGTGAGTCAGGGCTGGAGCCCAGGAGCCCGGGCTGAGTAGGAGGGAGGAGAAGTTTAATGAGCAGTGATTGTTCATTTGCTGGTTCGTTTCCTTCCAAGGTGGTTTTCACAGCCCTTAACATAAAGAGCAGGACCCCACAGTGAGAATATCAAATGGAACACGGGGCTGGAGGGATCGGGATGGGTCGGGAGAGATGAGAGAGGGGTGAAGCTCCAGTTACAGGCCGGGGATGGAGGGTGAACGAGGCAGCCAGAGGCACCTCGTGCTGTTTGTCATGGGGCTCATTTTCTAACCCAAGGCATAAAAATTCCACCACGCCGATTTCTCCTAATAAAATCCAAGCTGGTGTGATTGCATTATGCCTTTCTCCAAAAGGGAGGGCCGGGGCTGGAGGCTCCATTGCTGCTCATCTCAAAGCTCCCTGCCTGCAGCGAGGGGCCAGGGCACTGCAGTGCTGGGAATCCCATTCCAGTGGGGACAAACTGCAGCTGGGAGGAGGAACTGGGACTGGGAGCGCCGACACAAAACCCCCTCTGGGCACAGATGGGCACAAAATGTGGGGACCCACCTGAGAGGTGGCCAGAGGTGCCACGGGCAGAACAGGGCTGGGAGAGACCTGGAGGTGTCTCTGCTGCTCGGAGCAGCTCCCAGGCCCTGCAGCTGTGCCAAAAACTAAAAAGCAGTGCCCAGGGGACTCCCCGTGTCCCTGAGGACACCGAAACTGGGCCCAGTGGCAAGAGCAGTGTTGGCTGTGGAGCTGCTGCTGCTCCTTTGTTGGTTTTGTTCTTTACAAGAAAGAGGAGAGGGAATGGGGAATATCGTGCCTGCATTTGAGATTCTCTTTGAGGGTTTTACCGTGTTGGTGGGGTGGGTTTTTTTCCGTGGGTATCTATAGTAACGCTGCATCCAGACTCAGTTTTCTGGAGAGCAGCATTCCCTGTTTTCCTGCTCGTGTCTTTTATTTTATTTTATTTTTTCCAAATCCTTTTTCTCTGCTGCTCCCCAGCCCTGATGATCCCTGTGCCGTGGCACTGAGACATCCCCATGGATTCCTTGCTTCCTTGTTACTCATTTGTGAGCATGAGGATGGTCAAACCATCCTTGGATAAGGCACTAAACCATCCCTAGATAAACCATCTATGGCTAAGTCATCCATGGAAAACCCATCCACAGATAAACCAGCCAGATGCTGAGCAGGCCAGAGATGTGCAATTAGCTACTCTCAGGTGGGATCACGGGGCATTATTTATCATTAATTACTTTTCCCCCTTCCCCTGGGGGTAGAAATGCCACCCATGCGGGGGGGTGGACACCAAAGGGAGAGGGTGAAAAAGAAAATAATCGGCTACCCAAAAGATGAGAAGACACTGTAAGAACATTTTAAAAAATTTTTAAAAAATTAAAAAAGGAGAAAGGATGTAAGGGAAGGGAAAAGAAATGCCTTTCTTTCATGGGCAGGGAGCCCAGCCAGTGCCTGCATGGCCCCAGTGGGGATGCAGGATGCTCTCTTTGGAGAGGGTGGGATGGCTTTCCCCATTACCAACAGCTGGTCCCTCAGGGCTCCCTTCTGGCCCTCTGGGATTTCGGGAGCTGCAAGCAGAGGCTCCCTGCAAGCACCAACTTTGCTCCTCTGTCGTCTCTCCTGACGCTCAGAGCGGGCTGGGAAGCAGCAGAGGAATGACTCATGAGCTGCCAGCTCAGGGAAAGGCATTTAAAGCTTTTTCATGGAGAGCAGCCCGGGCTCAGCACACGTCACTGCTGGGACACGGCTGCTGTCACTGGGACCCTGCATCCCAAGGGATGCTCCACCTGCCCCAGGTGTGACCTTTTCCATGCTCTGGCTGTGGAAATCACTCATGGCCTTGTCTGTTTGGTGGGACAGGAGGTGGCGGACCCGCTCTGGGTCCCAGCCCTGGGAGCTGCCACGCTCCTCGGGAAGGAGCTGTGTGGGAAGGATCAGGCTTCTCCCAGCCCCACAGTCCAAGGGAGGGATGAGGGAAAGCAAAACCCTGGAATAATTTTGCTTTAGTCGCTGATGGCTCTGACGTTTCAATGGGGCTGTCATTAGGATGGTTGAAGCTCCAGCTTGCTTTTCCAGCAGTGCCTGGGCTGGGCATTGACCCACAGACTCACACCGGGCTGTGCCAGCAGCTGGATGCATTCCAGCTGCATTCCAGCTGTTTTCCAGCTGCCTGCGGAGGAGGTGCCCTGTCCGTGGCCTGGGGAAGGGTGACCTCAGCTGCTCCCTCCCCGGGGGGCCCTGCAGGGCAGGGGGGCAGCCCTCCCCTCTCCCCAGGGTCCCCGCTCAGCCCGTGCCCCCCTGCAGGATCTCGGTGTGTGACGAGGACAAGTTCCGCCACAACGAGTTCATCGGGGAGACGCGCATCCCGCTGAAGAAACTGAAACCCAACCAGACCAAAAACTTCAACATCTGCCTGGAGAAGCAGCTGCCGGTGAGTGAGGGCGGGCCCGGAGCCTCAGCCCACCTTGGAATCACCACAGACAGCTTCTCCACGTGGGAAGGTGGAGCTGCTCAAACACTGTGGGGGATGTGGGGAAGGGCATCCCTCGGCTGGGGAGGTGGTCTGGCTGTGGCTGTATCCCGGTGCAGCCCCCAGACTGGGTGCCTTCCCTCCCCAGATAGATAAAACAGAGGACAAGTCGCTGGAGGAGCGTGGCAGGATCCTCATCTCCCTCAAGTACAGCTCGCAGAAGCAGGGGCTGCAGGTGGGCATCATGCGCTGCGCCCACCTGGCCGCCATGGACGCCAACGGCTACTCCGACCCCTACGTCAAAATGTGAGTGCCACCCTTCAAAATGTGCCACCCATCAAAGTGTGAGTGCCACCCGTCAAAATGTGAGTGCCCCCTCTCAAAATGTGAGTGCCACCTCTCAAAATGTGAGTGCCACCTCTCAAAATGTGAGTGCCACCCCTCAAAGTGTGTCACCCTTCAAAATGTGGGTGCCACCTGTAAAAATGTGAGTGCCACTCATCCAAATGTGAGTGCCACCCCTCAAAACGTGTCACCCCTCAAAGTGTGTCACCCTTCAAAATGTGGGTGCCACCTGTCAAAATGTGAGTGCCACCCTTCAAAATGTGCCACCCATCAAAGTGTGAGTGCCACCCCTCAAAACGTGATTGCCCCCCCTCAAAGTGTGAGTGTCACCCATCAAAATGATTGTGCCACCCGGCCCTGCCGGCCCCTCCCGCCTCTCCCCACAGCGGGAATTAATTGCTCTCATTAGGAGATGCAAATGAGGCCGTCAGGCAGCAGCCTGCCTCTGCCTGGAGCGTTTTTCCCTGGCACTGGTTTGGCAGAGCTTCCGGGCGAGCTGGGCACAGGGCTCGCTGGGGTTGGGGTGCCCCACTGGCTCGGCCCTGCCTCACCACGGCTGCTGGATTTTTGGGGGATGGCATTTTTCACGTTCACTCTCTGCAATGAAGGGGTGGCCACGGCCTGGGAGGACCCTGTGCCTGTCCTACCTCCGTGTCCCCACCCTGTGCTGACCCAAACTTGGGGGCTTTTAGGGATGGTGTTTGCTAAGGCAGAACTCCTGGGAGAAAGCACAGCTGGGAGGCCCAGTAATGGAGTTCAGCAGCAGCAGGCTTTCACCTTCTTATTCCGTTGGGTTTTTAGGGGTGGAGGTGTTTGTATAAAAAATCCCCTCTTGCTTTTTTAGATGCCCATGGGAAGCTCAATCCCTGAGCAAGCCAATTTCCACTGCATCCAGCCCAGTTTTGGGCGTCCCCTGTGCCATCCACAGGAGATTGCATCTGCAGGGCTGGGATCAGAGCAGAGAGAGAAGTGATGCTTCTCAGTACAAGCCCTCATTTTCCATTACGAGCGAGATCTGGAACGTGTAGGAAGGAAGCAGAACTGATGTTTAAAGGCGCAGCACCAGCACAAAACCACTGCCTGGACTGACTTTGCCCTGGCCCACATTTCAGGTCCCCTCTCTGCCTGATGACACTTTAATCTCGTTTGCTGTCCAGCTCTGGTGCCGTGGCGCAGAATATCTGCAGGGAACAGCTCTGAGCTGCTCGCCCCTGCTCCCTTTTCCACGCTGCGTGTGGTTCCTGTCTCCTGGAGAGGCTCTGCATGAGCAGACACAATCCCGAGTGTGGACTGGTCCTGGGCAGGGAGCGATGGCTTTGGAGAGCATGTGTGCAGTGCCAGTGTCCCCTAGGGACTGGAGATGGGATAATCGGTGCTCTCTGACTGCAGCCAGCCCCTGCCTCGGTTCTAAGGTGGGGAAATGCTGCCTCCTCCCAGCCTTCCCCAGCATTTTGGCAGGGGAGAGCCAGGAACCTGGAGGTGCAGGGAGCTCGGCCGCCCAGCTCGCCCTGGCTCTGCTCAGGAGCTGGTCCTGCGGCCACAGATGTCCCCACCCTTGGCCTGCCCTCCTCACTGGCACCCACTGGGCTGCTTTGGTCTCCTTGCAGTTACTTGAAACCAGATGAGGACAAGAAATCCAAGCACAAGACAGCGGTGAAGAAGAAAACGCTGAACCCCGAGTTCAACGAGGTGGGTTTGGGGTGGGTGTGGTTCTCACCAAGGGCCTTTTCTCGGCCTCAGGCTTAAAAAATAAAAAGCCACCACCTTAGTCACTGTGTGAGGGATTGGGGTTGGGTTCCCCGTAGGCAGCAAAGCCTGAGGAGGAGGATGGGCAGCCCCAGCCCCTGTTTGATCCTGACTCTGTCTCTGCCCTTCCACAGGAGTTTTTCTATGAGATAAAGCACGGTGACCTGGCAAAGAAAACCTTGGAAGTCACTGTGTGGGACTATGATATCGGGAAATCCAACGATTTCATAGGTGAGTAGCACGCTCCAGATGGTCTCCTTAGCCTCTTTTTTATTTATCTTCACTGCCCGTGCCTCTTATTGCCCCTGCACTCCTCAAGCCTCCCAGTTTGCTCTCCTTGCCCACATTCATTCTCCCCTGGTTTTGGCTCTGCTTTTATCCCTCTCCTGCACCTGAGCTTCTCAAGGAGCATCCAAGCAGGGAGAAAATGCATCTGCCTCTCCCCTTCTGTTTTCAGATGTTTTCCTCTGAGTGCAAAACAGGTTTTACAGGGAGGTTTCATTTATCTCTGTTGGACGTCTGGCCTTGTTGTGATTTTGTTTTGATTTATCACTAACGAGAGCCCGGTACCTCCGGCAGCCGCTGTGATTGCAGCGAGCCCTGGGCACAAGGGACAGGGGCCCTGCCTGGGACTGGGGCACCGCCTGGGACTGGGGCACTGCCTGGGACAGGTCCCAGATCCCAGCCATGAGGGGGTGGGGAGTTCGGGCTGGATTTCCCATCAGGATTGGACACTGCGAGGATGCTGAATCACCTCCAGCATCCCCCGGTGTCCCTCGGCGTCTCTCAGCATCCCTGGCAGAGCCGATGCTCCACACACACACCTCTCCCTCTCTCTGTCTCCCTCCCAAGGCGGAGTCGTGTTAGGAATTAATGCCAAAGGGGAGCGGCTGAAGCACTGGTTCGACTGCCTGAAAAACAAGGACAAGAAAATCGAGCGCTGGCACACGCTGACCAACGAGCTGCCGGGCGCCGTGCTCAGCGACTGAGCCCCGCGGAGCTGCACAGCCTTTGGGCTCCTCCCAGCTTTGGGAACGGGGGGATCCCGGGCCAGCCAGGACAGCAGGACACCCCTCGGCACGGCCTGGCTGTAGGGAAGCCCTTCCCAGGGAAGAGGGCACAGGTGGTTTGCCCCGGCGGCCGCTCCCAAGGCTTTTCCAAAACGCCTCTTTGCGCCCTGCCACACTCACAGCCCCACTCTCGAGCGTGCACGGGCACACTCGCGCTCACGCAGGCGTGCACCCCTGCATGCACTGCAGTCTGGCTCCTCTCCCAAAATCCTGGCTGTACTCGGTTACCTTCTCGCTGCCTCGCAAGTCAGTGGCAAAAATGAATGCGTTCCGTCCGCGTCCGTGTGTCCGGCATCGGCAAAAGGCGTCCCTAAAAAACACACACAAAACCCAGAACTGTCTCCTCGAGGCAGCTTGTGCCATATCTCTGGTGGTTTGTCAGTCCCTGTGGTTCGGGCCTCAACAGTCTTTTATGCATTTAAAGCTCCTCCGTTGGAATGATCGTGTCCCTGGTAAACCTGGAAAGAGTGTTCGCTTTCCTCCCGGGAATGTTGTGCTCGTCCTCTCCAGAAACTCCCGTGAAGGCAGCAGAGCTGTGCAGACCACAGTTTTCCTCCTGGGATCAGGCAGCTTCACATTTGGGAGGCAAAATGAAAAGCTCCCCTGGAACAGCCTGGCTGTTCCTGCTCCCCAGGACCGGCAGCAGCCGCTCTCCTAATGAAACCATGCCATGCAGCAGCACGGCTGCTTTTCCAGCAAAGCCAGCTTTCAGGCTGAATTTTTTCCTATCATTTTCCCCTTTTTCATCCCTTTCCAATTCATCCATTAAATAATGAAGATGCTGAGCCTCGGAGCTGAGCTGGAATTGTGTTTGTAGTTCGGCGTGGCCGTGAGGTTGATTCGTTTCCTGCCTCAAACAGCGTCCAAACCAAATAAATTTCTGTGTATGGCCCAGTAATATTAATATGGCACGGTAATAACATATTCATCTTATAATAATCCCAGATGCCATCCTCTGTGGTCCTCCTGGGCTGCTCTCTTCATCCTCATCCCACCAGATACCCAGTGGGACGAGCTAAAACTCTCTAGGAAATGCTGCACCATTCCTCCAATTTTTTGAAGCCTTTAAACAATGATTCCTTAGGAAGAGCTGCTCTTTCCCCACGAGTTTCAATTACCCTCAGCTTCCAAGCCCTGCGCACGTTTTGCCAAGTTCTTTTTTTTTTTTTTTAATCTTGGGAAGCAATGGAATCTCTGGAAACCTACGTTTACTTTTCCAAGTGATGATCGTGTTACACCTTGTTACACCTTGTTTGATATTGGGGGAGGGAAGAGGGAGATAAAACAAACAAAAAAACCCCCAACATTCATAGGGTTTTTTTTAATAACTTAATATTTGTAATGCATCCTGCAGATATGCATGGATTTTATTTGAATGCTGGCAGCCTGTCAAGTCAGATGTTCCCACTAATCCTTTCTGCTCCAGCACCTTAAAACCTGGTTGGGGTCTGAGCTTCCAGAGAAGCTCCAGGAGCACCAGGTTGGCTGTGCCTCCCTTTTCTGGCAAAGTTCCTTTCGATCCATCCTTTTTTTCCAGCCTATGAAACTGGTTCATGCCTGAGGTGGAGTAGGACATGTGTGAGTGGGTTCCCTCACTTTGTACCCCAGTCTTTTCTGAGTGGACACTCCGTCCCTCGTCCCAGCTGCATGCAGAGTTGGTGGTTGTCATGCCAGGCCTTGTGAAATGTTTGATACCAATGTTTTGCTACCATGTGAAGGCTGCAGAAACCGTCCTTACCTGCATCCTGAGAGACTTTTGTATTTCAGTATTACCTATCTGTGTACTTTTGGTCAGATTTGTTAATATTTATAAGAACTGAAAATAAAAAGGTTAAAAAATAAAAATTAAAAAAAAATGTTGATGGTGGTGGTGCATTTGAATTTTGGGGGGTAGCAAGGATTTGGGGAGAAAAGGTTTTAAACCAGAGCCCAATAGAGCATAAATACTCTATATGTACTCACAAATATTTATAAAAAAAATCTACATGGGGTATATATATGGAGAGAGAAAACACGCCAAATTAAGGATATATATTACATGTATATTTATATTGATTTATTTTTAATATCTATTTAGTAGTAGCACAGCAAACCCAGGGCACAGGAAATGATGTCCAGCCCCAGGTGCCAAGGCTGGGCTCACAGGAAAATCCAGCTGGAAAACACGAGGGAAATAAAAAATATTTACTCAATTAAGCGATGCTCTGTTCACTCATCAGATTTTTGATTAAGCCACTCTTTCCCCCCTTGGGAATAAAGAGCCGATTATATAAAGCAGGAGGACAAACCCTTGGGATTAAAATAAAGCTTCAAGGTATTTGAATGCCAAGCTGCTCCGGGGGCCACGTCAGCCCCTTCTGCTCTATAAAGCCGCTCTGCTTTTGGGGGAGCTCACCTGCCCCAGGTGCTGCTGCTCCATGGACAGCTCCCAGGAGCCCCCAAACAACGGCACCCCGGGGCCTTTCGACGGCCCCCAGTGGCCCCACCAGGCCCCCCGGGCCACCTACCTGGCCGTGGCCGTGCTCATGGGGCTGGTGGTGGCCTCGGCCTCGCTGCTCAACGGCCTGGTCATCGTGGTGTCCATCAGGCACAAGAAGCTGCGCTCGCCCCTCAATTACATCCTGGTGAACCTGGCCGTGGCCAACCTGCTGGTGACGCTGTGCGGCAGCTCCGTCAGCCTCTCCAACAACATCAGCGGCTTCTTCACCTTCGGGAGGCGGCTCTGCCAGCTGGAGGGCTTCATGGTGTCCCTGACAGGTGAGGAGATGGGTTCCACACCTGCCCTGGGCTTTGGTTGATGATTTGGGGTTGGGCAGAAGGGGCTTTGGGTCAACGTTCTCACGTGGTGAGAGTTCGTGTCCCTCAGCTTTCGGTTGCACAGGGAAGGGTTGGGGTGATGGTTGGCTGTGCCAGGTCACCACACGTCCAGTCTTGGTCTTGACAGAGTGGGAAATGCCACTTGGGGACAGGGGGAATCCTTCTTTGGGATGCATTTAATAGGTGCTGGCTGCTGGCACACCTGGGGCTGGCTGTGCACCAGGGACAGGAAATTGCACCAAACCTCTCCTTGAGGACACTCTGTTGTAACCACAAGGCATCACAGCCACCCATTGCCAGCTTCATTTCTAAGGGCCAAACATCACAGGTGTCCCTGATGTGAGAGAAGCAATGCCAAAAATCAGTTTTAATGGCCAAATATCAACAGCTTTCCCTGCTGTAGGAAAAAAAAAATTGACTTCTAGTTCAAACAATATTTACTTGAACTAAATCATCATCTACAGCATCCCAGCACAGGCAGCAGGACCTGTCCCTGACCACAGCCCCTCGCTGTCCCCCCAGGCATCGTGGGGCTGTGGTCCCTGGCCATCCTGGCCTTGGAGAGGTACCTGGTGGTCTGCAGACCCCTGGGAGACTTTCAGTTCCAGCACCAGCACGCTGCCAGTGGCTGTGCCTTCACCTGGGGCTGGTCCCTGCTCTGGACAACCCCACCACTCCTGGGCTGGAGCAGCTACGTGCCTGAAGGTAGGGGAGATGTGCATCGTACCCCGCTGTGCTGTCTTCTTGTATCTTGTTTTCAAGCCTGGGGTAGCTGGAGAGCGTCTGTGCTGGGGTTTAAAGGGTTAATCTCTCCCGTTACTATCTCCTGCCTGCTCAGCCAATAATCCTCTCCTGGAGGCTGCTCTTTGGGAGTTTCCCACCACAGGACACTCTGCAGCCCTTCTTGTTGGAGCCAGGAGCTGCTCTGGCTGCTGGAGCAGCACCTGGCCCACACCCGGCCCAAACCCGCCCTTGCAGGGGCCTGGCACAGCTCCACAACAAATCCCAGAGGGCATCTGGCCAGCCAAACCCCGCCGTGGATGATCTCCAGGCCCTTGGGGACGGAAACATGGGAGGTGCTGGGTGGCACGGCTCTTTTGGAGCCCGTTCCCAAGCCCTCACCCGAGCCCTAAGCTGGTTTAGGCTCATTCCCAACCTTTATTCCAGGCCTGAGAACCTCCTGCGGGCCCAACTGGTACACGGGCGGCAGCAACAACAGCAGCTACATCCTGGCACTGTTTGTCACCTGCTTTGCGATGCCCCTCAGCCTGATCCTCTTCTCCTACACCAACCTGCTGCTGACCCTGCGGGCGGTAAGCGCGCCCAGCCCGCGCTGCGCCGCTGCCAGCGCCGCCCCACCAGCCCCAGGGCGGCTTTTGGGGCTGCCAAAGGAGCCGGCCCCTCGTGGCACCGCCATCCCGAGGGATGGAAGTGCTGCTCCGAGCTCTGAGCGCCTCTCCCACCCTCCCCGCAGGCGGCGGCGCAGCAGCGGGAGTCGGACAGGACGCAGCGGGCGGAGCGGGAGGTGACGCGCATGGTGGTGGCCATGGTGGTGGCGTTCCTGGCCTGCTGGCTGCCCTACACCACCTTCGCGCTGGTGGTGGCCACCAACAAGGACATTGTCATCCGGCCAGCCCTGGCCTCCCTGCCCTCCTACTTCTCCAAGACGGCCACGGTTTACAACCCCATCATCTACGTCTTCATGAACAAACAGGTGAGAGGTGGCTCCAAACGAAGCACAGCTCTGCTGGGGCTGCTGGAGAACAGCTTGGCAGGCCCCCAAAATCCTGCAGGAGCCATCTATCCTATCTGGGAGCGTGGCCACAGGATCCATCCCGGGGCTGCTGTGTAAGCAGCGAGGATTTGGGGAATAAAACGGAGAGGGAGGGAGCAGCCTATGAGCCTGAACAAGAGCTCATTTTCCGCTTCCATGGTTTTATGGGGTCAGGCAACGTAATGTTGGATCACAAGCTGCTTGTTGAAGGCACAAAGCAAAGAGAATGAAACTTTAATTGTCCATAAACTGCAAAGAGTTGGGCTGGGAATACACAGAGATCTTTCCCAAAATATAACCGGCGTCCGAGCTGCTGAGTGTGGGGGTGAGGCCGGATTGCTGCTGCCACAAATAACCTGCCCCTTCCTTCCCTGCCCAGTTCCAGAGCTGCCTGCTGGGAATGCTGTGCTGTGGTTACCGCCCCCGGGGGATGGGGAAAACCTCTCCAGGTGCCCCCAGTCCCCAGCTGGCTGCAGAGGGGCTGAGGAACAAGGTGGCACCATCCCACCCTGTGTGACAGCTGCCACATCCTGCCTGCACCAGTGCCAGCTCCAGGATCTGCCTGTGCCACCCACAGCAGCACTCAGGGGCTCGAGGTGGAACTGATGGGCTCTCAGAGGCTGGAGAGGTCCTCAAAGGCACCAAAAAAAGACATGACAGTCTCTTCTTGCAGGCGAGGAGCCATTCCCCCCCTGGGGGAGAAACTGCAGATTTTCACAATTTCACTCTCCTAAAGAACCTCCTCCCTCCTAGCCCCTCACCTTGGAGCCTTTCAAAAGCACAAAATAAAAAAAATAAAAAAAGAACAGCAATTTTTCCTCAGTGCACAACATCCCAGGCTGCTGTTTGGTCCAGAGTTGGGTGGAACGTGGCCTGTCACCATCCCCAGACAGAGCAAGCCCTGTCTGCAATGCCTGGTCCTGCTGGGGAGTCCAGGGAGATGCTGTAAATCTGGCATCAATCCAGCAGGAACGTTGAGGAGCCAACTGTGTTAATAAACACTAATAAATACTGAGCAGTTCATCTGTTTTACTGGCTGATAGAGGGTTTGACAGAAAACACATCCCCTCCTGCCACCAGAGCTGGCACATCCCTCGTGGCAAGTGCCACAAACATTGCTACAGAAAGCCAGAAAAAAAAATACCAGACACAAAGTTAATTTTTTTTTTTTTAAACTAGCTAACTCAATAAGGAAAGGTCTGAATCCACTGATTTCCCAGCAAGGGTGAAAACACAAATGGTAACAGGCCCCAAGGCACAGCAGAGGCGCCCACCAGCAGCAAACAAAAGATGTCAAAGCCTGTAATGATAAAATAAAAGATAAAAAAACCTCCACGAGGCTCCGCAGCTTCACACCTCATCGTAAATCTCAAATCACAGTGTTCATCTACCAGCTGCAATCACACTTCTGTTTTTGGAGGCAGATTCTGTCATTCAGGAACCCAGGAAAGGCTTCTAGAGGAGATACAGAAGACAGCAAGTCGCTGAAACTGAGTTTCACCCAATTCCTCTATCTCTAAAAAAGCCTGCCTGCCTTCAGAGCTGTCTGTTAAGATTTTTGATTCTGAACCCTTGAATTGCTTCCAAAATGAGGTGATCCACCTCAGGCCAGGCACCCCAGCAATTTGCACTGCCACAGAGGATGACTTGGGAGACTGAGGGTTTGGGTTTTGGTTTTTTTCACCATCTGAGATTCCCTGCTTCAAACCAAAAATAAACCAAAAATCCCCAATCCAGCCCAGTGCAAAGGAACGAAACATGCTGGAGCAACCTGGTCTAGTGGAAGGCAGCAGAGGGGTGGAACTAAATCCTATTTATGCTATTTTCCAACCCAAACCATTCCATGATTCCATTACCTGGTGTGGGGGGACAGGACACGCATCCCCATCCCCGAGTCTCAGCTTCCCTCTCTCCTGCTGTGCAGAACAGCTCAGCTCCCACAGCTCAGAGAGGAATTAGAACAGCTCAGTATCACTGTTTTAATTTAATTAATTGGGCTTTCATTCTCTGGGAAGCTGAAAAGCAGCATTAGATGGGCCCCTCTGATCTCCTCTGCTGTCTTGCACTGGTCCTTGCTTAATTGTTCCTGTTAATTACAGCTTTTGTGCCCATGCTTTCTCTTATCAGGATGATTTACGTCCATGCTAAACTTAAATCTGGGAAAGCAGAAGCAGCTGAGGAACTGAAATCTCTGTTGTGTTCTGGCCCCGATAAGGAGATCAGACAGGCTATGGGGCTACTTGAAAGGCCCTCCACCAACAGAAATAAAAATTCTCCACATTAAGATTAAAAAAAGATAGGGAAACCGTTCACAGTCTGCTCACCATTTGGTCCCACAGATAAAATAGAACAAGAAATGCAGGAAGCAGAGATTTCACATGTTGCAGCCCGAAGTGACAGATAATTCTGTGCATGTGAAAATGCTCGTGTGCTGCTTTCCACACACTGGAGCAGCTTCACGGGCTTTAGCTACTTTTTGTTTAATTGAACAAGCCTGAAACACAACAAAAACACTGCCCAAAGTGAGAGGGAATGACCCTCAGTTATGAGTCACAAGCCACCAAGGACAGGATCACACAATAAAAATTTGCAATTTAACTTTTGCACTGTCTATCCTGCAGGTAACACAGCCCCAGGGCCATGGGGAGCAGGATCTTGTTTCAACAGCTCCTGTCAGGAATAAAAATCCTTCTGCCTGGAGCACAGAAGTCCCACACAGAGAATTCAGGTTGGTACAAGCCTGGGTTAGAAAATATTAAACCTTTTTTTGGACAGATCTGTGTCACAGCCTGGGGCGAGGCCTGTTCTGGGCCTGGCTCTTATCCTGAGGCACTTCTGCTCCAGCTCTGTCACTGCCACAGCAGGACAAGCACATGAAAGATTTTTATTTTCTCTTATCTTTCCTGAGAAAGCTCCCCCACCTCTGCAGCATCCTCCCTGGAGCAGCTCTACCAGCACCTGGTTGGACTGTGGTCTGATAATAGGAAGCAGAGTTAAAAACAAGTGAAAACCCCAACAAAGCAACCCCAAAAATGAAACCCCAAGCCAGAAAAAGAACCACGTGGCAGCACAATAACGCTGGAAACTTTTATTCATGTTGTTAAACCAAACGAACAGCCACAGAGTTGGAGCATTTCCTTGCCAAAACAGGAATGAAGATGCAAAACTTGACACACCCAGATGTGCAAAACCAGCTGAGATCCCTGTGTCTGTCAGGGAACAGGACAACCTTCACTCCTGCACCTTGAACTGTACCACAAAAAAGTGTCAAATACAAAATTGCTGTGCCCATCAAAATTCTAATCCAAACTCAATTATATCCAGGGATTGGTTGGGCTTTTTTTTTTTTTTTTTTTTTTTGGATGAGGTCTACCAAAAGTGTAGGTGAATTAAACATCAGGTATCTTCATAACAACCACATTTTTTTTCACATTCTTGTCTGATGCTGGCAGGGAACATATTGCTGCACTTGCAATCTCTGGAGAACACTGCCTTTTTCTCATTAGCTTTTTGCACAGCAATTAATCCCTTTAATCAGTCAAATCAGTTCAACACTAGATCACAAAAGCACTAAGTAAAGAGAAAACAAGAAATTACCTTGTTAAATTTAATGAGCAAGGAAAAACAGACACTACATGGGCTGTAACACTCCAGCATGGAAACATTTCAGTGCCTGAGCAGCACCAGCAGCCCACAGAATTACAATCATTTTGTCTTTAATCTGAAAACTGCATAATGCAACGGAGCAAGAAAATCTTCAGCTTATGAAAATGTGCACGTGCAGAAATAAAAAACAGTTTCATGAGGACGTGACAGTAAAAAAACAGTTCACTTCTGCAATGCTGACACTGCCTGTGAATGCAACAATGGCATCAAAACAGTACAAACCATGTCAGAACACAGAGCATTAGATTTCCCTCTGTACTTGCTGCTGCTGTTAAAGGAAGGCTGAGCTTTACAGGTGTTTACGTGGCCAAAAAGGGCTCTAATTCACAGACTAAACACTGTGCAAGCAGCAGCAGGCAGGTGATGGGTAGAACTTATCCACTCTGTGTTTTAATCATGGAGGGAGTTCTCATCCAAAACAATTATCCTGCAAAGGACAAAAAAAAAGGAGGAAAAAATGGTTATGCAGTTGTTTTTTCTTATATAAACAACAGGATGAAGGGAATGGGATTTCACAGTGCCTCTTTTTCATGGAAAACAGGAATGCAGCTCGTGCCACTGATAAATTTCTCCCACAATTCCAGTTTAACTCACAGAGAGTCTCACCTGAAGGGTGGAGCTGCAGCCAGCTTCTGCTGGGGGAGGGATTTCTGATCCTTGGGGTGCTTGTCTGAAAGACAGGGAAATCCAGCTCAGAACATGAAAGCCACACAGCCCTGCAGAGCCAGCAAGCGCATCAAGTGCTCCAGGTTTCTCTGCTTGATTCATCCAGCCACAATTGGAACCAGAACCCAGTCCCAGCTCTGCTGCTGCACCCTGGTGGTGATCACAAACCAACCCTGATTTCAGCCCCTGAGCTTCTGGAAGCCCAGCTCAGCTGTGGAGCTCTGCCAGGAAACAGGAGCAGAGCTGCTAATGCTGTGCAATAAACAGGGATGTCACCCCCAGGCTCCTACGTTTACAAATTACCATCAATATTTCCAAAAGTGACCAGATATTTCAAACTTTGGGTGCATCCAGCAGCTCTACAAGACAAAGAGCACCTGCTGAAATCCCTGCACAGCTTCCTGCTGCTCTGCCTCCAGCCCAGGCTCTGCTCTCCTCTGCTCCATTCTTCTTTCCAGCATCTTCTGGATCCTGCAGGCTGGCAGCCCTTGAATGACAGAGTTTTGTGCATCATCCTCATTATTTTTTTAAAAAAAACTTAAACAGGATGAAACAGAAAATTCTGATGCCCAACACGAGAATGTCTCCAGTTCCTCGGTGAGACAGAAGTTAGAGACTTATGAGCACTCACTGTGGAGTTGTTCAGAGCTACTGGGCTTTGATCTTTAGTACTAAGAGGAAAAAAAAATTATTTGGGACATGAATATTTTCCTTAGAATGATGTTTAAATTACTTCTGCCATGTTCTTCAAATTTCCTAATACACTGCCATGAAAGCACAACCATTTTCACAAACTCTTCTTTATAAAGAGCTTTCATGACTCTGCTCTCTTAATGCACATTTTCTCTGTCAAATTATCTCTGATTTCTGTGAAGACCAAGCACTGCCTTCCAAGCCTGTTGAAGTATTTGCTTTCCACCTACAGAAAGTTGTATCAACAAAACACTCTTTTCCCTCTCAATTTAGTAGGAGACTTCACGTCGATGTTTCCAGGCAAGTTCCCTGACACTCCACTCCCTAAGGAGTCACGGCCCTTTTTCTGAAAACCCTGCACAGATCTGTACACACCACACAAAATAAACCCTTGAACACAAATATAAATTATCAGCTCACCCAAGAGTGTGGCCCTGAGGTTGTTCTTGGATCTCCTCATCTCCAGGATGGAGCATTCTTTCCAAAATATCATCCAGGCTGGAGTGAGCCCTGTTAAAGACAAGGTTTCAAAGTGATGGTGACAAGGTTCATGCTACAGATTTCCAAATAAAACAGTCATAAGGGTATTTAAAGTTCTCTATAAGCATCGAATCTTGTTGAAAATTCTAAGCCTTTGTAACCCAAAGCCAAACATGTCTTCCCATCCTTTTTCATACCTTTCTGTATCCTCTGCTAGATTAAATGACTCCTTAGTCCATAAACTCTGATTTGTCTTCTCATTTCTCTCAGATTCTTTTTCTGACTCTCTGCTTTCCATTTTAACTTGACCAAGAGCTATTCACATAAACAGCAAGATTTTAGTATCGAGGAAGATAATAAAGACATTAAAATGTTGTTTTCTTTGCTGCACTTGGGAAATTTCCACTTCTCAATCACTCTTTCCTCAGTGGCCTGATTTTCTAGCAGATGAACAAATTCCCATTATCTGCAGTCAAAGGTGGCCAGCAGCAAGGCCCAGATAAATATTTCACTCCAACACATTTCCAGATTCACAGGACTCAACATTTTGTTTCCCACTGAAATAAAAAATGCATGTGGAAATGAATCTTTAATCTTTCCCCTTCCAATCCCAAATATGGGAGAGAAATCCAAGGGAAACCTGAGGATGTCAGCTTGATTTGCCTATTTATCAAAATCCAGCAGCTTCCCCTCCAAGATCAATCAGCAAGTTCTGTTCCCCACAGCAATCAGGGTTAGGGTTGGGCTTAGGGTTGAGAAAGTGAAAGACCCTACAGCTCCACTGGGGCTGGGAAGGGCATCCCATGGGGAATTTTCTGATCTGGAAATCCCTGGGGATGGGGTTAAACTTAGGTTTAGGCTGATGGGGAATAGTTCAGCCCCTTCTGCTGGGCTGTGATAAGCAGGAAGCACGAGGCTGCCACAGCAAATGGGAGTCTGAAATAGCTGTGCTTTATGCAAATCCAAGAAAACCACAGTGATTGAGCAGCCAGCAATAGCCTGCTGCAGTCCTCTCCCCAAAAAAAAACAAGAAGCTCCAATGAACTTCCATCCCTCGGGAAAAGATTTAACAAAGCTGTAGGATAACCAAACATGTGCCAGCATCACTCTCAAGTGACTGTGCTATTTTACAGACTTAACTCATGTTCTGCCTTTTTTTCCCTCTCCTTTTTTTGTCTCTCTTTTTTTTTTTTTTAACTGCTGTTCACTTTGTGACTCACTGGAGGGAAAAAAAAAAGCACAGCCTATAAACATTTAGGTTTTCTGCTCCTCTGACACGACTTGTTGTACATCTAAAAATGATTCCCACTTAGCACCATTTGCATTTGCAGCAGCACAAAGATTCAACCACTCTGCTGTCTTTGTAACAGAGGAGGAAATACAATATTCATTACCCCAGTGGAAGCTATTTTCTTCCTCTGTGAAATCAGAGGCATTATTTCATGCTGGAGAATTAGGAACATTAACAGGCGGGGTGCACTGGCCACCTCCTGACCTGAACCACCCTTCCAGAATGGAAACTTCAATGGATTTGACATCACCTGCCTACCACCTCTGCTCCGTGGGTGCTGTCACCCGTGTTTGAACACAGTACAAGCTACAGTGGCACAATAAAAGCAGAAAATTCATCCTCAAGGTTAGACCTGCACACCTCCCACAGCAGCTGCTCGTGGATTTTGAAGGGAGCACATAGGAAAAAGCAGCAAACGCTGGTGGGGGGCACCAAGCTAAAAATTGCTGTTTATTGTTACAGCTGAACACACAGTGACGAGGACTCAGAGGCATTCTGCAGCGAGGCAAAAGGAATTTTCTATTTTTAATCTCTACATTGGGACTGGTAGCAACGAACCGTTCACGTGCACTCCGGAGTCCTGCAGTCCCATCCCTTCCAAGTGTGGAGTGATGGAATCTTGCTGCTTTAAGTGCTCTGTTAAAAACAGCATTATTTCCACAGTGATTTAGGTTGACTATACACTAAAGTACCACATAACTTTATCCATCCAACCCTAGAGGAAAACCTGTGCGTGATTTAGAATTATTTTATATATTAACCTACAAACTGGCCCATTGTTAATGGCATCACTGATGATCCAATCTCCACAGGTTCTTGTTTTGGTGAAGGACGAAATAAGGTCAGGATGGATATTTTCAATTATCCCAATGTCTGGTGTTAATTTAGGAAGAGCTTAATGACGGATAAACAAAGCAAACTCTTCTCCAACACCCTCCCAGAGAAAACCACAGCAGGGTTTTTTACACTTTCTGAGTGAACACAAGAAGAAATGCAAATCACTGAGCTCTGCACAGACAACTGGAGGGTGCAGCTGCCTCCTCTAATGGGGAACACGAATTGCTCCAGGACACCTTTGAAAAATTCAGTGTACACCAAATTCCTGTGTTCAACTCCACCTGTACTCAGCAGCAGCAGCAGCAAGGAACCACTCAGTGAAATGCAGAGGCTCCAAGAACTGCCAGTTTTTGAAGCTGCTGATGCCCAACTCCCTAATCAGTGACTGCAGCTAATTTGGGAGCTCTCGTGTGTTTTGGCAGTGAATGGTTTGGGAGGAATCCTGACTGAGCACAGCTGGGAAGCCTCCCACTGTTTGGGGTGAAGTGCCTCTCACCAATTTCATCCAGCAGCTCTTGGGCTGGTGGAGGCAGCTCGTCAATGGAGGGGAGAGATGCCTCTGAGAGTGCTGAGACAGAGAAAAAAAAATTCTAGTTAATTAGCAGTGATTAATCCTTAATAACTGTGACATAGGCTTACACTCTGATAGCATCTTGCTTACATATTTCATTTAACACCCTGCACGAGCCTGGCTCATTCACATTTTATCAAATTTCCCTAAATAATTCCATAATGGAAAAATCATTTTGAGCCAGGCTTGCACATTCAGCTCTCAAAGCTGTATCAGAAATTGGAGGCCAGTAATATTTACACTTCAAATAGAGGCTGATTTAGAGGTCAGAGTTCTTAGTCTGCAGGTGCAAATACAAAATCCATAACCTAATTAGCACCAGCAGTACACGGTGGAGTGCAAAGTTATTTATCCCTCCAAAGAGAGACATCCAGGAGCAAAAAAATAGAAGGAAAAATAATTAATAGACTGCTGCATTTCCTTTCAAATCCATTTCTCTGTTTATTGAACAATTTATTTTGGCTGGGGCTGGGATAAAAGACTTACCAGGTGCCTGCCTGGTGCTCCTCAGGGATGAAGCAACTGGTGGCAACCCAACCTGTGGGAGATCAAACAGAATGAAACACAAGAAGGCAAATTGAAAAACTGCTGATCTTCAATCCTCCCCTTCAACATCCTAAATCCAAAATGAGGTAGAACCTTCAATTAAAGCCTCAGCTGACCATTAAATTTTAAACTAAGCTTTTCAATCAGTTCAGAATGTGAAAAGAGAGTAAGACTGATGAGTCAAAAATTTTGCTTAGGCTGCTATGCACTCGTATTTTAGCTGTGAGATACCATCAGCTACCTAATCTTTATTTCAACACTCTGAAAGGACAATTGGATGGGAATTTTCTGGCTGGACAGCTCCAAGATTGCTTCCATTCCCATTCTCTGCTTGGAATCTTTATTATTAAAGCCAGGCACATCTGTTCATCAGAAGAACCGCCCCCCAAAATTAAAAATTTGTAACCAGAGGCAAACCCCCACTGCTTTCAAAATGGAAATATATGCACTTAATACCAGAATAAGATTTTGGACAAGAAGTGACAGCATCAGCAGAGCCACTCAGGGCAACTGTGCCCTGTAAATGAACGGAATGAATTCCAAGTGTTCTGGCCCAGGAGCAGCACGACCCAGACCTGGGTCAGGTCAGCACACAATGAGCACTCGCTGCTGTCCTGCCTGAGTAAACCCTGATTTCATCTTTAAACAACAACCCCGGTGCTGGAAATGAGAAGAAAGGTGAAAAAGCAACTCTTTGATACAAAGCTGCCTGCAAAGACAATCTGAGATAACGCCGTGGGGCTCAGGAGCACCTTGAGTGCCAAAAAGATGCCTGGGGATGGCTGCAGTGCCTTTGGCAGCTCTGCACTCCAAAGGGAGAGGCTGTGCCAGAACAAAGCTGCTGGGGTGGATGCCTGAAATTTAGATTCCCTGTTTTTCAGACTCTGTATTTAGTAATGATCTGTATTTTAGTGTAGTTCTGGGGTTCATACTGGGTGGTGGTAAGCTCTTCACATAGCGGGTAAACAAAACCATTCCTTCCCTAGCTTGGATGACCAATGCAGATTTCAGGCTCAAGAACATAAATAATAATGAACTGAAGAGAGAAAAACGAGGGGGATGTGGCTTCAGAACGTGAGGCTTTAATTGGACAATTAGCTCCAATATGCTAGGGGACCAAAGCTTACAAAACTGTGAGACCTCGTGAGCAGGCGTCCACTCTGTGACCACTGTGGGTCCATCCTGGGTGTCTGCCTGCCCAAGGTGCATCCACTGAGGCCTTTGAATAAAATCCCTCTTCTGTCCTTTTGCTCTGCCTAGTCTCTGTTCCAGGTCAGCCTTCCAAGACAACAATTTACACACTGAAGTGCAAAAAAAGGACAGACCCCTGATCCAAGGGCTCATCCAACCTGAGCTTTTTACAATCACCCTGGTGTTCCACGATTCCAGAGGCTGGGAAATGGAAATTCCTCACAGCCAGAGAAGGGGTGGAGGGCAAGGAAGGAGAGAGGCCAACATCTACAAGCAAGAGGAACTCATAAATTTGTGTAATCAGTGGCAACGCTGCCTTGAAATCAATCAGGACTTTTTGCCATTTCATCAACACAGCCACAATTCCAAAATACTCACAAGGACCTACAAGCATTTCCCTACTTGCATTTATTTTTAGGAAAAGTATCGTCAAAAATATCTTTAAGGAACATTAAAAGAATATTTAGAGAAACTCCTGGCACAAGCTATTTTCTGACTTACAGGCTCTTTCAGTCCAAATGGGCAAACTCTTGGAGTCACCACTGGAATTTCCAGGCTCTTCTCCCCTTCACAGGCTGTTGTGAAAGTCTTGAACACTGTGGAGGTGGTCTCTTGGGAGCCACAAAAGAAAGAATCTGAAGAAAATTCACGGCAGTGTTTGTATTTCTCAAAGGCTAATGGAAAGTTTTCCTCTAGAATTAAAAAAACAGGGGAAAAAAAAAAAGAAAATATAGCAAAGCTGGAGAATTATTTTTGGAATGTTTGTATCTTAATCACAATTCAACAGAAGCAGAAAAAAGTTTAAAGGGAACAGGCACCTGCACAAGGAACTCTTGAGAAATTGTTACCCATAAAAGACCAAACCGATAACCCAGGAGTTCCACCTCAGGCAAAACTTTGCCAGCTGAGAAATTCCAGCCATAGCAGTTACACCAAATTCATGAGGCACAAAGCAAATGTTAATTCATTACTCTTAAGCACTCCAGTTCAACAAACACTTATCTTATTATTTAACTTGTTATCAACACTCAAACCATACTGAGTGCTCGTTCAATTGCCTTTAAAACGCTAAAATCCACACGTATCAGCTCCCGTTTCAATGCCCGGGTTTCTGATTTATGAAGGCTGCCAACATCTTCCAGAGACCTTTCAGGCAGTGACTTTCCCAGCTGTGCCCCTGTAAATTCTCCTTTCATTCCACCTCTTTGGACAAGGAGATTTCAAACAACAGGAAATCTCTCGTGGTTACTCATTGCGAGCCTGACATTTCCGCACGCTGCCAACGGAGCTTCGGTGATTTTGACACCAAAAACAAAAAATAAAAAAATTCCTGGCAGAAAGGTCTGGCTGGCACAGAGAAGAGAAACCATTGCCTGTGAATGTTCTTTTTTTTCCCCCCTCGCTGCATTACCTGGGCCCAGGGGGGTGCTGACACTGGTGGGAGCGTGGCTCAGCCGAGGTGTTTTACACTCCACACCCCTCTGGAAGTTCTGCTCACAGGGGATGCTGGACAAATCCTGAATATCTGCCACTGATCTGAATTATTGAGAGATGTTCTGACAGTTAGAATAGCCACTTCCTGCACCTGTGAATCACCAGATCCTGCTATTTTCAGGCTCTTGAAATTTTAATTCCGTGCGGTCGTGTCTAGCTCACTGGAATGGAGGGAGATGTTTCCCTTTGAAATATCCCACAGGAATCTTGGAAGGTCCAAAATCCCCATCCTCAGGAATGCTGCAGAGGCTGAAAAGGTTAATTATTTGCTTCCCCTTCCTTTCTAGGATTTCTTAAATAATCCTCCTATAAAACCAGCTCAGGAAGCTGCTTCCAGAAATGGCAGGAACTCCAAATGTGAACCAAAAAGTTCCTCCAAAAAAAACTCCCCTAAGCCAAGGGAAAACCTCCAGGGTTAACAAAAATTAATGAGCCATTAATTAAGGCTAAATGTAGGTCTTAGGAGCATTTAAAAGAATGACTGATAAACTGAGACTGCTGAAGATCTGCACAGGCACTGACAGACCCCCGAGTGAAAAAAATTAAATCCAAATTTTGGGGAGATACACCCTGGATTATCTCATCCTCAAAGGCCATGAAAAGAACAGACACCTCCTGTAGATCAGTAATTTAATGCAAATCTCCTTTAGCTGTAAAAATAAATTAACTTCATTAGTTGAGTCACAAACATTCTGCTAATTTTTTTTTCCCCCCTGAAAATCACAGGACTATTTCTGTAATGAAATTTATCTGGCTCCACACGAACGATTTGCTCTTTAAAGTGATTTTATTTCCCCTGTGCCATATGGAGAGGAGAAACGAGGAATCCTCACACTTTATTGGGAAGAAGCATACCCAGATTAACTCCAAGTTAATTACATCTGAATATGAAAATATTTCCAACTAAGGACAACTCTTTTACACCAATCTCACAACTTTTCACAGGAAAATACCCTCTCGGTACTCTGGGGAGTTTTTTCTTGGTCTGTCTCGTCTCCCTGTCTTGCACCAACACAAAATTGTGTCGTTAATGACCAATTTGCTGAAGTTTTGCTATAAAATGTGGCTCTTACACATCTTTTTCTTGGCATTCTTCCTGTGGCTCCCACAGCGTCGCTTCTCGTGCTGCATCCACACTGAAACGAGGGAGGAAAGGTCATATTCACCCTCAGAAAATGAGGGGAAAAAAGCAAGATTTGGTTTCCTTTCTCTCAGGAAGTTTAAGCACTACCTTCTCTCTGAGGTAGACTACAGCTCATAAACACTTCTTGCTTAAAACTTTCCAACATGGAGACTGGCAGGAGAAAAACGTCATTTTAAACAAATTAGGGATTTATTAAAACTCCTAACTGACATCAGCAACCCTCAGAGCAAAACTGAAATGAAAGAAATCCAAATCTCGGGATACACACCACAGCATTGTTTCATCACCCTGTGATCTGTCTCAGTCTGGGACAAGGTCAAAGAGGATCAGGCAGATGCTCAGAGAGCAACATCCCCTCTGTCCTGCTGCCAAAAGTTCCTAAGAGAAAGGAGCAACCAAAACCATCCTTTTTTCATCCTAAAGCCAAGTGATTTCCACTGCTGGTGCCTCCCTTTGGCCCAGGACACTCAGCCCTGACAGTCACAGCTTCTCCCCACGCTGGTAAAATGTACAAATTTAAAATTTACAAACTCTTACATTTACAGATTTTTAAATTTACAAATTCAAAATGTACAAATTTTAAAATTTACTCATTTTAAAGTTTACAGGGTTGAAAACCCTCCTGGTTTTCAAAGGAAACAGCCAAACCTCCAAGATTTCAGGCTGCCAAATCTGATGTTACCCCCAGGCAAGATCCAGTGAACATTCCTGCACTGGGCTGATCCCGTGGGATGGGAAAAGGCACGATGATCTTCATGGCACTAGAGCTCCACAACAAAATTAAAGCAGATGACTGAAGCCTTAATTTGAATTAGCTTTGCTCTGTTTCAGGCTGTGGTTTATCAGTGGAAAAGGAATTGTGATATGTACACGGCTTTTTTGGTTTTTTTTTTTTCCTGTTTCAGCTCCCTCATTAAGGCAAAAAAAACCCCCACCAAACTCTGTAAAAGACAAAACCCCTTGAGACCTGTGAAAAGCCCTTTTTTTATTTTCTTAGCAAGGAGCTGAGTTATGTAGATAATCATTAAAAACCACCACTGGCATCTTATTTAAATATTAGATATATAAGCAGAATTAATGAAGAGAGCACACTTTAAAAGCTAATTTATGCCTGAAGGAACAATGAAAATGAGTTTCTCTACCTGGCTCCAGGCATTTGGCTCAGCTGATTCACTCCCAGCTTGTTACTGCCACAGCTCTGTGGTGTTGAGCTGCAGAATAGTATTTTTCCTCCTGAATACAAATAACAAATGTTCCCTGTTATTGGCTTTTGCAAGTACAAAAGAAAACAACCCAACTCATTGAACAGGAAATTATGACTTTATTAAATTTTTTTTTTTGTTGTTGTTGTTGTCTGAGTTCTTGTGACCTTCGTTGTTATCGAGAGACAAATGTGTTTTAAAGATGCATTTTCATAAACATGGCACAGCTGCCAGACAGGCACTGAAGCACTGGGGAATATCACAACATTTACAAATTTGAGCTAAAAGAGACAACGGAGTAAGGAAACAATGATTCTTCCATTATTCTGCACACGCACTCTGTCAGCTCTCACTGTTTTTAAGCTCAAGATCCTCCCAGCAATGAGAATATTAATGTGTAAATACAACTCTAATTCAGTTTCCAGCACCATGGCAAGTTGCATAAAAAGATTAAACTTAGCCCCAGGGTAAAAATGAAAAGGTTTCCAACAAGTTTTCTGTTTTGGCTTTTGAAGTGAAACACAACAAGCACATAAACACTGCATCTGAAATTATTTCAGGCACTGAAATAATTCAATGCCCAATCCAAGGTTCTAAGTGTCCTGAACTCTCCCAAAAATAATGAGGAATAAGAGACCAGTTGAGCCTGAAGAATGAAGGTCCAGCCTTGTGACAGGAGAGCTTCTGGCAAAAATATCAATGCAACAACTCCGTGTCCCTGACTCAGAAGTGCTTCAAGAAAAAGGACATTTACCTGGAGCCTGAATTCCTGACGCTGCATCTCCACGTAATTTCTGCACAGATCCTGCACAAACACCTTCTCCTTTGCCCTCAGTGTTTGAGGTCTGAAGAGGGGGAAAAAAAAACCCCAGAAAATAATTCCATTTTTGACAGAGCAGCTGCAAAGGGCAGGACAACCCTCCTAGGATGATTCTCCCAATAATGAGAGTGGAGAGAGAAACTTGTCAGGAGCTCATCAGCAAACAGCCCAGATTGGATTTAACAGTAAAACGGGAAAGGTTTGCATATTTCGGAAATTAATGAAGATTAATTTGCATACTCTCACCTAAATCCTTATTTGTAGGTACTAACTATTTTGAAAGAAAAGAATAATAATGGGAAAAAAGAAATCTCCCTTTTTCCACAGCTCTCTTCAAATCAAATAAAACCACATATTGTGTAATTTATGTCCAAAAATTGTGATTTTTACCTCTGGTTCTGACCTTCCCTCAAGAGCAGGAGGCAGGAAATAATCAGGAGTGAAGAATTCTTCAGTCCCATCAGGAGGTGAATTAAGGGAACAATGCAATTCCCTTGAATGTTCCTGTGAAAGACATCATCACCTGAGATGATCCCACTCTCTATTGTTAAAAATATTAGTAAAATATACATAAATATAATTCATGTAAAATAAAAAACCAAGTAAAATAATACTTAATAAATAAAATAAAAACCCCCACATACTTCAGCCAATAAAAACCACTGAAATGCAGAAATTCTACTTAAATTGTTCACTGGCTTTCAACCCACCTCCTGCTCCTTGCATTACCTTGGTGGTTTATAAAACAAAATAACAAAAAAAGGAGAAGGAGGAGGGGAATTGTTACTCAGATCACCAGGCTGAACTTCTCCACGGATAAGCAGCTGCCACTAAATTCCCTGGATTTCTGTACATACTCTAGAAGGAATCTCAGCTTGCTGAGGGAGGTCTGAACTCTTGGGAGTGGTTATTCCAGACTCTGCTTGCTCATCTGGTGCTGGGGACTGGCAGCTCCCCCCTAGGATGTCAGAATAGAACAAAATTATGAAGTAAAAATAATTTTAAAAAAATATATGTGAAGTGAGTGATCTGAGGCACTGCTGGAATATCAATGAGAGCAGACAGTGACACTAATTGTCTGTCAGGAACACAGAGGAATAATGACATCTAAATGCTCACCTCATTAATTAATCTAAGCAGGGGAACCGTGCCCTGTTCCCTTGTCCAGAACTTTTTCAAAAGCTTTCCCCACTGAGCTGCTCCAGGAAAAGCAGCTGTGTGGTGAGACTGGAAGAAATGAAAGTGTGAAAGCACACTCAGGGTCTGAAAGCTTTGGCTTTCTCATGCTGATAACAACAATCAGTGATGATGAAGGTCTCATTCCCTCCACCTATTCCCACCTAATACTCATCTTATCTCTATTTATGCCCATCAAGGAGTGACTGACTTGCTCCGAGGGCAAAACTCTGCAAGATAAAACGGACAATTCTTGCCAAAAATCCCAGCAGCTGAAAACTGGTTGGAGCTGGAAGGAGACAGAGAAGAAAAGAGTGTTTCGTTTCTCAGCCTCACCTGTGGAACTCCTGAGTGCAGAGTCCAGATCACTGTCCCCAGATTCAGCTGCATCCTCACTGCCCGGGTCCCAGGGCTCAGCATCCTCACCTGGCTGCCACCCCCACCTCTGCTGCTCCTGAATTCTTGGGGCTCCAGCAGGGACACGCTGGGAGCTTTCCTGGACACTTTCTGCTTCACTTTCAGACGTGCATTCACCGGCAGGGTACGGAGAGCTCAGCCCCAGCTGTCCTGAGGCCACTCTTCTGGCCATTTGCCTGACTTGAGCTACACAAAAAGAACAAAATTACCACTTCACACCACACAGTCTGGGCCTACAAAGCATGCTCTGTGTCTCATTGTACCTGCAGATTTGGAAATGCTAAGGTGAGAGCAGGACAGCCTTTGTCATTCAAAGAGCTGAACGCTTCCTTCCATTTTAAATAAAGCTGAAAAGCTTAAAACCTGCACAAATGGATATGGACAAGTCTCTACAGGAACAGGGTTTGTTAGATTGATCCTCTATTATCCATGCCCGTGCTGCCATCCACTGGGCACTGCCATCCCTGTCCTTCCTGCATCCACACAGTGTCCAAAACCAGGCTGGAAATTCCTTCAGCTCCAAAAACCAAACCAGCTCAACGTGCCTGGGATTATCTGATGCCTGGAATGTGCAAGACACAGGATCCCACTCACTTGGTTTCCATCCAAGGACAACCTCACACAGCTTCAGCAATTAAGGCACAGAAACCTTTCCTCGTGTGTTGAGTTTAATGCAATGCACAGAAGCAAGATTTCTGATATCAGTGCTGAATTAACACGGATTTAACACTGATTTTAACTCTGGTTTACTCACTCCTCCATCCCGGCTGCATCACCCTCCTTTTCTCACTGCTTTTTATCCTGCAGAACTCAACCCTTGGTTTTGAATGGCACCTGCAAGAAATTATTATGAAATGCACAAACTATTTTAGAGCACGAGCATATTGTGTCAAGTATTCCCCAGCCAGGAAAAGGCTCCAAGTTGTTTTAACATTAATTAGAGCACGTGAGCTCTCAGCCTTTTAACAACCCAGCAGAACCAGCAGATTGAGCTGCCAGAAGCTTGCAAAGCACAGACAATTATTTAGGTCTATTCTAGATTAACCAGACAAGCTATACATTCAACTCTGCATCTCAGAGCTGTCAGCTGCCTTCAGAGGCTGCAGCTCCAAGAACAGCCCAGGGATGATGTGGGGATTGTTTCACTGAGGTGATCACAATTTCAGACCTGCACAACCACGACTCTCCCACCAGAGTTCGCTCCCTGACCTTCACTGGCCACATCAGCACCTGGAATCTTTCTGCTCTAAACTTTACCAACAGGTCTTTCTGATCCAAATGGATCACGGATTAATTTTAAAACTGCAACAGTTTTCCTGATTTAACCAAATACTGAAAGAAGTGTCTGTCCCACTCTTTCCAACGTGAATATGCACAAGTTCTGCCAGGTAATTTCAACATGTGCTTTCCATTTGTGCTTTAAAACACAACGAGATGACATTACAAGTATTCCTACTGGGAATTGCAAGAGGCTGTGCCCAGAGAGGAGGACCACCTTTATTAATGTCTTCCCAGACTGCTCTCCTTAGGCACTGGTACAGTTTTGGACCACTGACCTCTATCCCAGAGGCATGTGCAATCTTTTTTAACACCACTCCAACACAAAGTGCCCTGTCACAGCAGCTCTGCAGCTGACAATGACTCACAGCAGGCTCCTCTCTGTACAGATGGCTTCTGCCTCTCTGAGAAACATTTAATGCCAGCCTTGATCCTGATGTGCCTCCTTCTGACAGCGTCTCTCTCCAGATGAATCTGTCAGAATTAACTCTTCTATGAATAAGATCAAAACTCACCACTTCTCCTCTTCCCCTCTCGCTGCAGGATGTGAATCAGCTCCTCTCTGACACTGCGAGTTGAACTTTTTTTGGCATCTCGCAGACACGTGTGGGAGGAAATGCTGAAATGAGTCCAACAAGCCATGATTCAGCACACACTGGGCATTCTGCTAATTGCTGCCTGAGCTGTCTGGGAGGTAGCCTAAGAACAGGACAGCACAAACTTTATTCCCCGAGTTCTATTTCAGCTGCTCTGCTCAGGAGAAAGGATGACAACTCCAGGCCTCAGCTTAGCAAAAAATCTGCCCTGGATTTGTAGCAGGTTTCAGGTACAGGCAGCAATCAAAACATGCAGCTTCCAGGGGGATGAGTGGACCTGAATGACTCGAGCTAATCTCCACAGGAGATATGTACTTGAATTTCCCTCTTTCTCTTCGGTCCATGTATTTAATAATGAAAGTGATCCAGAAGCCCTTCTCAATAACAGCTTAGGCCTCAACACAAACAGAAAATATTTCTCCACTGGCCTTTTCCCTCAAGAGTCCCATCTCCATTTTAGTGCAGGATTTGGATTTTAACCCCACCCTGAGCCAGTGGATCAGCATTGTCCTGGGAGGACTGGGGAGAAAGAGGAAATAATACAACTGCACTGCTGAGCTGTTTCCATTCCTGTATGTAATGCACGTGGCATATATTTTAAAGGACAGATCCATCTTTCCTCTTGGACACCACCCATCCCTGCCTCTCTTTGCCCACTAAGGAACACAGAAATGCTGGCCAGGCCCCCTGCTCAACACTTTATTTACCTCCTGCTTTGGGCTCACTTCATCATCCAGGCCTTGGCCCACGCAGCAGCCTGGATCACGGCGGGTGGCTGCAAGTTTGCTCTTCCACTTCTCCTTTTGAATTGCCTCTCTCTCCATGGCTGTCCTGGGAACAGCCTGGAAGCTGTCTCTGCCTGGTGCCTGACACGTTATTTGTGGTGGGATGTAGTCCCTGGATGGTGGAGCTACAGCCTTGTGTAAAGAAACATCAACTCCAGAAAAAGCCTTATCGGTGTTTTGGGAAGCAGCATCAGACCCATTCCAGGCCCTTCCTTGAGAACTTTTCTTAGGAAGCAGATTCATCCTGATTTCCTGGAGAAGCTTCTGCTTTTCCACAGCCTTCAGGCTGTCCAGCTTCTCCTCTGCCCTGCTGAGGGCATCTCCTGCCTGCTGCAGCATGCTCTGCATGATCTTCAGGTTAAGGGCGCATTTGCTGATGTGCTGCTCGCTTTGGGAAGGGCTGCTCAGCCTCCTGCCAGCATCTCCTCTCAGCTGGGACAGGACAGAGGCTTCTCTCACCCTTTCCTCTTCTTCATTCTCATCTTCTTCATTCTCATCTTCTTCCTCCTCCTCATCTTCCTCCTCAGTGAAGCCCGTGCTGGACCCCGAGGATTCCTCCTCACCCTCCCACTGGCTCTGATCTCCTTCCCTTTGCTGCCTTTCTCCATCCTTTAGAGCTTGGCCTAATCCAGGTCCTCCTTCCAGGAAATCTTGGGGATCTTCTGGATAACTGGCCAGGATTTCATTCATTTCAAAGCTGCACAGGCTCCCGTCCACTTCACCCTCACTGGAGGGAGAAGCTCCCGTCTGGAGTTCACAGGAGACATCGAGACTTCTGTCCTGTGCAGCTGGCTCTGCACTGCCTGCTGCCTCCTGCACCGCCAAAGCACTGCTCTCCTCGGGGGAAACAGAGTCTTTGGGGGCAGAAAAGCCACCTGGAAAATTCAATTTCAAACGTTAAATCATTTCTGCAGAAATCCGACCGCCATGCCGCCTTTGCGCATCGAGGAGTTCATTTTAGAAATTTAGAAATTCCATGAGCAGCATTTGACACCTCTGCTGAAAAAAACAGATTTAGGAGTCTTTGAGTCGACATTAACAATTAAGTGGTAGCTAAAATCCAAAGCAAACTGCTTCTTATTTTCAACCTACATGATAAAATCTGTGAGTGCCCCGTTTTAACGATTGGTGTGGGACTGTTGTGGGCTGAGGACCACACGAAGGACACGGTGACATCCTGCTCCAAGAAACTCACCTGCCTTGCTTATCTCTTCTTGCTGGAATTCCATCGTCCTCTTCTGGAAACTAAACGCTGATGCCCAGCAGATGTTCACATCTGCAAGAACAGCAGATCTCTGTGCTTTGGGTATTCCACCAGCGTGGCCACTTTCAGACTTAACCAAGTCCTGGGGAAAAAAAAAAAAAAAAAAGTCAAAAATAATCAAAACAACCAACCAAGAAAAAAATGGAATAAAGTGCAATTGTATTGACAGCTCTGTGTCTCTGCCTGCTCTTCTGAGGGGTTCAGCTCCACGAGCAGAACACTGAGTGATGGATCACTTCCTCTAGATTTAAGCAGAACAGCTTGAATCTGAAGGGTCACAGCACATCCACCAAAGACCAGAATGCTGGAAATCACCTTTAAGTCATTTTTCAGGATATATTGAATATCCTGGAGTTTCATGGAGCGGTTCCTGTGTTTGGGTTGCAGCCCTGACTTGACAACATCATAATAGAGCAGGGGGAGCCTGACATCTGCTTCCAGTTGCTCCCCTGAAAGGATGAGCTGCTTCACATCTGAGTCTTCCACACCTTTCCAGGGAGGGCTCTCTGCAAGACACAAGCACAGACTCTGTGTCACCAGCTGTCCATTAATGTTAATGGAAAATTAAAAAAAAAAATCGCATTATTCCCTGTCTGATCCTTAATTTACAACTAAAAACAAGCACTGGCATCTCCTCCCTGTGTTATTCCAACACTGGATGCTTTCAAGGGAGCTGACAGAAATAGGAGGAGAGTGACACTGTAAACAACCCTGCTCTGGGTTTTTCATTGGGATTAATTTTTAGGGTAATTGTTTATCCCATTTCACTGTCAGAGCAGTCAAAGCGAATACAGAACAGACATTATCTGTAATAACAGCAACAATACATTGTAATAAAAGAGTAACAATAACTTATCTCTAAGTTATCACAGAGATCAAAAACATAAAAGCTGCACAAGCTTGTTTTGAACACTGAAAAGACTTAATTGAATGTTTTGCTGTGCTGGTAGGAAGAAAAATAATCAGCAGGAAACCACTGTATGTCTCCAAAATCCCCCATTAATTTCACCCCTTAGCCACACAATTTGAAGTTTTCTGATCGCATTTCACAGAGTTTTCCAGTCATCTTTGTTACTGTCATGAATTTCTGTGTTTTTTTGGTTTTTTTTTTTGAAGGCAGCCCAGCCCAAAGCTGTGCATTCACCTGTCAGGGCCTCCTGCAGCACGGCACAGAAGCTGAACACGTCGGATTTCACCGTGCCGGCCTTGCCCAGGACGATCTCGGGGGAGCACCAGCGGAACAGCTGCACGGGGACAGGGAGCCGGGTCAGGTCGCTGCGCTCGCCGCCGTCCTTGCTGCAGAGAGGGAAACAGCCGGGAGGGAGGACAGGGAGCACCTTCAGCTCCCAGCTCTGGGGTCAGCAATGAAACACGCGAGGGGGGAATCGAACACCGCGGCTCGTGGTTTCGCACGGGAAACGTTCAGGGCACGGCCGCGGGTAAGAAATGTGCAGGGAATGTCTTTTTGGCAGAGATGTTCTGGGGAAAGCAACACCTCCTTTAATGACTTTACAGAAAAAAAGAACTAAAAAAAAACAAAAGCTGAACTTTTCCCAACAGGAGCTTCACCAACAACCCCGCTGACCATGGACAAAACACAGGAAGCCTGTCAAAAGCATTTTATTTTTCAATGAAATAAATTCCCCTAGACCCATTATAAAGTACTTACAATTATAAATTAGAAAGTCATAATTAATATTTTAAAATAAATTAAGTTATAAAGCGATAAAAATATAACTAAAAAAGTATTAATCGATTATATAAAGTTTAAATTATTTCTATTATTGTTCATATTATTATACAAGAT
>VWZN01019099.1:0-16131 GCA_013396955.1 Regulus satrapa
TGTGAACTAACCATAGCTATGTTAAGTTTTTCATGCCCAGAAATGATGCATTAAATCAGTTAGAGTGTTAGAATTTTTCTGCATTATAGTAGTTGATGATTGTAAAAATATTTTTACTTCAAACAGAATATTCCAGTAGTTGACAAAAAGAAGATATTGACTCAAAAGTTATTGAAAATTATAAGAAATTTTATTTGTCTGTTCAGTGGTTTACCAGGGTGTAGGTCTTCATCTATTGATATAATTGTTTCATACTTGTGTAATGGAAGGTTTGAGGGTTTTTTTGATCAGTTTTCTTTTATTCACTCTAAATGAATACATTTAACAGTTTGAAAATCCTGGCAATTAATTACCCCTGCAAAAGAATTTTGTCAAGAATGCTATCGAATATTTACTTTATCTATATAAAATATTGCTTAGTAACTAAGGCTGTGTATATGCAATATTTAAATGTTTTTTCTGTTTTGTAAATGGAGAAAAGTTTTAATATTTTTTCTTAACCCAGAGGAAATTTTATCTCAATAAATAATGATTTGATGCCATATATATGCCAAGTACTGGTTAATCTGAATTCACTTTCAGTTTCTAATTAGACATCTGTTAAAGTCTGTAACAGAAAATCTAATAGAGTTGTGTTGTAATTTTTCAAAGAGATTAATGATTCACAGTGTTAAAGTGTCTGTAAATTGAGTTCTTATGTGAGTCATTATATAAGTTGAAATTAAACTCTTTGCTTTTATGGAAAATGTTTCCAGCTTGTGTTATTACCAGCAATTATAACATCAAAACATCCCAAAAAGGAAACAAAGATTAAATGATAAAGCTATTTTTTTAAACCATCATTCCTAATTGGAACACTTATGTTTAAAGTAACTGCCAAAACTAATGAAAACAGGGGCTTTTTGGGGTTTTTTTTGTTGTTTTTTTCTCTTTAGCATTTTGATGTTCCAAGATTTTTAATAAAAATATGGATAGAACTCTTAGCTGCACATTTTCCAATGGATGGAAAAATTTATGAAATAACATTAATTATTTGGGTTATACAGAATGAATTGAAAAAAAAATTCTTTTTATCAGAGCATATTTATTCTAAAAATTGCAAGTGCAGGATGCATATTATGTACCATAGTAATTTGCAGTCCTTCAGAAGTCAGCACAAACTCAGTATGTCAGTTAAGTATCACAGCTGAATTAAGCAAGTTTTTTTTATTGCCTTCAAATTGAAAGTATTTTTTCAGTTTGGTAAAACTTTTATTTTGCTTTTGTTACAGTTAAAGAAAAATTCCGGAAGATATAAACAGAACATTTCCTTTTCCAAAATAAATAAGCAAGAAAATAAATACAATAAGCAAGAAAATAAATACATATTAATTATTTATCAGAGAAATTACCACTGACTTTGAGAGCCCAGTGACTTAACAATAAGCTATTGGGTAAAAAAATGTTGACAATCTGTTTCCTTGCTTTTCAGAGGAAGTCATTCATGTTCTATCATGTGCAATTCCCTTCACATATCTTAGAAAATCTTGAATACCATCTGCCTTCTCTTTCTGAAAAGAAAGACAGAAATGTCTTTCTTGATATAAATATATTTTTTCTACACTCTCTAGCTTTTATGTGGCGATACCTTGTCCTCTTTGCCATGGAGATGCAAGGTGCAAAGTAGTACAACTCTGCCTGTAGTCCTCATGTGCCTTCTTAAAATTAGAATTTAAAAATTGCACAGCTGAGTCTTTCTAAATTACAACAGGCGTTCCTGATTAGCAAAACCACAGAGCAATCCACAATTGTTTCCAATTGTGAAAGGACACGGTGAATCAGAGAGAACACAATGTACGAGGTCAAAATTCCATCTGATTTGTTGAAACAAGCTCAGCATGAGATCAATGAATTCCATACCACATGGATTGTGCTTCAGAAGGTGTCATATTTAGAGCACTTTATAAAAAAATATGGCCTTGTAAGCATTCATAAATGCTTTCCAGCATACTTGACTTAAAATAAACTGAAAAACATTATATTTAGTGGCAACAGGGTTTTTTTTGTTTTTTTTTTTATTTTTATTTTTTTTTTAATGGAGACAAAAATCTCACCAATCAATTTTTAAATTAAAAAACCTCCAACTTATCCTTTAATAATGTCAAGAAGCAACTTAAATCTCATATCTGCCTGCAAAAGCACCAAGAAATCTGAAAGCAATTTAAAAGTTAATCCACTGAAGAGAAATATGCTTAAACACTTAAATATATGAAATTCCACTTTGGAAACAAACATTTTAAAAAAAAATTCTCTTTGGTTGAATATTTAAAACAATAATTTTTTTGCCGAATAAAGAGTCTCAAATAAAGATCTTACTTTAAAGTCTCTAAACTCAGGATCCAATACTACTGTGAACACCTCTCATCTCTCACCAAGTTACATGATTAGCATGAAATGGATTTTGAGACATTTTCTATATCACTACAAATTACTGGAGCTGTAGGCACTGAGATGTGAATTCCTCTCTTAACATCAAATGTCTGAATTTAATCAGTTTGGGTTTTTTTCTACTCATTCAATTAAATAATGTAATTTAAAATATTTTAAGCATTAAAACCAAAATAAGACAAAAGTAAAAACAAATAATCAAACAAAACCCATTGCTTACAAATCAAAGCTAAAGTGGATAGTTGAAATTGCCATGAGGAAATAAAGGACATTCCTGATGTTTGAACATCATACATAGAGTTCTGACGTACTTGGTTTTCCACAATTCTTTCTAATATAACTGGACTCTCATAGAAAAATTAATACACTGCTTTTCTTTTTGTACAATATATGCTTCTCACATACTGTATTACAAATAGTTAGGTACTCACAGACTTAAGCTTGTGTAGCAGCCCAGAAGTACTTAAATCACACCAATCCTAAAAGATTTAACTGCATGGGTAGATTTCATGAAAAGCAGGGGCAAGTCATCCAACTGAAGAATCACACTTGAAAAGGGAATGTAAAACCTAATTGGATGTACTAGACTACCCGAAACTGTTACTCCCTGGACAAATTCAGAATGCATTGAGAAGAGTCTCTGAAATGCAACTAGAGAAAGTAGAGGGCAAAGGGCAAAAAAAAACCCCCAAAAACCCCAGCCTATCTCCCTGATGTGTGATGTCAGGGGAAAGTAGTCCCCTTTGAAAACACTGTCTGGAAAATTTTGACAGAACTGCAGGAAAAACAAAAATGTTGAAGACGTATACATCATGTTCTCACAGGCTTATTTCTCACCTCTATTTAGAAACTTGCAAATCAGAGTTTTAGGTGCTACAGATAGGCCATGTTGTAGTACTAGTAATTTGCTATATCTTTTTATTTTATGAAGACCTGTTACCCTAGTTTCTACACTGTCAAAATTTAATCTGAGGGGCTGACAGTCACCGGCTAGTGTTGTATTTTATAATAAATTCTTTATTAGGTCAAGCACACTGAATTTCCATCAGAGATAGATTATGTCCAAGTGCCTTGAGTACTATCAAAAATGTGTGGTTCTTTTTTTGAGCAAATGCACCTGAATATTTGCATGTGGTTCTTGAATCCAGTTTTAATTTTCTATAACATTAAATTATGTCTCTTTCCATCTGCAAACTAGGAAAATTCCTACATTCTTTTTTTTTCCATGGGAAGAATATCAAATTTTGAGTAAGGGGTTGTATTCTGATAGAATATACTGAAATAAAAAAAAAAAAATAATAACAAGTACTTTCAAAGTTGTGATAACAAATTAATTTTCACAAGTTAGATAGATCTGGAGTTAAATATTAAAGGTTGCGGCATAATTTATAGTTTAAAGTAGTTATAAATCACACTGTAAATTATATCAAGACCAAGAGGACATAGATTCCCTTATCAGATGGAAGAGCATGCAGTCCTTAGATCCCAGTCTTGTATCATTTAAAGTAGTCTGGTGGTTTGTCATTTGGTATGTATCTGGTTCTCTCAGGCCCCTTTAGCACCCATTAGCCACTGTGCTAACAGTTTTTAATTCTGGAAGAGTAAATTTCAGAAAAACAAAAATGTGTCAGGCTGGTAGTCAAGACATAGAATCCTGAGTTGAGATGTAAACCTCTAGCAAAATGTCATTAAATACCATGGTGGAGATAAGGCTCTTAAACAAAACTAGGCCTTGATAGAATTTTATTTTGTGTGTGCAAATATTATTTGGCATTATTTTCAGTATAACCAAGAGTAACCAAATCACAGATCTAGCAAAGGTATAAGCCCTTAGAATATCTCTAAACCACAACTGAATTGCTGAAGTAACAAACTTCAGTTTTAACACAATAAATATCTAGGAAACCAAATAAAACATAGGAAATTAAATAACAGTTCCATTAAGACAGCTTCAGAGCAAGCAGGAAAGGCATTGGTCACTGCAGCCCAGGCATCCCTTGACCTTCACATCCCCCACCAGCCCCTTCTAATTGGTAAGAATAAGGTCCAGCATAGCATCTCTCCTCACTGGCACCTCTATCTCTTGGAGTAGAAAGTTGCCATCAACGCACTCCAGGAACCCTCTGGATTGCCCATGACCCACAGTGCTGTCCCTCCAACAGACACCAGTGTTATTGAATTACCTACCCCACAAGTACCATGACTTCATGAATGTGAGGCCGTACCTGTCTGTCTATGGAGGGACTTGTACATTTGGTCTACCTGGACAGGCCATCTGCATCAAATCCCCACTATAATGTCACCTGTGTCTGCTCTCCCTTCATTTCTGACCCATGAACTCTCTGTCAGCTCCTCATCCACCTTCTGGTGAAACTCCATGTTCTCTAGCTGCTCATTGATGCTCAGGGCAACACCACCTCCTTACCTCCTCTGCCTGTCCCTCCTTAAGAACCTGTACCCTTCCATTTTAACATTTTAGTAATAGAAGACATCCCACTGCATCTCCATGATAACAGTAAGATTCTAGCCCCACAAGCATGTAATGTCTACAGTCCCTCTGTTTATTCCCCATGCTCCTTTGATGAAGAAGACCCCATAAATCCTCAGCAGAGCAAGTTTTTTCAGAGTAAATCACATCATCTAAATAGCTGAACCCCTGACTGTGGCATCAATCTTGTAGCCATTTTTTGATTCTCCAAATTTGACTGGTTCTTTCAAGCCACTTCTCTTTGACTGGGAGGCCTGTTAAAAGACAATGTGTGTTCTGGAGTCCCTTACCCCCTTTTCTAATTTGATTTTTTGCTTCTTAGGCTTTTATATACTTCCATGGCAGTGAATTCTATCTTGAATACTGGAGAAGCTAGGACTATCAGAACAGATATACTTCTGCCTTTGTTTTTAATTATCCTGAAAGGCTTAAGCTCACTTATCCTCCCACATATTAATAATTCATTTTCATATTAAAATTAGCTGTGGTCACACAGCTGTGCTGCATAAAATGACTCCATGAATCACAGGTGGATAAAACTCCCTGGACAAGAGTGAAATGATGGAGCTCAATGTAAGTGCCAAAATATAGATCTCTAGTGTCATTTGAAGGTGAGTAATTTTAGGTGCATGCCTGTCCTCTGTCTACAGTTGAGGTGCTTCATAAATCATGTGGCATATCTGACAGTGGCATGAGGATGTTCAGGTTGCCTTAGAGTGTTTTCAGTGGCCCTATGCACATGTGTTTAAGCAATTGATTTGTGTTCACAGTATCAGATGCTTTCTGTAGTATTTGCCCAGTCCACTGGCCAAAAGATCATAATGAGCCTGTACTGGAACATACTTGAAAAACGTAAATTTTGATTTCTATAGGACTTTTAAAATATGTACTTACTGTTGCAGCCATTTATTTCAGGGCCCTGGATTGCATGACTCCCGTAGAAAAGAAATTCCAGGACAGAAGAACATAAGTCCTAAAACTTTTTTGTTCCATGCGTTCCTTTAGAAATTTTAGCATATGATGGGCAATATCTGAAATTCTCTATTTTAATTTCAGTGAGCTTATAATGTGAGAGTATCTCTGGCAGTCCAGCAGCAATTTTGGACTTCTATCTACTAAGCAGTAAGAAATAATTTGATGTTGGGAAGCCCCCTAGAGGTATAATGGATCTGGAAGATTTAATGCCTTCTCCCAAAGTAATTCCTTAGTTCTGGGAGGACATTTACTTGATTGGGTCTGAATGTAACATATTACATGGGTTATAGTTCCATTGCTTGAAAGAGACAGTTATTTATACTGTAATACTTTGTAAAATTGTTGAGACAGAAGTAACTGTGAAGAAGCAATTAAGTTTATGGCCATAAACTAAACCACAAGTAATTCTACCTCAACATAAATAATTTCTTTACATTGAGGGTGGCAGAGCTGGAACAGGGTACCAAGGGATGTCATGAAGTCTCCTCTCTGGAAATATCCAAAACCCACCTGGACGCATTCTAGTGTAACCTCCTCTAGGGTTGAACTAGATGGTCTCCTGAGGTGCCCTCCATCTATTCTGTGATTCTGTAAATGATGCATTATGTAAATTTCAGTTTGATCTCTGCCATGGGAGTAGGGTGCCACTATGAGCAAGGTGGGAAATACCTCTGTCACAGTCTTCAAGACATCAGCATCTAGAATTTCCAGAATAAGAATGTCTGTATGTACCTAGAACTATCGTGTGTCTCTTAACATATAAAATTAAGTGGGTATCACTTTTTTTTTTCCCCAAATAGACCCTAAAGGTTAAAGTTGAATGTTCATTTCAGCCAGCTTGTTGAACAGGATGAACTTCAACTCTGGGTGGTTGCATCAGTTGTCGTGTGTATCAGTTTTGCTGTTAAAAGGAGCAGTTTATTTGATGAGGCTAACTTGCTTTTCTAACCAAATTTATTTCCAGCAAGGCAGAATTATTCAACTCCTATATATCAAGTCCTAGCCTGCCAGTATCATGATTAACACTTCCAGAGAGGGAGCTAAGTGCATAACATTGTTAGTAGTCGTTTAGTTCAAGGCAAGCAACAGCAGAGTATAAAACAAAATATCTGAGTCCTCATGGTTAGAGAATGACAAGAGCCATATCTGGATGTTCATAAATCACATTTTTGCACTTTTTCCTCAGATATTTGAAGCAGAATAGCTAACTAAGCCCTTTCCAAATTCTGCTAACAGAAATGAATCCCTTCTATACACACACACACACACACACACACACACACACATACACACAGTAAAACAACTACACTCAATCTGTTCTCCCCATACATATAAATTAGATAGTTGGCTTAGTTTCTGCAGTTCCATTAACCTTTGTGAGTGTATTTTCCTTGAGCAATTAATTCAAGAATGTAGTGGTTTAGTCCTGACTGGCAGCTAAGCAGCACACAGCCATTCACTAACTTCCTTTGCTACCAACAGCATGGAGACAAATAATAGGAAGAGCAAAAGACACCAAAAGTTGTGGACAAGATAAAAATAACTGAACAAATGAAGGAACTAGGAAGATGAAATAAAGGAGAAATGCAAACAAAAGAAGTGGTGCAAACACAATTACTTTCCTCTTCCCACAGAAAACCAATACCCAGTCAGTCCCTAAACAATGGGTACCTATCCAAAACACTCCTCCCTCTGGATTTTTGTATCTGAAGTTGTCTCTATATGCAGTAGTCCTTTGGTCATTTGGGTCAGTTGTCCTGGTTATGTCCTCTCACCTCTTCTTTTATACCCCCATCCGTCTTGCTGGGCAGGTAGCATGGGGAGCCTGCTGTGCTGTAAGTGCTGCTCAGCAACAGCCAAACCATAGTGTGTTGTCAACATCCTTCTGATTACATGGGAAAAGCACTGCATCTGAACAGACTGCTATGAAGAAAATTAACTCCGACCCAGCCAGACCCAGCACAAATAAGAAATGGTGTATGTGGCTTTATTTGTACAACTCACAGAGCATCATGTTCCAAGGTCCTGGTTCTCATGGGTGACATGAAGAAATATTTGGGGTGGGACTAAATCAGCATGTATGTGTGGATTGGAGTAAAGAAGACAAATTCAAACTCTTATCAGAGATATTCAGTGACAGGATGAGGTGCAATAGTCATAAATTTATCTACATAACATTCAGATTAAATGTAAATGAAAAGAAATCATAATGGGATTAGTCAAACCCAGAAACAGATTAGTCTGAAATTGTGTGGAATTTCTATCCTCTGAGCCAGTCAAAACCTTCCTGCATGTGGTAGATGTCCAGCAACATGAACAACCTGACCTAGCAAAACCTTTTCTGACCAGAGCAGCTTGACTAAATTACCTCTAGGTGTCCCTTTCAACCTCAATAGTTTTGTGACTTTAATTAGTTCAAAATAGAGTCAATATGTATAGTGAAAGGTTTTCTTTTTAACCCTAAGAACCAATTTCCTTGAAATAAATTACAATTTTCCTGTATCTGTTATCTTCTTGTCCCTCTTGAGATTTCTGCCGCCTCAGATGGGAGCCCTTCAGTCCTCATGCATCTATTCTCAGAAGACCAAGAATATTTGTCCCCAAGCAAAGGAAAAGTGTGCAAAGGGCTTGATAAATTTCTATAGAGAAAAGGAACTATATTATTTACACTATAAACATAAACATAAATATTTGTTAAAACAAACAAATGAATAAAGCACAAAAATTTACAGGCTGGTACTCCTTACCTCTCCAAAAGACTTTGTCTGCATGATAAAAGCACTGAGACAAAGTGAGTGGGATTTATCCATGGATTCTTGTGGCTAAATTTAAGCAAGTTTAGGAAATCTGCCAATTTAGGGGTCCATAGGTTGAGTCAGATGCCCAAATTCCTAGAAGCTAGCACAGCTCAGATAACTACGTGAATGTATGCTGATATGAATCAGAAAACCACATTTAATTGTGAGCCTTCATAAGTGCCCATTAGGGATTTTTCAAAGTTAAATAAACATTTTTTTGCCACTGGGTTCTGACTGTGATCCAAGCACATTTCTTTTTTCAGAGTCCTAGTCATGTCTGTGGGCCTTTCAATCATTATCACATTTTTATAGATGTTAACAGCAGGTCAACAAACTAACCAGCTAGCTGAATAACAAGTAGGATTCTCTGTAGCCTGCAGGAATAACATTTTTACAGAATGCATACAGACATATTCACAGATATGATGTGTGAGACGTGCTCATGGGGTGTTGTATGGAAGAAGGGAATTGCCCTGTTGATGATATGTTGGAATATGGGGAGGGCAGTTAATCCAGCTCTCCATTTGTTTGGAGGAAGCAAATAATTTTCATAACTGCTTTTTGATTTTCTCCTGAAGGAAGCTTTCTGGAATTAAAGTGTACAGGAAGCAACTAGCATATGCCTAGTGCAAAGGAGCTTGGGACCAGAGCTTTAGGGTGAAACGTAGAATCAACAACAGACCAGATTAACAATATAAACATGTCTAAAGTCATGGCTCATCAGCAGGGCATGTCCGGTCGGGGTGGGTGTGGGGAGTAGGGTTAGGGTTACAGTTAGGGTTAGGGTTAGGGGTAGGGTTAGGGTTAGGGTTAGGGTTAGGGGTAGGGGTAGGGTTAGCATTAGGGTTAGGATTAGGGTTAGATGTAGGGTTAGGTGTAGGGGTAGGGTTCGGGAGGTGTAGAGCGTCAGGGAGGATATGGCACAGCAATTTGATGGGCAGTTTGCCCAGGCAGGGTGCGAGGGAAGGGGTCCTTTCCAACCATTCAAGAGGACCCAATGAAGGCAAATAAACAGACTCTGTATGGGGTGCAGAAGAGTACAAAAAGATCCTTTTCTCAGCACACTACTATAAGCCTCCTCAGCTGTGGTGCTGTCATGTATTGTGGAGCTCATTCCCTTGTGCTGCTGCCATCATCGCCCAAGCACGTCAGAGGCCTCCAGCCACACTGATCTGCTAGTGGCAGATGGAGTTCTTCATGTCATATGTTGCCTGAAGTGCCTGATGGCTCTCTGTGAGGCAGGGGAAGACTAAACAGCTCTTGTGCAGAAGTTGCACTGTGATTAAGGAGATGTGTCTCCAGGTGAGGGAGTTCCTTTTCTGGTAAAGCAGTTTTACTTTTACACTGTGTGTAAGCATTCGCAAAATAAGTGTAACTGCTCCCACAATTCTGCTGGTCCCCATCAAATGTCCCCTGACTGTGAGAGGAAATATTCATGTGAAGCACAAGTTAAGTTATGGAGGCAGGCACCCACATGCCCCACCACAGTCAATGGTCCACTCAGCAGCAGCTAAGTATGTGAGTGTAACCAAGGGGTGTGCGCAGGACTCTCTCTGAGAGGGTTTGAGAAGAATATGACCATAATCAGGATTAAACATCCATCAGGAAATTACAGGTACTTCAGAAGAGGTCAATCTTAAAACAAACATGAGGAAAGAGGGGCATTTGTAACATAGGGAGAGACAGTGAAAAGAAAGCAGCAGCTATTACAGGGAGTCTGTCCCTGCCAAAAGTGTCNATACTTCAGAAGAGGTCGATCTTCTGTCTAGTCTAGTCAGAGTCTGTCCCTGCCAAAAGTGTCCCCAGGGCACCTTGAGGCTTGTCCAGACCATATAGAGCAGCCTGTCATGGGGCACTGGGAGCAGCCAGCATCCAGCAGTAGTCTGGCAGAGTGGGGGCAGCACATGGGACCTCAATCTCAGGGTACAGGACATGTCTCAAGTCTCTTCACCAGCAGGTGCGCAAGAAGTGGCAGTGATATGCAAAAAATTGGGAAGGGGCGATGACAACTTCTATATCCAGGGGATGTATGCACCTATGTGAAGGTGCAAATGCTTGTGTTTGCCCTACAAGGCTTTTTAATATATTTGCAGGTGTTTGTTAGCATTTTCCAGTTGAGCTATAACTAATTTTTCTGTAACATTTAAAATATTGATTCTGAATGTATAGCTAATGGATGGATAGTTACATGTCATTAATAAATCAATAAACTGCTTCAATATTCAGAATTCCTCAAAACACGTAGAGCAAATTAATTTTTCTTAGGCATTCTTACAGTTTTTGGAACTTGGTGTAGTTCTAGAAATTATGAATTCTCAGAAATAATACCCACCTGTTCAACAGAGCTTTTAAAAGTTCTGCTTTTGTTTTAAGCTTTGTAATTTTCCACCTTTTGTGTCAGGATATGGAAACTGAGTAGAAGGTACACACCTACCTTCTGTCTTGTTTTCTCTGACCTCTCCAGAGAAGATCACTAGATGGCTGTGATATGCTCCTCAGACATACTTTATTTAGAGCAGTATGTGTATTAACAAATTATATGCATCTCAAATACAGTTGCAAGCTCAAATGGGTTTTTTGACCTTAAGCCTGTGACTCCTACAACACTTAAGAAAGCTTTAAAAAGAGCCAAATCCAGAAGATGAGTTGCTTTAAAGCACTGGAATTTCTGGAGTGAAGAATGTAATCTATCTGACTGATAACAGAAAAATCATTATAAAAGAAAGTACTCAAAAAGACAATAAAGGTGAAGATGACATTCAGAAGAACAAAATTTGGGACAACAGTATTTGAGTCCTGAAATTCTGGGGCTGTTAAAAATACACTTTTCCCAGTACACAACCTTTTTATTATGGTTACCTATATTCTAGTATGTGGAGTTTATTTTTCACATGATTGGACGAACACAAGTGCAATAAGTGATTTACAGCATGAACATGCCATTCCACCACTGGTTTTAGATGGAATATAAAATATCTTTAAATACAGCAGGAAAAAAAACCTCACATACTACCTTCCTAGGACTGTTGGATGTTTGGCAAACCTTTTTACTTTAAGGAGTAGGTTGTTGCATTCATTTTTTTAAATTGTCCTTTGGAGGTGCCAGTCACTTTATTTTGGTTAAAATGGAAATTTGACTAATAAGCTGATGCCATGCTTGCCTCATACATGTGGCTAAAGTGAAATGGAATCCAGGACTAGGATTTTAATTATACAAATTCATCTGTGGTCAAGTAGGAACTTTAGAAATTGATAAATCAATTAATTTTTACTTTCATGCTTTAATTGTACCTTAAGTGTTTTTACTGAGTGTTTTTAAATAACAGACCTTTTAAAAGTTGTCATTGGGATTTACTTTCAAATGCACAACATTATTCCTCTTTCTAGTATTTAAAATGACCTAAACTCTTCTTAGCCACTTAGCATGATTGCATATAGCCTTAAATCCTGAGACTTGGCAATTTATGTCTCTGAAGCAGTAAGGTAATAATGAAATAAGTCACATTGTACTTTCATGCCTTTGAAGGATGAAGTCAGATAATTAGGGGGAAGAAACTGAAGCCAGCTGGACTCAGATTCTTGCTATTTTTTTAGAGTTTAATTCATGAAACTAGCAATGACAATAAAAACTATCTATTATTTTCCCTTATGTTGGTTACATGGAAAATTATCATCAGAAGATTAGACAAGGCCTTACTACTAAGAAAGTATCACTTTATTTCCACCATACTTAGTTCATGCCACGTGTCAAACAATAAGGACTCTCATCAAACCCTTGACTAAATTGACATTCTTGTCTGCTTCGTATTTTCATATGATCCAGAATGGGAAGACGTGTTTCTATGGCAATAATTTAGTTACTCTGACTCAGTTTGGGGTTTCTTTTGTTTATTTTGTGGAGGCTTTAACTATGTTTTTTTACATCTGAAATCTATATATAAAATGGTTTCAAATTCTGAGGTCCAAAACAACCAAGCACATGCAGTACAGAGAGAAATACAAATTAAATCCATCTGATCATACTGAGTTGGAGAATCATATGTTCCATATATTAAGCCTTCATCATAAGCAAAACTCTGTGTTCAGCTGGTAGGGATATATTCACAGTCATTAATTTACACAACTTTGCTTGAACTACTGAACGCTGGATGGTTTACTAGTAACATGCCTCAGGGATAAATCCCAGTGCTGATGATGTTCAATGGCTTTGTTAAAGACTGGGATGGTGGTACAGAATGGATCTTCAGCCAATTTTCAGTTATACTGAGCTGCAAAAAGCACACAATAAGCTGGAGGGATACGACTGCTATTCAGAATGGTCTGGTACAAGTTGTATGAATGGTCTGAGGGCTGTCGTGATGTTCAGCAATGGCAAAGGCAAATCCTAAACCAATGTCAGAATAAGCTGCGTAATAGCCTCCAAGCAACAGAACAGTCTGGAACTAGAGTGGCTAGAAAAAAGTTTTGCAGAAAAACATTCGTAGTCTGGGCTGACATAAAGCTGAATATGAGACAGAAATATGCTCCATAAAAAAGAAGGCCAGCAACATTCTCAAAAGAGAAGAGGGCAGCAGGTCAAGGGAGGTAATAATTTTCAGCATCTAGAATAAATTCATCTGGAGACCTGTGTCAAGTTTTGGTCTTCTTAATTAGGGAAGACATGGGCATATTAGAGTGAATCTAGTGGAGAGCCATTGGTCAGAGGACTGAAGCACATGGAATATGAGGAGGGTATGAACTGAGTTTGTCCACCTACAGAAAATAAGGCTTCAGGAAGACCTTACTTTTTGCTGTCTGCAACTATTTAATGTTTGAGAGAGGAACAGAGAAAAAAAAAATTCAGACTCTTTCAGATAAGCAAAGTTAGATTACAGGAGAATTTTACTGTATAAGGAAACAATTCTGCAGGTGGGTGGTCAAATACTCCTGAGGGTTTCCTAGAGATGCTGTGGAATATTTATCCTTATATATATTTAAAACTCAAATGTTTAGGGTCCTGAGCAGTCTCAATCTCTGTGTCACCTTAGAGCACGAAGTTGGCCTAGGGACCTAAAGAAATCCCTTCCAACTGAGACTATACTATGAATCTGTGATCAGCATTTATATAAGCTCTGCTTACCTAAATGTACTGCTCACATGCAGCTTCCACAATGCCTTTACAAAGTGATGTATAGCTTACCTATACATTAGGTTTAATGATTACATCATACCTGTAGAGACAGAAGTAGCAGAGAAATCATAGTTTGGTTGTATATTCAGACCAAAATTTAAGACCTTCTTTTCACTTTCAAGTTCATCACCACACATTTGACTAATGAGTGTTTTCTCCAGAGAAAATGTAGGTGATTGGTTAGTTCTTTTAGATATTCAATGAGGTTTTTCTTCTCAGTATGTTGTTGTTGTTGTTGTTGGGTATTTTTTTATTTTATTTTATTTTTTTAATACATAGTGTTTCAAAATCAGTCTCTTGACAGTCTTCCAAAGGGATTTAATATCCATTTCAACAATCATTTAATAATTTGACTGATATTGAAGCAAGTATTTTAAACTTCAGTGTGAAAAAAAAAAAAATCTACTAAAAGAGAAAAATCAGGGTTGTCTTGAATTTGCAATATATTTCATAAACATCTTTTTTTCAAGTGCAAATCATAACTCATTTGGGATGTGTACTAGTAAAATGTAAGCATCTTTCCCTTAATGAATCAAATAATTCTATGTGTTTTAAATCTGTTTCTAAATTCCTCTGAATTTTAGACATAGTCACTAGATATAAAAGGCAAAAAAGAGTTTTAGACAGGACAGTTGACATTTTGATTTTGCATTGTTTTGTTGTTTTGGTTGGTTTGTTGCTTTTAAAAAATTTTTCTCTTTTTCAGTTGCAAGATAGTATTGTGTTAAAGAAAAAAAAATCAAAGTTTTAGAAGGTCTATTTCAATTTTCTCTTGGTGATTACATGTGAAAGAGACAGGACCAGCACTGCAAGACTGTGTCAGCTTCACTGGTCTGCTGGAAGCTGCATAATCACTGGTCATATTCCACCAAACCTACTAACTGAACTCTCTGGATCATAACTCTTCACTTTCTCATACCATAGAAGCCAAGTCTACACCTAAATTACAGCAAAATAAGCAGATCCTGTGGTGCCCTAATTCTTGTCAGAATAGTAGTTGCTAATTCCTATTCATCCTCTCAAATAACAGTATTTGTCAAACTTCAGTTTCATTTGTATTTTCTGAATTTTTCTTACAGCTTACTTAATCATACCTCGCAAGGTAGCTTTTATAGTTCCTTTCATAAAAATATCTAATAGTTTTTCTGTTTTAAATGATGACCTACTGATCATTGAGCTGATATTTCCTTAGAACTATCTGTCATAACTAACACAAACTTTTTCAGAATTAAAATTATCAGTTAGATCCCATCACTTTATGTGCAAAATATCAATTTCCTCATATTTACATAACTATGTATGTCTTGAATGAATTTTTATTTGTTGTTACTCAATCAATCTCGCAAGATCCATCTTTGAATCCCAACAGTGTTGTTTTGTTTTGTTGGTTTTTTTGTTGTTGTTGTTGTTTTGGTTTTGGGGTTTTTTTTTTAACTGTTCTGAAACCCTTTCAGGTCTTCAAGTCTATGCCAAACTTTTCCTTAGTCCTCAGTTCTCTTAACTATAGGCAAATCACTCTGCTTTCTCCTTCCTGCTTCATGTGTGTGAGTCATGAGACCACTGAGAAGATCTAATTGCATCCTTTTACTTTGAGTTCCTGAACTTATCTAAAAAGTTGTCCCTTATCAGTATCTCAAGTCCCTATGAATTACTCCACAAAATGCTTGTGATAATGATCCATGGTAGAAAAGGAGAAATATTCTTAAAATCAAATGAGCTGCTGAGTACTGTCAAATGAAGCTTTATAGAAAATAATCATTATAAGACATAAAGTTGAATGAAAATATTCAAAGACCTGTCAAACCAAAAGGATTATCTTTGAAAGAAATCTGGACAAACTCAGTTATATTTAGTTGCACTACAACGGTCCTTTGTTATGTATAATACAGATATAAATATACAGAATTTTTCATGAAAAAGAAAGCTGTGGCTCTACATTTTCTTCTTTAAAGATATTACTGCTGTTAGTTAAAAAATATTGCTGTACCAAGAGTGCTATAGCTGCCTGGGGCTAAGCACCAAATAAAATATTACCAGACTATGAAAATATCCAGAAATGGAATAATTTGTTTAATAGAACCACATTATCTTCCCGTTGATTTTTCTGCTAGTACACAGCTTGTTTTCACAGAAGATGAAGTAGGATATTATCACATATTGAAAAAAAATCATAATTATGAATATAATTTGTTCAAAGGAACTAACTAATTTTCTATTTGGTAGGAATAAGTCAGGCATTGTTAGCATTGCTAAGTCAGGAATTTTTTTTTTTT
>VWZN01019102.1:1457-13296 GCA_013396955.1 Regulus satrapa
GAAATTTCATACAGCTCTTCTAAAAAGAAGTTTGACATGACATTTTTAGAGGTATTAGAACTGCAGTTATTTAGTATCTGCAACAAACACATAGAGATCTGGTGCTGTGGAAAAATGGGCCTCTGGGGAAAAGCTTGACTTTCAGCTCTGAATATATGTGTTGACTAGAAAACAAAGGCTTAAAAATGTGAGAGAAACTTCCCAGATACCCTGGTGAATGGCAGCTGACAGTCTTTAATAGGAAAGAATGAAATCACAGATGAGTTCCTTGGAAAGAAGAACTTGATAAGTGATGTATCTAAACCAGCACATGCAGTAGAGTGATTTGGCGTGGCTTCTGCACAACAAAGGAAAACATTTCTCAAGGTAGGTGTGTGCTGCTAAAAGAACTATTGCATTGTCTACAATTATATACTTGAATCTAAAAACTACCCAGTAACTATACCATCTTTACAATACTATTTGCTGAAACGTCAGTTTGGATAAAAATGTCCTTATCTTATGCTTTGTTACCAATGAGACCACAGACCAAAACATGTATTCCTCTCCACTTTTAAAGAAAGGTCTGAAGTCCATTAGTGTAATTTCATTGTGACAATCTTGGTGAACAGAAGCCAAGCTGTTCCTACACAAGGATCCATAAATAGTTGTTATGAAACAGGAGCTCTTGCTCTTTCATCTGCTAGTAATGCCTACACAGTAAAGCAGGCTACAGACCCTCATGGCTTGTTTTGCAGATCATGAAATTCTATTCTCAACACACAGAACACGGTTAGAATGAAAGGGGGGAGAAGATCATTGAGTATTTCTTCCTCTGCAGTGTTAGAAAGGGGAAGCAGGATAGTGAGGTCTTATAGACACCAGGGCAAAGGAGTGTATAAATAAATAAGTGGTGACACAAGATACAATATGGGAAACTGGATGAGACTAAGACACAGTTGCTTTAAAAGGCAGTGTTGTTATGATGTAAAACAATGCCACAGTGGCACAGGGTGCCATGAATAGCCAGTCTTTATGCAACATAATTTGCCATTACATAGATGGAAACCAGAAACAACTAATATGGACTTATAGGAGTGCTAATGAAGTGGAATGAATCTGCCTAAAGAATCAGATGGTCAGCACCTCTTTGAAGAGTAGCAAATGACTAAAAGAAGTATTGCAGTGCTTTCGCCTGGTACAAATCTTTGAACACCTTTGCATACTGTCTGCTTTAAAAGGGCATAGTGATTTCCTTGTGCTACAGTAGCTTCATCCAGACTATACTTCATCATCTGTCAAAACTTTTGGCTAAGTAACGTTCTAGCATTTTAAATATGGTAAGCTTGCTATAGTTTTGCATATTACTATTTTCCATTATCTCATTCTATACATAGAAATATGTTTTAAGGTTCTAGAAATAGAAGGTTTAAACCAATTTTATTTTATAATTAAATCTTTACTTTCTACTGTTGTAAATATTTTGGGAAAATGAAATATAAATGCCTGTGTTCTAAAGAAATTTATTAATTAAATAATACATTATATTGCTGCTGTATATTTTAATTCACATTACAATTCATGATCATTGCTGCCATAACTAGATTTTGCAGAATTTAGATCCCTTTCACAATTCAAAATTCACTGTGCTAAATGCACGGTGTAATAATACAACAAATTACCCTTTAGTATTGGCTAATGACAGACACCAAGTTTGTTTGTAGCATACCATAGGTATTAGAATCTAAACATAAAAAATAAACAATTACAGGAAAAGATCTTTAAATGGATCTTTCTAATAATTCTCCTAGATTAAATGATAGACTAGTGCCTGGATTTCAATTCATGGTCACTTGTGCAAGACTAAGCTTTTAATATTTTTTTAAAGACAAAAATGAAATAGTTATTGCACTATTAACTTGTTTTACAACCTAAGAGTTAAGCGTATTTATATAAGGCATTTCTGAAAGGCTTGGTTTTTATTAGTGTAAAAACAAAAGCTTTAATGTTTTTGTATATTAAATACTCTGTGTATTTCTAACACATGTATATGAGCTCTGGCAGATGAATAATTTAGTAATTCCAAAAAGTGCACTTACTTTTCCTGTCCCAATCATTACTGGCCTTTTTGCTCTCACCACAGCTAGACATGCCCATACATTTGCAGAGAACAAAACCCTCTTATTCCCCTCCCTTTTGGAAGGCCCAGAAAGCTGACCATAAATACAGGGCAGAAAGTGTAAAGAAAAGTGTGTCTCACAAAGGAGACTAGTATGGGGCTCCACAGCAATAGTAGAAGAGAGACAGTCTTTGCTTACACTGAGCAACCTTGAATTTCCTTAAAATCAGCCCAGAAAGGCCAATACCCAGGTCTAAGGCTGCCCAGAGGAAAAGGTTTGCCAGACTATAATCTTTGTGGAAAAGTTCTTCCTTGACCTTTTTTGCCACTATATGTCCAGGACAGCACAGGGAGGTCAAAAGTGCACTAGTTGTTAGAATCAAAGATGAAGCTTAACCAGACACTGAGAGCAATGATTGTCAAATGGCTCCATTTGCAAGACAAGAAGTGTATCCTTAGCAGAGCAAGGGGAATGAAAGAGATTATTTTCTAGGGGTCACATTTGTTCTTCTTTTTTGACCTCTCTCAAGTTTGCAAAAGAAGCAGTGCGGGTTTTCTATAGGAAAGAGGTGCAACAAAGAGAATGGGACTGTGCTTTCCTCATCTCTTCTCTGCTAGTCTTCCAGCCTCACTTATGCCTCTCTCTTTCTCTTTCATAAGAACCAGTGAAAGCCTAATAATTGAATACAGAAATTAGAAAGACACTTTCAAGTGCCTATAATTTTATGCTTTGAAGCCCTTCTTAGAGCCTGGATCTGAATTTGGGGTAGGGTTTGGAGTCCTTGTTTTCTTCTTTTACTACCTCCCCAGTTTCTGTCTTTAGTACCAGTATAGCCATAGCAACTAGGAGCCTTGGTACACATGGGTGTGTGAGATTCTAGAAAGGGGCAAGCTGTTTCTATTTTTCATTTTGAGATGCCCTCTGTTTTGTATTGAAAATTAATTGCATTGAAATGAATGAACCCAATTTAATTTCTGTTTCCCATAAACATCTTCATTCTGGGCACTGGAACATTGCAGGGGACTGGTGGGTTGCGAAGCCATGCATATTCCTACCTTGGTTGGCAGGACCCACTCCACCAGGATGCAAATACAAAATGTTGCATGAAGAGAGACCCTTAATAGGTACTTAGAGTTCTGAAGACGCTGCTGCAGTACTAAAGCAATTTTAGACGTATCTTAGCTGATTTTAAATTACTTTGATTCTCTAAGAACCAAGCAAAAAATATCCAAAAGCTATTCTAGTTCTGGATTGCTAAGGTCTTGAACTTGAATTAATAAATAAATTTTTGACCGAATACTGAATTCTTCAGGTTATCATAAATTGATAATATTAATTATTTGTCAATCGAAATGATGTGCTTTTTTAAATAATTAGTGAGCATGAAACTCATTGCTTCTCAGCTCTTTGATAAAACATCAAGATGGTGGGTAAATGAAGCAGTTATAAGGCACAGTGTGAAGTAGTTACTGATTTTTGTACTTCTCCACTGTGACCTAAAATTCAAGTTTGACCTCATTTTTAAAGATCAAAGAGAGGGCAAAGAGAAGTTCTAAGCAGAGGTGACTAAGAAATATGTTTCAAAGCAATTGACTGGAAATATAGGATAAAACTCCCAAAGTTACCACAAAAGCCAGCCATTAATTACATTTTCAAATACTTCCATCTTGATGGAGTAGCTAACAATGGAGATGCCACTTAATATACTTCCCCATAGTGGAAAGCTCAGATTATGGCCAAGCACTTCACAGCTATGCAAAATATTTTTTTAAAATGTGGCAAGTCAAATAGTATCTAAGGCTAAGGAAAGAGAAGGAATTCTGACAGTAATGGGCTACATTGTTTAGTTTCAAATGGGATTTCATGTACCTTTGGAAAGGTCTCTATCATATGAATGGATTCTGTGATTATTTCTCTTATGACTTTAACTTATGTTTTACTGTCACTCACCAGTGTTTGTCTAACGCATGGAAAAGTTCTGTTTAAACATTCCCTCAAACTACTTGGCTAAACTTGCTATCCATTGGGTGCCTCAGAGGATAAATTATTGAAATCTAAGCAGACTAATACCTTGTGCTTTTTCCCGTGGCTAACACAGAATTTTGCAGTTAGAATGAGCTTTACAGCAAAATTTTATTCAATGGAAAATTTGCCTGCCTTATAAAGCAAATAGGTTCAAGTTGCCTCTCAAGTTTGGGAGGAGCCCTTAAGAATCCCTAAATGTGGGAAGGATAGGCTGGTTTTCCCTGTGAGCCCACTGAGCAGATTTTCAAAGATGCTTTTCATAACTAAAACTCAAGTAGGCAACTTTCAGGTTACAAGCATAACATAGGAATTGAGAGGATCTTTAAAAGTATTGCATCTTGTTCTTGGATTTTTTCATAGCAGATAATGGTCGTCTGAAGAGAGTAAAACATCATCTTTAATGGGACAAAACTGTCACTACTTTATTCCAATTTCTGATCCAAAAGATTGTTGTCCTGATAGTGAGAAACTTTCCTCTAATTTATTTTCTATGAACAAGAATCTCTATCAAGAAGATACTAAAGACAATACTGATTTATAAAATATTTTATAGCTAAGACAAAACATCTCTCTATCTTGTTTAATAGAAGATATTGAATAGGTGTAAAATTTCCTCAGTCTTGTAATTGCCACATTTCCTTGATTTTATTAGTCCTTGCCTTGTCTAAATATTGTGCCTACTTCTTCCTGTCAGCAGCAACTCTCCATCTCAATGTTTACAATTCCTGTTAAAAGCTCTAAAGATATAGCATTTCTTACCAAGACTGACAGAAGAGCCTTTTCCCACCTTTTCTTAGATAGGTGTCTTTTAAGAAATTTTAGACTTTCACAGCACACCTCTAATGATATAAAACGCCTTTAAAAGATACCCTCTTGTTTCACTTCAAGTGATTAGGGGGGGAAAAAATAACAGAAACTAATTCTTACAAAACCAAGACCTGAATAGAGAAAAGCCCCTGCAATGCTGCTGTAGACACTGTTGGTTCCCTCCACATTCTCTGCAACTCTAGAAGAAAGAATATAATGATCTAGTGCAAAATAACTGAATGTAGGTCTCAAAACTGGGGATCTCAATCCATATTTGAGTCTTGAAACATGAGAGGTGTTTTTCAGAAATTCTGATCGCCCCTATTTAAATGACAAATTTTAAATTAGGTCATGTACTTGAATTTAGGCTCCCAAACTTGAAACACCTAATTTAGGTGCCCCAAAGTAATTAAATCTGATTATCTGAATGCTTTGCATAGCTCTCAGAAAACTTTTAATTATCAAGGCCTATATTAAATATAACTTTCACAGATAATATGGCTTTTGGCTCTACCTCCTCATGTCTCTTTCACTCTTTCTTTCTGTGCTTTTTAAATTAAAGATCACCCTTCGTATAGCAAAGGAGTTTTAAGCAAAATTCAACATATAGCTCAACACTATTGCAATAAAATCTGATTGTTGTCATATGGACCATGCTTCCAGCAATGAGTACAAAGTTCTACACTTGTCCATTTTTTTTCTTCTCCTAAATCTTCTACACAGCACATTTTAAAGAGCAGGCATGACCCAGCTCATTGTGCACAGCATGTTTTACAAACTCAGCAGAGATGTGGAGAACACATACAAAAACCATGCTTCTGCCTTGACATAAATCTGAAATAAACAAGGCTATCACAGAATTTGACCTCTCAAATGGCTTTATGGATATGTAGCATGGATCAAGCCAGGATATATTGTAATTTAATTCCTTCAGAAATATCTGAGTGACAAATAACAATGATTCATTTAACAGCAAAAAAGTTATGCAAAATGTATCAAACCTAATGAAGATCCTACTGCAATTATATCCTTGTGCTTTCTAAATCTTTCAAGATCCAGATGCTCCTCCAATAATTAATTGCATAACTTACCATGCTTCTCTGATTTAACTTTTAATTATTTGCTTTGAAGAAAGGAAGTACATAAGTTGGTTTGGGTTTTTAGGTGCAACAGTAGTTTTTTTAAATACAGAGGTTGCACCTTACATTATCTTTCTAATTATACATTACTCTCTAAAACATAATTCATTTCACAGAATTCAATGTAATTGGTTACTCTGCACCCAGAAGGGTTACTGTTGGAATGAATGTCTTGCAGTGGGATAAAAGTAAATATGTTGCCCAAGAAATATATACTTAATGCAAATAATCAATTATATGGTGGTATTTATTATAATATTGGAGTATATTATACTCCAACAAAAGGAAAAGCATAATATGATACCAGGAGTGGAACTGTAAAGCCAGCTTGTTCTGAGATTTAACAAAGGTAAATAATACAATACCATGGATAATATCTAACTGCATAAAAACAAAGTCATTGATAATAAGTATTTAAATATGGTCTATATTTACAGGATGGACTCAGAAAAACAGAGAATGTGCATTGTCCTCACAGGGACTGGTGCCATTCAAATTTATAAGTCATCCCTTGAAACTGGGTGATGTTGATGCTGTAGTTAGAATATGCTCAGAGTTAACTTGCATGTTCCAGGTGTTTTTGTTTCAAATTCCCATGGGGTTGAAAGTTCAGCTTTAAAATCCAGGGGGAAATATCTGCTTTCATTGAACTTTAATGCAAAAGACTGAGGACTTGAAGCCAGGTCTTTTGTACTACATCCAGTCCAATGAATGTCTTAACTGGTGTAGAGCTATGTTCACAGGCTTTGTCCTTTGAATACTTAATAATTCAACAGACAGAACTAACAAGAATTTCCATTCCAAAATTCTTGCAGTCATGTGGTTGCAACACAAACAGTTGAAAATGAAGATTCAAGTCTCCTGAGGCAGAGTAATTTAAATGTTTTGAGGAGTTCTCTTATCACAGAGTTATTGTAGGTAGGACAGTATTTTCTTTTGAAAGAAGACCATTCATCCCAATGGTTCTTGAAACTTTAGGGGGAAAAAAGGATTTCTTAACATATCATAAAGTTTCTTCAGTTTAGAAGGGTGGTGTATAAAACTCTCCCTTGTTTTGGAAAGACTTTATTCAAAAGGTATTTGTTCCGTTATGTAGCCAGGCTATTACCTGAAAATATTGCCACATCTTCAAAATTACAAATGCGTTAGGTTCATGAGTTTTCTTTCTTTACCAAATGAGATTTATCCAGATTTATCCAGATTAGATTAATTATTTTTGGTGGATAGGTGAAACAAGTTACTGTTTCTTTTTCTAGTAATGTGGTGAGGAGTTACATTTTGTTTGTTTGTTTTTGTATGTTGCTTGTGTATTTTAATGAATCACTTTTTCTGACAATGCCAAGAGAATAGAATCTATCTGGAATATTCAAGAAGATTTTGTAAAAGATTTTTAAATTACTTTGAAGTTATTCAGAGCACAAGTTCTTGTGTAATTGTACACTGTCACAGTGTCCAAAAAAGCCACTGCAAATGGAACACTCCTGCAGCTTAATGAAACAAGCAGAGGTTATAATCTTATTAAACTGATGGCCAGCCTATATATAAAAACTTCTCACGGAATTTGTATATAAATTCCATATTCCCAGTACCAGAAGAATATTTACTTTGCTGCAGTTAGGCCTCTTTAGAGAAAGGGAAATAAAGCACAAAAATTGGCATTGGGGAATGAATTCATGAGCAGTTGTACTGAATCTATATGAGGTGAGCGGCCGACAGAACAGCTATAAACAACACTCAGTAATAAGAAGAGAGTTTTACGTTAATGTTTCTTGGCCTGCTTTTGAGGAAGGCTATGTCAACAATCTTAATGGCAGATTTAGTCTCTGCCCCTGTAAATCACTCCGGTTGTAAATAAGAATCTGTCTATGTGGATGTCTTCACTGAATTTGGGACCACTAAGTGTTATATTTTTGCTGGAAAGATTAGGAGTCACTTCAAACTGTAAATCTGAATAAATTTGGATAGCAATCAGGCAGTTCTAACAACAGCAAAACTCTCACTGACTTGAAGAGAATTTTGTATATATAGAGAACAGGATTAGTCCCTCACATAGTTATTTTCTCAGAGAAGATATTAGTGGAATTATACATGGTTTGTTTTTTCTGGTTTTAACATTATTTGTTCAAAATAGTTTTTTCCTTTTTGTCATTTGCACATGCATATAAATTCTCTGTGTTATTCTGTACATTTGAAGTCCACTGACTTAAGGACTTTTTTTCTCCCTTTAAATCTGTGTTATAGAGCACAGAAATGGCTTCTGATTTCACTTGATATTATTTCCCAGATATTTTTATCATGCTATTTATTTATCATTAATGAGAATAACCCACAACAGAACAGCTGTGACACAGGTATTTCTGAGAACTGCATGCTAATACTTTAAAATCATTTAGTGGGAATCTACACAGAATGTGTGGATCTAGTGTATCTGTAAATTACAGATGTAGCTTCACTTCCTGGCCAGTGCTTTACCAAAGTCAATGAAACAAATGAAAAGAACTGGTATTTTCCATGTCAGTCTAAATCAGCATAGCCCTTTTCTAGACAGAAAATTAAAGCTCTGACAGAAAATATCTGATAACGCAGGTTAACAGTTACTATGTTAGAGAAACTCATGTAGGAAGAGACAGCTAACTGAACTAATACCATAGAAAAGAAGAGATATAAACTCCAGTAAAAATCTTTGCTTGATAAATACTCAAGTACCATGTATTTTATTCAAATGTAGGAAGAACAGAGTAACCATTGCAGAAGTCTCCAATCTGAATGACAGTTTTGCTCTGAAAACAGTCAATCCAGTCAGTGGCTTGAACAAGTAGTAATGGGAAAAATTGGACAATTATTACTAATTCTGCTATGTAGCTCAATAGAAGATTTCAGCCTCTAAATTACCTTTCAAAAGTACTACTTTACCATGAAAACAGAGGATTTGATTCATAGCATGCTTTGAGAAGAGTAGGTAATGGGAAAGTTGTAGAAGTAAAAGGTAAAAGGTTTTTTATGTTTTAACTACGCACTGGCTCCCTTACACCATGGCATGTGTCTATAGACATGCTCAAGGCATGACTATCAAAGTAAAAACTACCAGAAAACTTAAATTAGTGCACTAAACACCAGTGTTTATTTTACTGTATCAAAGATATAGTAAGAGAAAAATTAAAATCATTTAAAATATTGCTTTATGTGTAAACGATGAAGAATAACTTTCTTGTTATTCCCTCCCACATTAAGAGGTTTCTTACCTCTGCCAAAAGTGCCTACAGCAAATGTCTGTTTCCTTTAAAAGGAAGGATTTTCCTTTTGAAAATCTTAGTTGGAGGACTTCTGGTTTCAAAGGAGTAAAATTATTACTTTGTACTCTGAGGGGAGGCCCAAAAATGTATACCTGAACTTTGCATCATCTTGCTGCAACAAATGCAATCAATGCCTATCATTTCCCATAAGCTTTATTCAGTTTCATCATATTGTCTGCTCAGTCTGTAATACCATTAATTCTACAGAGCATTTTTTTTCTTTCATGTGGAAAAATAATTATATCATGCAAATATTGTTCTTCGGGTGCTAGGCACTTTATATTTCTGTCAGAATTTCAAGAGAAGGAGTGTAAACATGAGCAACAGTTATTGAAAGTATTTCCTTGCGTTAACATTACTTAAATCCAGTTTCGAATGCTTTGAACAAAAAGTCAGTGTGGGATGCCTATTTTTTGCATTGCCTAGAAAATGTTATTTGCTCAAGATTTTTGCGAGGAAAGCAAACTGTAGCTAGACACTGAGTCTGGTTTCAAATATGTTTATTGATGCCCCTTTGGTTGTGGCAAGACTATTGCACTCTTGATGGCAATGGACTAATAGCATCTGCACAGCATATTGTTTCCTGCAATTAATTCTTACAGATGAGTATTATGGCAGCTATGTCCCCAAAAATTACCGGACCAGTGCTCTGTGTAGACATATAGCTTTATGCTAGCCTTTCTGCTACCTCCCATCTTGCTGAAATCTGAACCAACATGTCTTGTCTACACAGGGTTGCAGGGCAATTCTGAAAAAATTGTGTAAAGTAAGTTCTTTTTTCTCCTATATCTCAGAGAGAAATCTTGTGTCATCCGCATGCAGCAGAGCCCTTCACATAAATGAGAATGTGACGGAAGAGAGACATGAGGAAAAAGTGTGAAGGAGATACACAAAGGTTAGAATTAATGTACATGTTAGGGTTTATGTTTTATATATCCCTTGGACTCATTTCCTTTCAGTCTCAGAATTACCCTCTGAATTCAAATCCAAAGGCATTTTATTATAGAAATCAGTACTACTTCCGCATTGAAAGCATCAAAATTTTATGCAATGCTCTTGATAGGCAATTTAGAAATTGAGACGTATCATTCCATGTCTTAAACAGGTTTCTAATTAATTACAGTGCTAGACTAGTTGGAATTTCATCATGCTATAGAGCAGAATCTAAATGGAATCTCAACTAAACCAATTTTACACAAAATCCATCAAGTTCCACATTTCAAATAAAAGGATATATGACAAAGGAAGAAAGAATGGACTCAAAAGAATGTTAACATAGGGAACATAAAGTGTGAGGTTGCAATAGCATAAATAATTTTCTAAATACACTGCCTTATGAGAGACTCTTAATGACATCCAAAGACACCAAATATGCAGTCAGGAGTGCTCTTATATTACAATGAGATATACTTCAGCGGTTCAATATCATGGTTGCATCACATAAGTAGTTGTTTATCTTTATGGACATGCATGTGGGATTTTTATCCCCCATTCCTATGCTCCCACTTACTCCTGGTCAAAAATAAGCTGCCATATCTCCCCCAGTTGCTCATCATTTCCTTGCAGAAGTTCACGTACAACTTTTATAGCCTTAATTTGCTGCAAACCGTTCATATTTAAAATGATTTATACTTATACTACCATTTTCATTTGGATTCAAATCATGGTTTTGAGCAGTAGACCACAATCACCACTTTCCAGACTTTGCTTCACATTGCAGGTGATGTGAAAGCACACAGCCTGCACTGCTCTCAGGTAAAGCATTTTAAAACTTATGGCCCAATGCCCTAATGTATAGGAGCTCTCACACAGCTCTGCTGTACAGCACCAAACTAAAGCATGTTTGAAAGAATAATTTTCCCATCCTTTAGGCAGATATACACTAGAAAAGTCATGGTATGGGTGCTGGAACTTCAGCATCAGATGTTTCCCTCTAGAGATCTGACTTAGGCTGTGTTTATATGAAGAAGTGGTGCAGCCAAGAGAAGCAGATTTGTGGAGGAAAACAATTCAAAACAGAGCTAAGAAACTTCCGATTTATATGATATTTTGGTGTTTCATTTGACTTTTACTGAAGTAATGCCAGTCTCCCCACTGATTTGAGAGCTGATTCTCTGTGTCTAATGAGCTGTAATTAAAAATAGCAAACACTCTCCTCTCCCTCCTCCAAAATATGCCTGTTGCTCATCTGAAAGCTTTCTCTTCTCAATTTGGTAATTATCCCTACTGTATTTCATGATTACTTTTTTCCTCCAAGGAGCAGTGCCAAAAATTAGGAGTCCGTATCAGTAACAAGGTATTCACAGGCTGCTAAATCTGCTTTTTAATTTCAAAAGGACAGTTGTCTTTACCTGCCGGGCAGCCGCACATAAGACAGATGAGGTGAGCTTAGAGTTGGAGCTCTGCCCAGAGGGATGAGAACTCAAGATCAGAGTCCTGCTATTCCAGACAGTGTGAAGAAAAAAAAAAAAAAAAA
>VWZN01019102.1:13324-41254 GCA_013396955.1 Regulus satrapa
AAAAAAAAAAAGAGCTGGAACTTGTGTCCTGAGTAAGAGCACCTGCTGATGGTGGGAGAGTCAGCCAATCTGGCTGTCAGAAAATCAGGGTTTTTTTCCTCACAGTCTGATAGTTACATTACTTGATAAGAGAGCTCTACTCACATCTAGAGGAACCATGTTCTACAATAATTTGTTGACTCATGTTGCTTTCCTTAAGGCTTATTATTTTAATGCACCCTATATACTTTTACATTTTCTACCTTCAAAGAAGGAAAGAAATGGATCACCCTAAGAGGACTAGTCTACAATTTACAAGAAGGTGCAATATCTCTTCCCAACATGGGTTAAGTTTAGACACTAGTTTGTGCTCTGTAATTCCAGTGCTTAAATTCATTCACTCCTGAGGCTGCCCATACAGTTGTGGCTGATATTTTTAAGAGAGCTCTAATGCTCAAAAAGCTTACAAGAGACAGACTGCTTTCAATCTTCTGTGGTTTTGCCTTTTGTATTGTTTGTTTGTTTTGAAGATCCACAATCATTCTCTGCCACTTCAAGGCTTCTTTGACTGAAAGGTATTCACCAAGGTTTATTGAGTTTATTTCAGTTTTTCCTTCACCTAGTACCAAGTGTCTTATTTCTATTTTTTTTTTTTAACAACAAAAGAGAATCTACTTCTCCTTAAATGGGTAAGTATTTCCTAATAATATTTCTACTAATAATATTAGTAAGAGTGCTGTATATAAGAGATTTAATTATTTTACTTGGAAAAAAAAGAAATTAAGCTGGAAAGCGGCTTTTATTCTGTGGATTTTTTTTTCAATATAAAACAAACATGGTGGAAAAATGTCCCACCTTCATCATCAATCAGGTAAATTTTTGCAATGGAAAGCCAGCAAGGACACCTGAAAGTATAGCCTTAATTCAGAGAAAGTTCTTTTTAAATCTTATGAAAATTTTAGCTCAGGAATGATTTTAGGACCTAATGAATAAGACCAAAATGAAGAGTTAAAGTTCATCAGTTGAGAAGAAGCCTATGATGCCAAAATGCCATTTTAATCAACACATATTCGTTCACTTGCTACTGAAAATAAAAAAAATCAGAGCATGAGTTTCAGGAGGCAGCTTTGCAAATTCCTGATGAATGGTGGAATAAGGCTTTGACAGGGATCAACATGTTGCTGTGGAAATTGACAATGAAAAGAACATCATGGTGAAAAATACCCCAAACCCAAAATTCAGAGGAGACAGAGAGCATTTCAACCAAGCGATGTAATGATAAATTAATTAGCAAAAGTTGTTTCCGTAATACCAAGGCTAAAACCAGTCTAACAGACAAGGTATTTACTCCATGTGCTTATCAAGTTTTTTCAGATACCTTAGAGCTCCTTTCCTGATCTGTCTTCCCATGGAAACCAACTTGCATGGTGGAGCAGTCCCTGGTTTGATCTCACTCTGACACAGAGCTGAGCTACATATACATTGAGAAATGTGAGCTTAGTGCTGTTCCTGAGCCTTCTGGATACACCATTTGCACTTCCTGCTTTAGAAGGAGCAAGGTTGAGCTAAGTGCTTGTCATAAATGATAAGACAAATTAACATGATTGAAACTGTGTAAGGTACAGTAAAAAAAAAAAATTAAAATAATATATTCAAAGGAAGTAGAGGAAAAGGACATAACAATTAAGGCAGACAGGCACAGTGAAATTTATATTGGGAAAGACTGAAAAATAGAAAAAGAGGATCTTTTAAATATGTGAGCACTTCCAAGCTGCTTGTTTAAGATGACTGACACTGTAGCAGTACCAAGAGTTAAACTGTTGTAAATTGTACCTGTTGTAAATTTTAACTGTTGTACCAATTGTACCATTTCCATATTTATATATTTTAATTCCTGATAAAGTAAGACATACGAGACTGTGGGGGTGGGAAGGGAAAGGGAAAGGGATTTCAGCTTTCAGAAGTTCTGAGCTTGAAGAGTGACTACTTTGTATGCCATGGAGAGGAGGAACAGGGCCACTAAACATTCAGATGGCTAAATAGTCATACAAAATACTCACTGTGACTACAAAACTAGTAAAATTTAATGGTTGGACATGTGGGATTTTTTGGTTTTGTTTTTTTGGGGGGTTTTTTTTTGGGTTTCTTTCTGACAGAGTAACTGATATTGGATAAGCTAAGGAAGTCCATAAGAAACTTTCTGGAGGAAAATGAAGTGAGGTTTATAGTGCTGGCTGTACTTACATTTGGATTCTGATAAAACATTAAGCTGTATTTACTACAGGGTTTTATAAAATTCAGATTACTTTGATTTGGAAGATAGTTAACCACTTGATATGACAACCTGGATGACTGTATGCACAGGGTATTGATAAAAGGCATCACATTCAATGGCAAGGAGAAACCAACATTACCATAGGAATCTGTGTTACACAGGGCCTTGTTTTACTTAATTCAGAACCCCAGAAACTCAATAAATAAAGCTAAGAATTTTCATAAACTACGTTGAATTGGGGGGAGCAGACAGTTCTTGTTAGCAAAAGAGAAATAATAGCAGAGGAATTCTAAAAAAAATTGGATTTGTGATTAGAAAGTAATCAAGTCAGATTTAATTACAAAAAAGAAAATATGAAAGAGAGGACGGTTAGTACAATATTCCTAAATTACCTAAATCAAAGGAAAATACCTAAAATGGCTCTTTCAGTAAGACGGTAAGTTAGGGTGAGAGGAAACTAGATATGAAGATGCTGTTTGATAGAGTACAAAAGAAGGAGCACTACAAATATGGCCTCTTTGTGCGTGTCTATTGCATCAGGAAGCCAGGAGGCAACATCCTTATAAAATATCCAATTCAAAGCTCACTGAAGCAAATGGAAGGGCTCCAGCCTCGTCAATAGGCTTGGATCAGGCCCTAGGCATGTCTGTGTGAAGTCACTTGGAACATTTCATTCCCTTTTTAGGCACAACCATTACCACAAAGACTCTGAGAAACTAAAGGAAGGCCAGAAAACTCTACTACCACAAGCACAGGGACTGGAAAGACTGAATTCAGGGTAGAATGATTTAAATGAGCACACAGGAAGCTTGGATTTGTACAATTGAATATTGTCTTGTTCTGCATGTGTACTTTATTTTCCTTAAGGAAAAGATTATTCTTCCTAGAAAATCAACAGTAAAGCATTTTGATAAATAATGTTTCGAGATCACTCAATTTTTTTTTTTTTTTACTGTTTAATTGACAACAATCAAGTATATTTTTATTAATATGGTTTTAATTCATACCTAATTTTACTAAAGAGAAAAAGAAGAAATTATTGTTACCAGTTACTATGTCCAAGGTTTTAAAAATAATTAAATTAATTTCCCCTAGCTATTATTCACAGACCAGAAGAAAAAAAAAAAAATCCTGCTTTTTAAACATTTCTATCAGTTTTACAGTTTTGAAAGAAGTAGATAGTGAACTGAACCTGTTAGAAAAATAGAAATTAAGGAAATATTTTCTCTGAATCTATACACAGGGTTGCCACCAGAAAGTGGCTTAGCTTTCCAACAAGCTCTGGCTTTAGGTACATGGCTACTGGCTTTCAGCAAGCTCAAAAGACTTTCTGTCTGTCTTTTGAACTTCAGTAGAGAAATGCTGTCTTTTAAAATTACAAATTACCTTCAATTATAAAAACTTGAGGTTTAAAAAGGTTTCCTCTGAGAGAATCATATAATATGCTGACTTGAAAAGAACCCACAAGGATCATTGAGTCCCACTCCTGGCTCTGCACAGGACACCCCAAGAGTCACACCTGGTACCTTGGAGCATGTCCAAACACTTCTTGAACTCTGTCAGCCTTGGTGCTGTGACCACTCCCCTGGGGAGCCTCTTCCAGTGCCCAACCACCCTCTGGGTGAAGAACCTTTCCCTAATATCCAACCTAAACCTTCCCTGACACAACTCCATGCACTTTCCTTCAGGGTCACGAGCGTGGTGAAGGTCCTTGAGGGGAAGCCTTATGAGGAGTGTCTGAGGTCACTTGGACTGTCTAGCCTGGAGAAGAGGAGAATGAGGGGAGGAGACCTCATCTTGGTCATGAGGGGAAGCAGAGAGGCAGGTACTTATCTCTTCACTCTTGTGACCAGGGATGAAATTGCATGAAGCTGAGTCAGGGGAGGTTTAGGTTGGATACCAAGAAAAGGTTCTTCATCCAGAGGGTAACTGAGCACTGGAACAGGTTACACAAGGAACCTGTCATAGCACTAAGTCAGTCTTTGTTCAAGATGACTTTGGACAATGCTCACACACATAGGGTGTGGTTCTTGGAGTGTCATGTGCAGGACCAGGAGTTGGACTCCATGATCCTGATGAGTGCTTTCTAACATAGAGTAGTCAATGATTTTATTATTCTGTGATCAATTAATTTAGTACTCTGCCAAAGAATTAATGCAAGGATAGACCACCTTGTAGCTGCTCTGCCACCTGCTCTCAAAGAGTCATGCCAGAAGGCCTTTCAAAGTGAGCCTCTGCAACATTAAAAATTATACACCCACCCCAGGAAAGCTTTCTTTAGCATGGTCTGGATATTGAGTTACATACAAACTGTAAAATCTTGCTGGTATTTCATTTGACAATAATGACAAACTTCTGCTCTAGCCACAGCACTTTTTTTTAGACATTGTTCTGGCTCTTCAAGCTCAAGATGCTAAATGTACCTTTTATGTCTATAATTAGCTTTTCATGAGAGAGTGAAATTTACTCAAGAGCTAAGGACCTGAGCCAGCCTCAGTGAACCAGTTTACTGTCTGATGAGCTCCAGAAGAGAGATTAAAAGCTTTTGCTTTTAATGGCCACTGACCTACTGTCTTTAGAAGTATTGGGTGAAATTATTTTTCAGTAAGTCTTGGGCATCTTTTTATGGTGAGGAGAAACAAAACTGACAGAGAACAAAGAGATGGTCTTGGGATTTAATGTTTATGTTGCTTCTGTTGAAAATACTAAATTTAAGTGTTGTTGTTATATAAGAAGCATTTTATCTCATATTGGACTTTTGAGAAGCTGGTTTCATCTTGGCCTCCAGGATGTCTTGTCAGAAGAGCATGTAGCCACATGGGCTGTAGTTTTTCCCAAAATTACTCAACATTTGGATCTTTGTGTTTCAGAGTATTAATGAGATTACAGGTCATAATCTGTAAAAGCTCCCCTGCCACTGCTCTGCTTGACTCCATTCCAGATGAAATCTCTTCAAATAAATCCTGGATCACAATGATACTGCTTTGTGTGTCTACAGCCAAAAGATGAGAGCAGAAAGGAGGGGAGGAAGGGGAAAAAAATTGTATGCATAATAAAAAGGCATTTCCTTCAAGGGTAAAGACCTAAATTAATGAAGTTTTTAATTTATCATCTCTGGAATGTTAAAGTATCCGTTCTTGTAAGGGAGGCTGATTACAATATTTTTGGTAAAGTAATTAATCTAGTGATCTCTCTTCCATTTGAATCTTCTTAATTCCTTATGTCCTTTTCTGTGGATTCACAATGTGAATATACCTAGGCAGGCATCCGTTAGTTATAGCAATTTAGAGCAATTACTTAATTAACTATGATATATGGTTTTGTTTTACATTGGAGGTATTAGACTTGTTTTCTTTTAAACAAGAAAAGAAAGGCTAGGTGCAGACAATACACATGAAAGGAATTAATTTAATTTGTTGCACTGCATTAGGCCACTTAGTGTTTACTATTCAAGACAGTTAGGGATCCAGCTACCTGTTCTAAATCCTTCATGAAATGAATTCTTGATCCACTTCTTCTGTTCATGGCAAAGGCGTTATGAGTGCACAAGACAGAGAAGGCTGCTTTTGCAGACAGGAATGTAATCCAAGTTAAATGTATTTGCAGACTTTTCTGTAGTGTGATTCCCCACACTATATGTCTGCTCCATATAGATTCATCGCTGTGAGACAGTAAAATTTAACATCACTGGTCCTGTTACAGGAAGGACAAATTTCTACAGTGAAGAAGGATGGAATAAACAGCTTATTCCAAAATACTCAAGGGTTCTGTGGAACAAAGATTATCTGAAAGCTCTTCACCTTAAGCACTACCTTATCATATTTAAAATCTAGACATTACCATTCAAAGAAATGGAAGAAAAAATAAACCAGCTGGCAGTTTTATCTGGACTCCTATAGGTAAAAGTAAGGGTTTAACATTAAATCCACTGCAATATTTATAAATAATAGAGGTGTTGGTCTCATGCTCAGAAATGATGTTTCAATCTCACTGATTTTTCTTCAGTGGCTTTTTAAAGCTGAAGCCACTTTGGAAAACAAGACTCAAGAGCTGAAGTCCCCAGTGACCTTGAAAAATATGCTCTATACAAGATGAAGAAAGACTGAGTAGCAGCTCAAAAAACTTCTGGGTATTTGTTAAAGGAAAAATAATGGCTTTGCTTAGATGTCCTGTTCATGTTAAAAAAAAGTCCCAAATTCATGATCTAATCCAGCATTATCTCCACTTTGAAAGAGTTCCTAATCAAATGTTACACCAGGAAGAACTTAACAGTAAGTCCAATAGTATAACAAGTATTTTACAGCAACTCTTAGAAGGGTCATGAGCATCAGACCTGGGTTTGGTTTCTTTGCTACATCCAGGGTATTAAAGATATTAGAAAGGAAAGTTAAGCTTTTTTAGGTGTGTTGATTTTCGCTGGGTTTTGGTTATTTGGGGGTTGGGGAGGCGGGGTAGGTTTCCTCCCATAGTTACTAGTCTTCTAGGAGAGAAAATTATGCAGGGCAAGGAACAGCCATTTTCAAAGTGGATCTTAGCTCTGGGTTTTCAGATTCAGCAGATATTTTATCTTTTCTCTTCATGGTCTAGTGACAGCTCATTATAAACATTATTAGCTCTAGCTACTGACTACATAGTTTTGCTGTATTAAACCCAAACTGACTTATATGAAAAATGGGGATCTTCAGCAACTTTCAGGAAAGACGTCCTGAGTGCTAGGATAACCAGCTTTGGTAAGGGATCAGAATTTAGAGGAAAACATTGACTGGTGGCATTGTATGCCAGGAAGAGTACTACCCTTTGTGATGCTTCTGATACTGTTTCCTCAGGATCTATTTTTGACTACCCAACTGAACGGTACCCAACGGTCTCAGAACAGCAAGCCTTACTCTAAAATTATAAAGGTGGTAGTACTAGCAGTAGTACCAGACTGCTCACTCTTTAGGAGAAAAAATGCATGCTGATGCTTTTTNACACTTTCTTTTTGACTGTTTTTCAGACTTTGTGTACCAAGAAAGTCTGGTATGTGAGATGCCATTACTCAGACTGCTAGTGGGCTGAGGTTTCTCCTATTGTCTTGTAAGGAACACTGCAGAGTTAACATAACTCCCAGTAGTCTGAGAGTCTCCCAAGAAAGTAATTGTAGTATACATAAAGGAGAGTACCTCAAATATCATTGACATTCTAACATTGTTAGAGTTTTGTTTTTGAATGTGTCTAGCTGGAGAAAAAAAGAAAATAATATTTGTCTGAGGTGGAAATCAGAATGACAGTGACCATTATTTCTAATAAACAATCACCTGAGGAAACTCAAAAGAAAAAGCACAAAATAGATAACCTGAAATCCAGAGGCTTGAAAAGAATATTCTGTTTCTCAGAGCTGGCAAGAGACATTGAGGGCCACCCACAAGGGTTTGGCTGCTTACCTTGTTAAACACTGCCTGGTTTCACCTGACATGATCTGTAAGCCTGTAAAATAGTCACACTTCAACTGCCTTTCATGTGCACTTCAAATCCTTTTTCTTTTGAGATATTCTTCACTAACAGGATTTCCCACTTTGGAAGGGAGGACTCTTTCAAAAGATGACAAAATGTCTCAAAAACACAGCAAAAATAAACAAAATAAATACAGGTAAAACCAAAACCAATTTGGCACAGCCCTAGAAGGCAATTTTAAGTACAAGGAGCTTTCCTTTCAGCTTTATTGGACAGTTTTATTACCTTACATGATTATTCACTTTAGTATTGCTTAAATGCTTGTTTTTCCTGTAATATATACTTTCACAACAAATTACATGACAGAAAAAATGTGCTTGAAAGTGTCCTTGCATCCTTACCATTTGCATTTTCAACTGCCCATGTGGGTCATACACATATCACAAGGCTTGTTGCCAAGGCACATTCAGCTACAACACAAAATGTTTTCAAGTTCAAAGCTTGTATCATTGTTCACCTCATTCTTATGCTTTTACCCTCACTTCTTTTATATCTCTAGATGTTTCCCTTGCATCAATAAAATACTGAATACTTGCTCACTTTTAAAATGTGCAAGCCATAAATAAAAAAAAAAATTTAAAAAGGGGAGGGGGGGAAGAAAAAGCTGATACATAAAGATAAAAGATGCAAGCTTTGTACAGCTGCTATATTCAGCTGCTTTTAAACCATCAGGGTTTTAGCCAATGTATCAATGGATCCAGAAAGTTCAATTAACTCATCCATAGAGATATTACTGCTCAGTTAATAACTTTGTCTCCGACTCCAGAGCACATCTACAGATCTTGGTGCCTGGAGGGTTCCACACAGGCCTGGAACTTCAATGAGAAATCTTCAGTTGCAAGACCAGAGCCTTTGTACTGGCAGTCAATGGCAGAAAAAATATATATATTTTAAAATATAGGTCAAGTTACCTGAGTATGCTCCACTTGCATATAGTATCAATGGTCATCTTTCTTTTGTATGTTTCCCGGTATTAAATTATTCCCTTTCTTAGTAAAGGTTTTTAAAAATAAATAAATATATAAATAAAACATGATAGAGCTGCTTTTCCCCTCTCAACAGTCAGGTTTTCTCTCTTGAGTGCTAAGTGGGGAGGGGGAGTACAAATCTTGCTTTGAATTTCTTGATTGCATTTTCGTGTATGTTGCTGAAGCTTTTCTTCTTTGTATACTTGGACAGTCACAATAGAGACTAGGAAGAAATTCTACTTAGAAAATGCTTTTTAGATGCTCTGAAAGTATTTAAAGATGAGGCTTATGATTGAATGGAATATAAGAGCACAACACAAATGGTGTCTAGAAATTTTTTGGATTTTTTGCTCTATTTAATAAGCAATATGCACGGGACTTCATTGTGTCTCATAACCTATGGCACCTGTGAAGATTTACAAAAGTTAAGGATTACATCTGCATACTCGCCATTCTCGTGTGCTGTACACCTTTTCCTTTGTGTTTCTATTAATTTAGTTTCAAGAAGCAGCTACCTCATGGGCACTTGTAGTGACAAGTTGGTCTCATACAGCCTGAAAGATCATGTTGGGGTACCTGTTTCTTACAGAGTGCATTGTGTCTTGCTTGAAATGGTGACATGGTACAAATGCAAATCAATATAAAAAGGTACACAGCAGTCTGTGTTATGCTCTAAGAACAGATTACTGTGGTGCTTTGAGGCATGTACTCAGAGGACAAGCACTATCATGGAATAAAGCAAGTTATGATTAGACTTTAGTACTTAATCCCATCCAGATTCTGTCTTGAACTTTAAAAAAATCCAATCTATCCTATTAATTTGGTATCAATTACTTGTATCACAGAAAGGAAGACTTTTGTGTCTCAAAAATATATGTAAATAAAGGTTTAATATAAGGATATGGTGGAAAGAAATAGTTTTCCCCTGGATAAAAGTCTACATTTCAGGATGACAGCCTTCAAGCACTGGGTGTGTATTGACTTTAAAATTTTGCTTGCATTTAACTCAATGTAAACTTCATATGTGTTTATCTAAAAGACAGGTTCTTCTAGAGCCACTCCAAACACAAAGAAATAATGCTGAGTATGTGTTACAATAACCTTGCCCTTTTTATATTTTAGTGAGGTGAAATGCTTTGGAAAATGTTCTGTGAAGCACATGTTCAATTATTTCAGTTTATGTGTGATTTTAATGAATGTGTCAAGTTATGTGGCTCAAGTTAGCACGATGAATCAGAGCCTATGAATGTTGTAAATAGAAGGTTCCCTGAAATTCTGGAACTGACAATTTCAATTACACAGGGAAAGGAAAGGAAAAATGCTGACAAATAGATCAAAAACAACTCCAACAGAGGCTCTTCAGTAAGAGCAGGAAAAGGGAAAGTTGATGAGGAAGCATGTATCCAAAACTGGTAAAACGCCTGCAAAAGTATGCTCTTGGCAGAACAAAAATAGTCGGTGGCAGAAGAGAAATGCAGAAATTAATGGACCAAAGCGGTACATATTATGGTAGAGACTTACAGGAGAAGCTGGAAAACTGCACTTCCTTTCCCTCCTGTTCTCCACTTTCTGTCCTTCCTCCCCTCTTTCCCTTCCTAGTGTTTACAAATATGTCTTTGAAAACAAAACATTGATCTCTAAAATTAAAATAGAGCTATGGTACCAATTTCAAATGAAGTTTCTTGACTTCAACACATCACTTTCCTGTCCAGGAGGAAGATGAGTTGACCATGATCAGAAATTTAGGACACCACTCAGCGCTCAAACAGAGATGGGTTGCTGTCACTTTGGCTACCTGAGGATATCCCACCTGGGCCGTAGTTATCACTCCTGGAGCCCATTGGTCTCCTTCAGGATCTGTCATCCCTGTGTCACTGGCTGAGGTACCCCAGGATGACTCAGGGGCCTAAAAGTCCATGATAAGGCATCCAAACTGTACCCTAAATTCACTTGTTGTGTTTCTACCCAGCATATTTGTGCTATTGACAACCAGTTTCAATGAATGGCCAAAAGCTGTATGTGATGAATAATCATGCATCTGTGTGAAAAGGTCAGGAGTGGGAAGATGTACAGCAGAAATGGTAAGTTTTTTACCATGTCCAGATAGTAAAATTTAGCAGAATGTTCTACTAAATTACACTGGTCTACTTAGTGTAATTTAAGGCTGCTTCAATGAACATTATACATGGTTCTTATGTACAATATCTCAGATTTTAACTTAGAGAAAAAAAAAATTGCAAGTGGAGAATGTCTCTTTATTAATTACTAAAAGATACCTAGAGTCGAGGACAATCCCTGAAACCTTCAATGTACCAGATTGTTTGGGTCACTTTTCAAATGTTAAACTAGGTTGTACAGTCAGAGAGCTGTAGTGTGGACACTACTGTGTTTAAATTTCTGGGAAGCAATAAACTGGCACTGGAAGTGTAAAGGAAAAAAAAGCAGTAATGGGGAATGGCCCTTTATTCAGGAAACTTTGAAAATGTGCAGCCATAATAGCTGTGGTGAAGTTCCCTTAAATGAGGCCTTGGTATGCTGTGGAATAAAGTCAAAATAGGAGATTGTGGCATTCCAAGTCATACTGAATAAATGCATACATTGGGCCAAATTGTGATCTTACTCATGAGGGAACATTTTTTCCCCCCTTTCAATAAAAAAAAAGGGAGCTGAGAACACTTTAAGATACAGGACACAAATGTGTAATTATTCTTGGCTAACATGGTAGCTGTTGATCATTTAATGAAACCATAATTACCATATAATGGCAGGGTATTTATATGACAGATTACTACATTATTACAGGGTAAGTGTGTGATTATTTCTGTCCTCAAAATCAGAATAAAAACACATGGAAGTGGAAAAATAAGTTGAAAAAGGAGAGAAAAAAAAAATCTGAATTTCCCACTGCCACTCCCATATTGTTACTCTATCCACACCTCAATCACACAGCAATGGCAATGGCCACCGGCATTCATGATGAAGCCAAATCTCCTCAGGAAACCCATGGCATAGCACAACAGATCATAAGGCTCTTTGCCAAATGGCTACAGCTCTAGGCTTCATTGTACTCACAGTTCAACTGATTCAATAGCAATTTGGTTGCTGGTCTCTTGTCCTCAGAAGACACTATACTCCTGCTTGTTTAGAGGCATCGTATGCATGATGGATGTAAAAAATTGCACTGAGAGGTCCTTAATTCCCACTTCTATGCCTTTAGGCAAGAACAATGAACTAATGTGTGTTTCAAAGTAATACCAGTTTTGTCCTGGGTTGATAAGTTCAATTTGTCAGAGCTGAGCACTATTTGCTATGGTTTGATTTCACTCAACACTGCTGGTGTTCACTGGTGAAACTTTGACCATTTATTAAGGATTGATTTAAATTGTGGAAAATACTTAAATTATTCCATTTATGGGGAAAAAAGTGATGACAAGTTTTGAATTTACAAAGTTACAGAGAGAGTTTTATAAGCTGAATACGGTCCATCTCAAGCTTTATGAACATGATGGCAACTTTCCATGTGGGAGACAAAATTAAATTGCAAACCCAGCTGATTCACGATTCTCCAAGCCCTACATGGGTGTTAAAAGGGCTATACAGTCATAATGCTTCATCTAAAGTTTGCCTCTGCATCTTCACAGCTCTACTTCAGCCATGTGGGAGAAGGTGGCCAGCGCCCTGTGCACTTGTTGAGTGAGTATTCTAAGATGCCAGTTATTGTAAATTAAAGACTTTGGCCTTGAATAATACCTTCTGAATTTGGCAGAATTCTTTCATCTGGGTTTCCTAGATTTTTATCCAAGAAACAGTATTACTGTAGCTATTTTTCAGTCTTTAGTAATTTATTTCCTTTTTTCTTCTTGAGGTTCTTTAGAGTGAGGGAAAATGGACTTAGGTAAAAGCCTCATGTTGTTATTTTTGCTCAGGATTTATCCTGTAGGTCTGTAAAAGAAATACATGTTGGAAAAGAAAAGAATTTGGAGGCACTAAGAAATCAGTCTGTGTATATTTATTTAGAAGTTAGCTGTAATTGCAGTACCTTTGTAGATAGCTTCCTTAATAAACTGGTTATTACTCCAAATGGTCAATGATTGCTCATAACTCACTGCTGCTAGATTACCTCTGCACATAGAAAAACCCACTCTGGTCCTTAAGAGAATAGTTAATGCAAGAGGCTGGTAGGAAATCAGTTATGTCAGAACCTAAGCCCACTCTCCCTGAAACCAAATGGAGCCCCAGTAAACTCCCAACAAGCACCAGCATTCATTCATAAAAGGTACCAGGTAGGGAGATGATGCATGTTGCCTGGGAGAATAAAGACTTTTCTTTAAACTTTTGCACACTTTAGTGTTATGCCTTTTGTGAACTACACCCCACATTTACACTAGATGAAAATTAATGAATGAAAGGAATTTTATGTACTGAACTCTGCTTCTGGTATCTCTTTAGTACTGGCTGCTTCTGCATCCACTACATTTTTAGAATAATAAATAATTAAAATATATTGTTCAAATACCTTTAAAGTAACACCTATAGATTAAATGGAAAATAAAGTCAGTATTAGGAAGGTCTACTTTCAGGAGAGGGAATTGTTAACATTTTTGCCTATCTAGTGTTCTTCATGAAGTTTATTCTTATAAAGATAAATGTAGCTAGAAACAGACCTATTATAATGTTTTTCAGATTAATTGTATCCATGAAATCTTTTCATCAGGTGCTGGTTACAGTGGACATCAAAAACTAAGACATTCAGCAGCAGAATATAAATAATCTTATGCTCCTTCTTTTAGAAATAGTGATGTTTTGATTATTAACATTTCTATTAGGAAAAAAAAAAATTAAATATAGTATTTTAAGAAGTCTCAATCACTTAACAGAACATGAGGAAACATTTGCCCTTTCACCAACCCACCTTACACCTAATATTAAGCTTTAAAAAATTCTTCCAGTAATTAAATCATATGTTACTGTGAAAATCCTTTATAGCCATTATAAAGTTATCAAGGACCCAATCCTTTCTGGTACAATAACATTTCTGTGACTTCAACCTAAACCAATAAAATTTCAAGCAAGTCTCATGAGGATGTGCTTTAAAATACAATTTTAAAAAAAAAATGTAATTACTTCTTATAAATATGTACTATTTTTCAGTTATTTGTAGATGTTTCTCATCCATTTCTAAGCAAAGGTCATATATTAGTCATTTTATTATTCGATTCTCCTGGAAAAAATCAGAGGTGTAGGAAATTTTCTCCAAAGCTAAAATAAGTCAACTTCCAGGGTTTCAAATTCTGGCAAGCTAACTTCTCCAAGGTCTCGTAAAAATTCTGGGCTGTTATCTCCATATGCCTGATAGATTTTTTTATTTTTTTTTTGTGATCGTAATTAAAACCGTCTGTCCTTTCTCTGTGACTTCAGGAGAATGGCAATGAATCACAAGAGCTCTGAAACAGATAGAAGGATAGAGGCTGAGGCTAGAAGCTCAGAATCACTCAATCTGCTGTATTTCATCCTTAGAAATATAGATCCCAAGCACTGTCCCCCTAATTCAAGCAACTTCAGAACAGGTAACCATGGCAGAAGGCTGTCTCACAGCCATCAAAGGGAGACTGAGGTAGTCTTGGGTTTGGCTTGAAGCATAAAGACATTCAAAATAAACTAATTTACTTGTTAGGGAACATCACTATCTCTTAACATTAGCTTTAACTCTTCTTGCATAATCTGTTAGAGCTTTCCAGGAATGTTTTCAGCAATCTCTCAGTAACACATATTTTTTGGAATAACAGTGTGTAGAAAGCATAATAAATTAATGAAACACAAAAATGACACTGAAACCAGTACTGCAGTCTTATCAAGTCAAGAAATACTTAACCTCCAAAATATAATTTAGAAAATTAATTCACTATAATGTTTTCATATTCTGTAGCATTTGACACTACTGTTTTTTATCTTCCATCTTGTAATTTATTCTCCAAATTTGTTTTCCTGTATTTTTTGAGAAATTTTCTGTTTTAAGATTTTTTTCTCATTTAGAAGTAGATTGCTCACTAGGCAGGTTACTTCCCCTTCTCCTAGAGGCATTGTCTCCATCCCTTTTAAAATGAGAATGAATTTCAGCAACAAATTGATCTGATCTCAGAAGAGGAGATTTGGAAGATATAATCTTAATGAAAGTCTTAATAAGCTAATCACATTCCTGAGGATCTTGTACATTGGAAACCTACTGCTCAGGGAAGCAAAACTGAACGTTTGACATGGTCCTTCAGATCCTCTTCGATGAGTCAATTTCTTATGCAAAACTACCAAACATTCATGTGCTCTGCTCCCATCATTCTCAGACTGTATGTAGTCGCCAGCTTTGGCTCCCAAATTCAAGGGAAAAGGTTGAATGTCATGTGAGAAGGCAGCATATGTCTGAAGCATCAATATGCTGGCTGCCTACAGAGAATTGATGACCTTGGCACTCACTGAAGTTCAGATAATCAAGTGTCTCTGAAGATCTAAAACTTAGTTAGTATCACTTTTTATTTTCTAAAAGAGTTGGTTACATAAAACTATTTAAGAACCTGGATCTAAGCACTCCATGAGGTAAAGCTTTTTAAGTAGAACAAGGTTTGCCGATCAGAGACTGGTTTTCTATCAAACACTGTGCAGTCCTGTCCTTAAAAAACTAATACAACTACCATGAAACAAATACTGTAAAAGGGACAGATGAATCCTGGTATAATTATTTTGAAATCTGCAAAAGAGATGAAATTAGAATCAACCTTCTTAGGGAAAAATCTTTTCTTTTTAATAAATAATATTTGTACAGCATACAGTAATTTCAAAAGTCTCTTTTGTCAAATTTATTTTGATTTCATAAAAACATATACAGCTATTAATATAAGCAGGTGTATCAGTCCAATTTCCTACTAAATGTTCTTTTTGGTAATTTTCTTTATTTTCTTTTTCAGTTTCCTGCTTTATCATTCAGAAGGTTTGCACTGTATTCCTGTACATATTTGGTTTGGTGCCCAGAAATGTATTATTTTAACAGGGCTATTCATTAAAAGTTATTACTTTACAGGGGTTCTACCATGCATACATAATTATATATATGCCCTTCTACGATGAACACTGTGATAAAGTTACCATAAAAGATTCTTTTTCTTTTTAGGGTTTATCATCTCTGCCATTTCAAGTCACATTGATTTGTCTAATCCTGGCATCTAACTTTCTAACTTCAATTATTTTTTCAAAAGATACTAAACTGTCAAAACATATTTTTCATTCTTTTTTTCAGTAGCATTAATCCTTCTGATTGTGACTGTGACTTGTCCTTCCTTTATGTTCTCCAAGGAAGAAGTAAGCATAGCTGCTAACACACAGAACTTGCCTTGGACAAAACCAGTAAGTCAGTTTTCAATGACCTGCCCAGGATTGACTGTGATGCTTTCTCGAGAGATTACCACACATTTCAGTAATTCCATGTCACTCCATTAAGAGAGTTTTAAAAAGACTATCTCCAGATACACAACATAGGTGGGGCCTGTTTTGTTTTGTTTTTCTTTCTTAAGACTTTGGAAAAGTTTTAAATTACAAATTTTATGATGAAAACTATCTAAGGAAATGTTCAAGATAAAAAGGTTAAAAGAACCTGTTTCCATGAGTCTACATCACAAGGCCAAGCAAGAACAGATAAAAATTCTTCACAACCTTTGTGGAGAGCTGGCATTAAAAGGAGAGCTGGCATCAGTGTAAGCAGTGTAGCAGGGCATTACAGCAGTGTAGTTGGTCAGGAGCCAACACTTCCAAGTGGACCTGAAAAGCATGCTATATGCTGGTGTGACTTTCAAGTTACAAAAATTTCTTCAATACTGAGATATCTGATTTGCTTCCAGCAAGGTAGAATGAACAAAATCACCTCTTAGACTTGAAGGGGACAGAATATTTTGCATTTTGCTGCTTCATTCTCATCACTGCCCACTTGGAGTTTGAGAGGATAGATTTGAGACTTATTCTAAAATCTGATTTAGACTTTTTAAGTCCTATATTGCATATACTTTATCTTTTGTTACCCTATACACATCAAAGTTGGCTTTGTCCCAGTGTTAATAGAACATTAAGCAATACTTTCACTCCAGGGGTTCAACAATTACAGAATTATTCTGAGCTGCAAAGATATAATGAATATAAAGACTTAAGCATCCAGCGAAACTTGGAATCACTGTACTTATACTAAAAGTTTATATTATAATATTTAATTGATGGTAAATAGGTCTAGACCATAGAATATATTTTAGAATTGTGAAGGAAAAAACCCCGAAACCTAAAAATGCAAATCAATTATACAATACATAATCACTTTGAACTCTATACTCACCTTTACATATCTAATTCATGGTTATTATATTTTATAAATTATTTTCCATTGACACAGTTATGTACTGTAATGTGATTATACAGTGGTGCTTGTGGAATGACAGACCCCACAGAATGGTAATGTGAAGGATTTCTCTCACTTTGGACTCATACAAAACATAAAAGGGTCTAGTTGTGCATCTGCTGGTTTTACATAAATCCCTTTAAATATTTTGGAAGTTAATAGTGATTAAGTTTAAGAATGTTGAAGACTGCTTTTCCTGACGAATTTATTCTCCGTTAATCAAACGCTGCAAACCCTCTAAACTAAAGTGAAGGTAGTTTTTCTCTCATTTCTTTAGCTTTCAGAGGGGGAGGTAGTGAGTGTGTCTTTTTACAATGCCACCTCCTGGATGAGACATCAGAGTCCTTTAGCCTGATTCTCATGACTATCGAGCAAAAGCAAGAGTTTGAGCCGTTGAAAGAGTAAAGGATATGGGATATCTTGTCTAACATTTCTCTCTCAGAAGCAGTGGTATGGCACAATTATCCTAAAAGCCTAGCTGAACTACTTCCTCGCCATCCTCTGCGACACTAGGCTGGTGGGTTTTCTAATATATTGTGTGAAAGTGATACACAAATCTTGTACTTCATCAAGTGGTTGGTTCACCACAAGATAAGGCTACATTGAATATAATTGCACTGTGTGGGGTTAACTTTCTGTAGCCTGTTACCTTTGACTTCAGTGGCTTCACATAAAAAAAATGAATATCCACAACTCCAGTGAGCCTCCCCTCCGATAATGCTTTCCCATTGACTCCAATGAAACACTATTAATAATTACTCTCAATTAATTTTAATAGTGATTTTTAACAGCATCAGGCCACTTATTCCACTTCATACTTTCAAGACTGAATGTTCAAACACCTTATAAAGACAAAAGCACACATCGATATACTTCTGGGAAAACTTGTTTCCTGTGATTGTAGTTGACTTACTGATAAACAGTACTGAATATTACCTCATAGGAAAGAAGAAAGCTCCTTCCAGACATTTTTCTAGTACTCTCTTATAAACTACTTTTGGGGGTGTAGGAAAAAGGAAAAAGATGAAAAACCCAGAATGACATATTAAAACCAAATTCATTAAAATTCCTCCTTAACCTTCGGGAAAGTAATTTGAAAAGTTAAATGCTATATAAATATGTATTTTGAGAATTTTTTTTAAATGATGCTAGTTTTGTGTGGAGCTGTTTTTTGGTTTTGCTTTTGTTTCCTTTTACACTTTTATATGGTTCTATTTGGATGGCAGGTTGGCTGGGAATTTTTTTTTCAGTTTATTTTTTAGGGAAGTGCAGAATTTCTTTAATTTCTTCCTCAAAATTAAACTGATAATGGAAATAATTGATGGATGAGGAGTGTGGCTGCTTTTGCTTTCTTGCTTGGAACAGACTACATCTCCATTACTCAAATTCATGACTGAATCAGGTTTATTGAAGATCTAACCACTATGCTGTACTCTTCTTATTCTTGTTTTTTCAGAGGGAAGGTATTGACTTTTTTTTTCCATCCATCCAGATCTCAGGTTTGTTCTCTGCTCAAGACATACACATGCTTTCTGATATTCATGTATTAAAATGTTCTTTCTTTGAGCTCTTGGGAGTTTGTTATTCATTTAGATTTTTTTTTGTTCTAACCCCTGATATAACTTGAAATCTCTCCCTCTACATGCATGACAATTTTGCCATTTTCCTTCAGAAGCCAGACAATTTATAGATGAGCTCAGACCAAATAAATCAGGCAAGATATATTTATAGGTATAATACACCATATATATTAATATATATTTTTAATCAACATCATGCTGTCACTCTGCAGAAATAATTAGCTGTTAGGAAGGCATACACTGCTGCTATCCAAAGCAGACACTGTAGCTGGAATCCAGGCTAGGACACCAGAGCAGCCAGCGGTCAGTCAGCCACTGCATACAGCTTGTGTCCATTAGTGATGAAGTGAGCCTTCTTTGTTTCCCTGCATTAATTCACTTGAACGACTGTGTTACTACAATCATCTTTAGATTGAGCAATTTCTCCACAAGAGAACATTTACAGTCATTCTGAACAAAGAAATAGAGGTTCAAATGCATATTAACTTCACTACTTGGTGGTGGGAAAAGGCATTGACTAATCTTTGGCTCCCCAGTTCCTCTTCTCACAGCATGAAGCCTCAGGAAATCCTCAGTTTTGCCCTCCTAACAAGGACTCTGTCCCAGACAATGGTTTTCATTTTGGGTTGACTAGACTTCTGAATACTTGTGCATGAAAACCAGTGGCCTAAGATTCCAAGATACAACAGTGAGGATTCAACCCCAGAATTCTTTCAGAAGGTTAGTATTAATTTATCACCTTGCAGCATCATAACTGGACCTAATAACAAATCACTAGGCATCTACTTGCAAAATGATGTTATTTTTTAAATGATGGAGTAATTTGTGTATGATTAAATGAACAATATCAAAATAAAGTTCCTTCTTAAAGAAATAATGTCAGTACTTATAAAGTTATATTCAAGTTAGCATGCACGTATCATGTATAGGGTATGTTTTATTTTTCTTTTCTTTATTTTCCCCAAATGCTTGTCTTCCTTGAAAGCCATATTAAGGAATATCATTTCAGGTTTTAAAGATCTTTCTAACTAACAGTGAAGACAACAGATATTTTAAAGTCTATGCATTAAATAAATTAACTCCAGACATGTGTTGATCCACAAACCAAGCAGCACCATATGAAAGCATGTACACAGTGTCTGACTGGTATCAGGACTTACAAGTAAAAGGAAGACAGAATGATTGGCAATGTCAAGTATCATCTGTTATAACAATGGTTTGAAGAGTTTAGAGTCTCTCAAAAGTCAAATTATTTTGCATTATTCCCAGTCACAGACTCTTCTTCACCTAAAAAGCAAATGTAAAAGAGCAGTGTTAGTAGAAGTAGCAAGGATTTGTAAGAATAATCTGAAAGCTAAGAATACTGTTGTTATTTAAACTGAAACATTCTTCTTATCTTCAGATTTGCAAGCTTTGAAGCATTATTAATGCATGCCATAAAAAGTGTAAGGTGTAGAGTGAGTTCAAGAAAAATCTTAACCTTTTTTTTCTTCTTCAGGTGTTTGATATATCAGCTAGTAATTTTATTAACTCAAGACTTTTTTGCATATATTCTTGATTATGCAGATTTTTACCCTTTATATTTATTTATAAGCTGAAAACAGATTACTAAAACTGATTAGAAGAAAAAGTTTAGCCTAAGAAAGAGTAACAGATTAGAGTACATTCTAGATAAAATTAGCCACTGTGCTTGGTTGGCATATAGTCAAGTTGTTATTGAATTGATGGCACAGAAAATAGCATAAACTGTTAGTAACATTATTTGACACAAAATTGTGACTTTTTAATGAATTAGTGATTGCATTTGAATATTAGAAAAATTACTGCTATATGGCCAAAATATTCAAATTTTACCTCTACCTGCATGATAGTTTTTATCTCCATATGGTTGAATTACTTTAGGAAAAAATACTGATTTAGTTCAGTTAAAGGAAGAAATGAATAGTGACTATTACATGTTGCAACCATAAATAAACTCTGACATGTTGCTGCTGTTGTTAGAGTACCTATTTGTATGGATACTGATATTTCTACTAAAAAAGGCCAAACCTATATTAAATTAAATACTCTCAAAAATCTTTAGGAGTTTTTTGCTGGAAAAAAAGAACACGTTAAAAAAAAAAATATATAGTTTGCTGGAGGAGTTCCTGTTGCTTTTCCTTTTGTCATATGTATGAAAAAATAGGCCATACATCAACAAGTAATAATTTTCACCAACCGGTCCTATTGAGGTACTAGTAAAATGCATTTTGTCCCATATTGGGGCAAAAATAAAAAAGATATAATAAAGCCTCTTTAATGATTTTTGAACTAAGAGAAATTTTGTTTTTCTTCCAATAGAAATATATAGATCGATATCTCTCTCTCTCTCTCTCTCTCTCTCTCTCTCTCTCTATGTATATGCAAATTATAGATACTCTATAGGCAAATATATGTTGCCTCAAATGTGTAATGAAGAGAATGGTGGCTTAATTCTGTAATAGCTATAACATATACTGACAATGAGAAAATCACATTATCTGTTTCCTTCAGAGAGTCCAGAAGCTCTCCATCCAATATATTGCCATTACCTATTTTCATTTGAGTCCAAAAGTCACAAAGATGTTTCATATGTTGTCCACTCAGTAATATAAAGATGAGATAATATGAAACATTGGGAGGGAACAGTAAAGAATGTTAGATAGTCTTTCTTAGTAATTTCAAACAAATGGACTATTCAACTTTATTTAGATACGAACTACAGTCTAGACCACTTTGTGGTAATGAAAATGCACTTTGAGGTGGTGAGAACACTTATAGCCAAAGAGGAAAAAAAGGAAACTAAGCCAAAACATTCCAAATTTGTTACAATTTATGGCCAGTTGGTGGGCTATCCTATCTTTGAGAAAGAAAATTAAAATAAAGATTTAGCAGTGGACTAAGGATATGTGTTCTGACCAATTCTTTTTTTCCAATTTTGTCAAAATTAAAGACCCCAAGCAGACAATTCTGAAGAGTGAAATGCAAGTACCCTTCTCGGGTGCTTAACATTGGTAGTTATTTTCAACAGTTACTATGGTATGGATAGCAAAAATAGAAATGCAAGTTATGTGGATGTAGGTCTATCTTTGAAGGCATTAAAGCTTCCTCTTTAAGGTTTTTGATGGACCATATAAAAATACTAGGAAGGTTTGGTTGATTTTTACCCAAGAGACTTTTGAAATTGAAAGAGTAAGATTTGATATGTGCTTAAATTTTTAAGTCCACCTGTGAGTATGCTTGATGCCTGAATTAAGGAAAAAACAAATTAAAAAATTTGGACAATCATCTTCACAGGGCATGCTGAAACTGCAGAATAATAAATGGTTTTAAATAAGAAAAGGACTGGAATATGTTAGAGATTCCTATGTCTGAAGAAAGATGCATTTTCAGACAGGCTAGCGTGCATTCAAGTTTTTGATGCATATATACATCCTTATAAGTTTTAATTGTTTTTTTGAAAAATACTAAGACCAAAGATCAAAGTATTTATTACTGATTCTTATGTATGCCTGGAGTTTCAGAAACTGTTAGAAGAACCACAGATGTATGTGGCTGCCCACCTGGGACTGCTGCACAGGAACACAATGCACTGCCTTCCATGAGTGGAAAAATAACGCTGTAATAAAGCAGAAAAAGCCCCACCACACCAGCCATGGAAAAGCATGTCTTTGAGGACCTAGCACAGCTTTAAGCTGCACTGGATGCAATTTGGACAGTAGGAGATTAGACACAGGCATGGGAATGTTTTTGTTCTATGTTCAGTGCTGCAGGACTCAGCAGAGCACTAACAGTGGCCACCAAGAAGAAAGGCTTTGTTGGACTGTACTAGGCTTGCCTCAAAAAGCTCAGAGCAAAAGCTCAGTGGTTTTTTGCTGTATGTATCATTAACTTGCATTTTTTTAATCAGAAAATAATTAGGAGAAGGAGAGCAGGTTTGGTTTCCATTCCTTCTGAATAATAAGAGACTGACCAATTAGTAAGGGAAAGAGTAAGAATCCTCCTCTAAGAGCAGTCAAAAACTGCTCAAAAGTCAAAAACTTGAGCTGCCTTTTGATTCTGCCTTTCCAGGACACACCAATAGGTGCTTCTGCAAATTATTTTGTTTAGGAGTGCTGATAGAAGGTACAAATAAATGTAAATACATAAATGAAAGAAAAAAGCGTGTTGAGTAGCCCTGTGTTTTTTAAAGTTTCACGTATCTTACAGATGAACAGAACCAAAAATCCAAATGTGGTGAGAACACAGGATAATATGATGGCCTTTCTTAGAAGTCCTGGAGATTAAAAAACTTACTCGATTTGTTTTTCCACTTTTCCCAATAAGGATTCTTATCAGGCTGCGTGGCATGAATGGGGTCTTTTGGGGAGGTGGAAGCAGCAAAATTTAGTTGTGGTCTCCATAGTCCCAATTTGATGTCAGTAAAGAGCAGATTACTTTGGAGGCATAAGACAAACCTTGATGTGGGAAATGAAAACATAGGTGCTCAAAGTGCCTGGAGGTACATTACAGATCTGCAGAAGCAGGTAGAGTCTGAAAAACTAAGCTACCTGCCTCTCATTCTGCTTGGGATGCTAAAAAACTTGTGGGTGATCAACACAGCAAAAAACCTCTGGTGCTAGGGGACAACTCACTCACTAAAGTTAGGGCCAAAGCAAAGTACACAACACACAAGAAATTGACTTTCACACTGATGCTTTGGCCTTGGAAGATGACCTGTCCTCTGTCATCACATGGTGAGCCAGGGGCACTCCTTTGCTTTCACACAGAGAGTAAAATAAAAAAAGCTGATGATATGGAAGACAAGCTACTCCTTCCTGAGGCAGCTTCAGTGGCCACAGCGCAGCCTAGGCACATAGTTTTGGGCATGTGAGCAATGTATCAGTCTTTCTCCACTGTGCTCACGCCGTGCTCACAGGGCTCTCAGCTGCCAGTGCCAATGAATGAGATCCTAGGATCAGCCTCAGACCTTCCCTGCATTTTCCCAACGGCAGCGCAGTGTACTAATCGCTGAGCCATTGGGATAGCCCTGTAGGGCATTCTTCTAATAGTTTTTCTAGTTCTTCCACTGATGTCCTTATACATCTTTTATGATTTCGATACTGATGCTATGTTCCCCAGGCACTTTGTTTCTATCTTACTCTCTGCCTGCTTTTTTTTTTTTTTTTAATACAGGGGGGAAGGGGCTACCTTAAACTTGCCCTTCAGTCCTAGCACAACCTTTCAGAAAAGACATTTCCCTTATCCATTCTTCCAACCATGAGTACGTGTCAAGGAATGGTGAAGATGGAAAATATTTGAGTAGTTTCATTTAAGTTGTAATGGTCTTTTTCCTGACTTCATGTTCTATTTAGAGCTTTTCCTTTTAAACAGATGAACAGCCAGTTCTTTTGGATTTAAAATTAAATTCAGAATATTTTTTTTAAACTGCACTCGTTGCTTTTACAAAGGAATGAAAACAAAATGCAGCACGTGACATCATTTGAAAGAGAAAATTATGTTATCTTATATAGTTCAAGAAATAAACTCTATTTTTTTAACTGTGGCTCTTCCCTAATGTGCACTGCTGATAAATAGTCAAAAGAATTTTTTTCCTAACTATATATTTCTCTCACATTATACATATATAAATTCCTCTGGGAATAACTTGAGCAATATAACTTGAGATAGGAGGTAGCTGATATATGTGGGGTATTAATATGAAAAATATTTTCACTGCTTGTATGTTATAAAGCTCTTGGAATATTACAGACAACAAAAGTATAGGTCAGTTAGAGAATTTTCTTATCCCTGTTCTGCCCATAATTTTTTTCCTGCAGGTCCATTTTCTCTTGTTTTCTTCTCATCTGTTATTTTCATTTTCTTTCTCATCTTTCATTCTCTATTATACAGGGCACCTTTTGAGGAGCTTCTTCTGCTTCCTACTGACGATACATACTGGCAGCAGCAACAGAAGCATCAGTCAGTGAACACTTGTAGAGATGGTGAGTTGTAAAATAATAAATCGAATATTTAATACTTAGACAGAAGATGTGGACTTTATCTACACTTAATGGGTGGGGAGGCTGATTACTCATTCATAGCTACACCACTTGTGAATGATGAGGTCACCCCTATCTCAGGAAGATAAATGCCATATCCTGTTATGACATATTCCTTTTATATAAAATTAGTTCAATTTTCTCACTAGTGAGGAATCAGTATAACTAAAAAAAAAAAAAAATCACTTCAAGATAAAGGCATTTTTCCACTGTAATTCATTATATACCCTATTTTCATTTTATTTCTGTTCTGTTTTGTTCTATCTTATCCTGTTCTATGTATACTATTTTACTCTCTACCTAAATGATATCTGACTAAAGTGAAGCAAAAATTAGATGATACAATGAAGCTTTGTAGCATTCTCTCTCATACCTGTCACAGGCTTCTTCCAACAGCAGATAATGAAAATTCAAAGTCAAACCATTTAACTTTAAGTAAATGGAAATGAATTTCCAGAGAAGAGATATTTTTTCACCTGTGAAAGGAACAGCAGTACACCGACAATGTGAATAAAGATATAATATATAATTTTGATAGAGAGGTATATGAAATGCGCAAATATTAAATATTACTGTATTACATTTTGTCATGTGTTTTTAATTTTTATTTTTACCATGTTTTTGTCTGAGAGGAAGGTCTACTGCATGTAGTTAGAAACAGCAGTACCCTATTAAGATATTTCTTTCCTTAATCAATACTAAAGGAACTTGCAGCATATCTTGCACTAGTATATGGTATTGAGACAAAAACTATGTCAGTCAGACACCAGAAGCTGTCAATAATTTGACCAAAATGAGAAATAAAGTTAATGAAAAATATTGGGGTTTATTCTCATCTCATTTATGCTACCATCCTGCAGCAAATTAAGTTAAATCCATCATGTTATGCTGTAGCTCTGGTGAAATATGTGGCAAATTGGGTCTACACTATTTAATATGGCAGAGAGTATACGCTTGATGATGGATATTTTCATTGGTGTATAAAATAAGTCTCAGAAATTCCTACTAGATTTTACCATTATGATTAATTTGAGGGAAAGAAAATATACAATCAAAATGGACTCCTCTTCAAATATGAGATAATGTTTTTTATTTGGCATCTTTTAAGAGCTATGGCGAAGACATATTCTAGACACATACATGTATTCTAGACATTCACAAACCTACCTTTGAATCCTGCTTGTCTTCTAACATGCAAAATTAGTTGTCAGTACTTCCAGTGACTTAGTGGGTCTACTTGCGCAAGCAAAGTTCTCAAGACTGAACTTTTAGTTAAATTAACACTCAATCGGTACTCGTAAAAGATCTTATTAAATAACGAGGGATCCTGGTTCTGCCTACATGGATGAAAAGCAGTGACTTTCAAGACTAAGCTGAAGCAAGCTTGGCTAAAGGCAGGCTCTCCGTCCTGGCTGTCTCTTTGAAACGTGAAAATCTGCTTAGAGTTGCCACTGTAGAGCAAAGAGTGACAATCAATGGATGGGGACTTCGACATGATTACATCCACTCTACTGCCTGGCCATACATTGACAGACAAAACTACTGTAATGGAGTGATCATTTGGAAAATGGCTACTGCCCACATTTAAATTCCTTTCAGTGTTATTCCATAGCCAATTAGAGTGGTAGCCCAGCCTATATTCATGCCAGTCTTGTACTATAATGTAAGAAAAAGGAAAGGAGCAGCTCAGAAGTCTTTAATTATTCCTCCAGCCATTTATTGACCTGCTCTCTAAAGGCCATATAGGGGCCTTCATCTGCATGCGAAATTCCTATTGACATCACTGGGAGGGCCACAGGCAGATGGAGAGTACTTTGTAAACCTTACATTTTAAATATGTTGCAGGAGAAAGGCACAGAATTTGCAGTCTTTTAAAAAAAGTGAGCAGCTTTGTCTAATATTGGTCTTTAAACATGGAGTTTGAATAACAGTTTTCCTAGGAATAACATTCCCCCCCCCCCTTCTCTGCAAGCTATCTAACCTACACGTTTCTGTAAAGTCTTCATATTTAACACTCAAACAATTGATGTCCCTATAGTATAAACAGGATAGATAATGAATATAAGTGGGATAGAAAATTAATCCTACTTGCGAGGAAAGAGAGTCATAATTCACTTAGGCTTCTCAGCTCTTACGTTATGAGGTCTTCAGCTAACTCATGGGATCCATTCCACATCCCACAGATGCTCATTATGAATTCTTTTTATGTGCAACATGTGGGGACTAACCAGTTTCATATCTCCTGGTATTAGCTGCAATCCAAAGCATTTTGTATTAAAACAGAATGCAAACACAGATGCTATTTAATACAAAGGAGTTGAATGCAGTCTCTGTTTTAACATAAAGTTGGTGTGTCTTAATTTGCTTTGAAACAGCAATGGGAAGAAAAGTCAAGATAAGAGGATATTTTTAGATTAGGAGCCAAGCTTCGACTCCAAAAGGCACACAATTGCATGGGAAAAGGGGAGACTGGCCCAGGTGACCGCTTTGATTCACGGAAACTAAGGTTACAACGCCTTTGGAGTGAGGAGACAGCCTGGGACCTCTGCCCAGTTCTGAGATGCTGCCACAGCCTTTTCAACACTGCACATATTCTGGAGTGCTAATACCTGGGTTCTGTCCCATGCAGCTCCTCTCGGTATGAGCCTCGGTTTCCTCAGAAAGGAGTTAGCAGCGCGGCTGCTGTTTGTGTAAGGTGCACTAACGCAGCATGTTACTTTCTGTTCTAGCTGTCCACTCACTGGGCTGGCGAAGAGTCCAGCTCTGCACAAGCACCACGCTTTTTAGCTCCAGCAATCAGCAGCTTGGGGCTCCAGGTCCGTAGTTTCAGAGGCGCCCAAGAAGTGAGGGGATCTGGTGGGACCCTGCTGCAGGAGGGAGTTTTTCCGCCGCTCCCCCGCTGCCTCTGACCGGGGCACAGCCGCTGCGCTCCCTCCGGGACGGGATCCTCGCCCCTCGTCTCCCACTGCGGCCGCGGGAGGAGAGAGCAGCCCGAGCAGCGCTCGCCGAGCACCACGGCGAGGAGGGCTCGGGTCTCCGCGTTCCCTCCACGGCGCTTGCCCACCCCAAGGCCGAAGCAAGGCGAGGCAGCCGCCTGGGCAAAACCGAGGAAGCGTCCGCCGCTGACCCGCGCTACCGCCCAACTTTC
>VWZN01019102.1:46317-66421 GCA_013396955.1 Regulus satrapa
AGCGGATTTGTTCTAGTAAAGTGAATCTTTCTAGAAGTGACTGGTAGGAGACAAGAGTACAAGTTCATGTGATGTTACTTTGTGATTCTTACAAAAGTATTCAAAGCTCCGTTGCTACACTGCGACGAGATATACGCCCCGAAGAAGAGCAGCCAGAGGGTTTGGGGTGGGCTCTTTCCCTCCCTTTAGCGTTACGAGTGAACTTGAGTGTGAGGGGTGAGGAAGGTTCCTGGCAAGTCGGCAAAATGGAAATTAACATTTAGATAGCCTTTAAAAGTAGCTGGATCATGCGTTGGTTGGTTTATATTTCACAGCACAAATAAGTCTGAGAAATATTTAAACAAAAGTACTTTATCCTTAATTTCATACTTGCATATTTTAGAATGATCAGCATTTGTAGTACAGCTCGCAAACCCCACAGATTTTGTCTAAGTGGCTGTGCCATTTTTCCTAAGAATGCAGACTGCTCGGTATAAAAAAAAACCAAATCCCAAACCCCATACGTCTCATATTCACCACCGAAGTGTTAGTGTGTTTGTCTTAGATGCATTAGTGTTAACTGTTGCACTTTCACAAGGCTGTATTGATATGCAGCAAAATTGGGAGATTCACGTAATGGGAAAACAGTGCATCCTTAGATGTCAATGACTTGACTACAGCTTTTCATTTGCAACTCTAAATGTTTTGGGTTTTTTTATTTTAAAAAAAATCTTCATTCCAGTGGTTGCAAAGGTGTTTCTACTGTGTTAATAACACTTAAAGCAGCAGGTTTTTCTCCTGCAGAGTTCTTTGTTGGAAAAACAATTCATATGAATAAGTCCTGTCCTCCCCCCCCAACAAACAATTCTGCTGTCTTCTTTCTGAGAATGTTACTATATTAGTGCTAAGTGTATTTGCCAGGATAGCTTCAGTAATCTCTCCAGCAGAAGCATATTTGTGTGCCATTTTGGGAATTTCTCTGAGATAGGAATCTTGAAGATAGAATTAATTTCTAGGGGAAACTTCATAGCCTGTGCATGAGTGCTTTCTTTATCACCTGTCTCCATTTGGCATTCGGAGAAGGTAAATCAAAGTGCGCGATTTGTTATTCTGCTCCACTTGAGAGCTGAACTAAATAACACTTGGTCTGAAATTCTGATTGAAGTTGTAGGAGGATATACTGTATTTAATTTAATGCCCTTTAATAGCATCTTCTTGTTCAGCTCTGATGCTGTCATTTTAAAGGTTGGATCGGAGTAGTTTCTCCCTGTAGGGAGTGGGAGGTGTAATCATTCCGGGGGAAAAAGGTAGTCTAAATTCCTAGACCACTAATAGCGACAAACTTGGCCTAGTGTCCAAGAAGTTGTTTTTTGCCCTTAGGGTTCACTTTCTTATCACTCTGTGCAGTGCTCTGGATAGTTTAGGTATAAGTATTGCTTGTAAAAGTTGATGACATTTTTTTGTAGCAAGAATAACGGTAGTCTGTTTATTCCTTAAAAGTTTTGGAGAAAATTGATCAATGCTTCAATGAACAGATACTGATGTACGTTTTATTATAAGTTCTGTAATGTGCTCATGAAGTCTCGCGTGTAACTGTTTTAGCTGTCTTTGTATACATTCTTTCACCTGTGTGAGCCAAACTATTTGAAATACAGGAGCATATCACTTACTGAAAGGGTTTTGCAGTCTCTTAGCTGCTACTTCAGTAAACTACTTCTCAAGATTAAGAATCCTCTAAATTAACTTTGTGTACATTGTTTTTTCATTCTTCGCTACGGCAAGTATTTAGGTAGATGGTGTTGCATTTTTTCAAGCAAGAAATGTGCTTACCAAACAGATGTCAGAAGTAGTAGTCTCTGATGTAACCAGGCACTTCAATAGCTTTGAAACTTTTTTCACCTGTTTAGGTTTTTAAAAGGATATATGAAAAGTTACACACTTAGATTTGTTTGATTTTCTTTTAAACTCTGAGTGTTAGCAAATTTTACAGTTATGGCAACCGTTTAGTTTTTTCAACTGTGTGGATATGCACCCAAGAAAATGAAATAGACAGAAGTGTCATGCATATGATATGCCAGCATTGATTTGTATAGCAAATCATAACATTAGAGTGCTATCTATTGGTTTAAAGTGAAAGAGAAAAACCCTTTTTTTGGGCATTTTTTCTAGAGCATGGGCTTAAACATAGCAGTGATAAATGATGATATGCATTGTCTAACACTTGCTTTTATATAAATAGCTCCAGAAGATTGCTTAAATGATAATCGAAAATATGAAATAGGGTGGCCTTCATATCACAAGGCCAAGGGTCTACAAATGGAAAAACTGAAATAATGAAATATTTCCAAGGCAACAGACTGTCAACAAGAACAGTAATGCATGGGCATATCATAGAGCTACCAGAGAGGATATTAGATCTTATAGCTCTAGAGCCAGGAGTTATAATGACCTTTATTAAATAGAGCCCTCCCACATTACAACAATCTTTCTGATTTCTGATTTATGGATTAGCAGTCATACTACTCTTCATAATTTGAAGCATTCTCCCACCATATTTGATTTGCTACATTTTTTTCCACTGGAATCATACATTATTTAGAGCTTACATGAGAGTATTGATCAAGAAAAACTTATATTAGGTATTTTCAGTAACTAATGGGATTCTGAATAACAAGGTTTTGTCTGCAGCACCATTTTTACATTCTTTACAACAGACCTTTTTTTTTTTTCTTACAAACTATATCCAGTTAGCTTGTTTTCTAACAATTTGATGCCTTTATATTGTAATGCTGCACTATAAGTTACAAATAATTAGAGAATTTTGTTAGCAGATTAATACAACACCCAGAGCCATAGGTGTTTTTAAGACAATATGAAGATCTATTGTCAGTACCCATCTCTTTTTATTAGCGTCTCACTTGAATTTCAGAGTCTAATATACTGGCAATTTCAAATCACATTTGTTTGAAACTTGGCACACAAGTTGCCAGCCCAGATGGGAATTTTACTGCAAGAGTGATGTAAAACAGTTGTTGAAAATTGACATTCTAGGTGTTAGTTTCATCACTATACTTCCTAAAAAGTAGAGTGTTTATTTTTTAAAAAATTTTATTTCATAAAATTATCTTTATAACAATACTCTCTTTATTGGAAAATGTATTCTAAGATAAGAATTTTGAATAACTGACGCTGATAATGAAAGCTAACTGTTACCATTTTATTAACATTTTTGGAATGATTCTTCTCTCACTGAGGTCAGTAGAATGAAGCCATTTAACCAATGTGGCAGAAGTTCATTTGTTAGCAATTAAGTAACTGTTTACTGTTATGAAACCATTTCCTGAAATCTCATCTCATCTCATCTCATAGCATCTCATTGCATCTCATCTCCTCTCATCTCGTGTGAATAAACCTTACATTCAGTTATTCCATCAAATCAATTTTATATTATTATCAGCTGTAGCTCTTGCAGGTGTAAAAGCACTTCATCCTGTGTTTTCAGCATAGTCACGTCAGCATAGCCATAGCATATCTTAAAATGAATCAAACAAACTTGTTCTGCAGGATCTCACCCTGGAAATTTGTTTATATATTCTTAACATAGGATATTTTTAAGGTACATTGCAAAGACTGCATTTTCACCCAAGCTGTTTGTTTCCTTGGTTTGTTTGTTTATGCTAAATTTTTTTTTTTTAAGAAGCTGCTAAAGATTTACAGCCATGAGAGGAAATGTTTTGAAAATTCATTTCAAAAGAATTACATTTTTTCAGAAGAGGCAATTTCTTTCTATGTAATATTTATAAGGCTACTGTATATCTTTAACATACAAAATCCCATTAGTGCGAATGAGGTGTGTGACTTTTTGTTTAATAGGACTTTGCATAATAAGGATAATTTGTAATAATATTGTATTTTGCTGCATAAGATGTGCCATAGTAAGAATATAATAGTTGCTGCCATGTCTCATATGACTAGAGCATTGTTCTGTGACTAGCTGGAGCAGTGGTTTTGCAATACACAAAGTCCTAGTCAAATGAATAGGACCGTTGTGCCATTCATTTCAACAGGACTTTGAGTAGTACAAATATTCGTTAATTTTGTATGCCACAGAAGTATATTACACAGGACAAAGAAGGTACAGTAAGGGTAGGACAGTATTTGTGTCTCTGACTTGGCAGAACTGGACCCTGTCTTTGGGAGAATATTGAGTTCAAGTTGTACCTTAATCTTTAGAAAAGTCCCAAATGAAATTATGCACACAATTAAAGTACACTACAGAGAATCACAAGCAAGGATAAAAGTATTTTTAACGTATAATTTGATAGATGTGAATTTTTTCACAGAGAGATTGCAATGACAAATATACTTAGTGAGAGGAGGAGTGAACTTTGCCTCTGTGTGTTATTGTAAAATGCAAAAGTCTTGAGATTGTCAAGTAAAAATTGAGTGATTCTCAAGGAGATCCTCATCTCAGCCTGCTGCAGCTAGATACTGATAGTTATGCCAGCCCTTACCCCACACTCTGCATGCAGGCAAGAGCCAGGCGCATTAAAGAACAAGTGATATGTAAGAAAGAATTTGAAACGGATTACTGGAAGCAGAGTTGTGAAGATTTTCTTACAGGCTGTTTCCCCAGCCTTTCTTGTATGCTGCATGTTGGACTTTCACTCTTCTGTCACGTTATGTCATTTGTCTGTTCTGGGGAACTTCTCACTGATGTCATCCAATGTCTGAAGAAGACTTTAATATTAATACTGAGTATTTCTGTAGATGTGTTTCTTTACTTGCCTTAGCGTGCTTCGAAAGGTCTGAAAATGCTTTTCTACATGTTTTACTGATGAGATAGTTACTAATCTCAAAAAGATTTTTGAGAACTAGAAGAAGTGGCAAAAGATGTCAATGTTAGCATTAGGAATAAAATTCCAGCCCCCATTTTGACTGTGTATTCAAAGATTATACTGCCTTCATTAGAGGGATTTACATTTCCTTTACAGGCAAAACCTCCACTGAAATAAAATGCTTTCAGAGAATGGCTTGATTGCAATTTAAAATTAGCTGTTAGCTTGATATATAATAGAAGTTCAACACTTACGTTAAATAATTTAAGTGGAAAAGTACTGTTCCATTACCTGAAGGCATGTTAGGTTTACATATGTATATAGTGAATTTAGGGGATATAGTCTGAATAATATGTATGTACGTAATCTACGATAATGTCCCAGTGGCTTGGATTTTCTGAAGAGCCTATTGGATTTAGGCATTCAACCCATACTGCATTTTAGGGAAATATGGGTACCTAAATCCTATAAACTCCCTCTAAAATACTTGCCGGGAATTTTGTCTCCATCAGAAATTTAGAACTGACTTCATTAGATATTACATTGTTTTAAACTGAATTTTATTGTGTAATGAATAGTCTATGAACAGTCATTTTGCATGAAGTCCTAAATGGTTATAGTTTTGCTGAAATTAAGGCACAGAACTGTACATTTATCTATCAGAACTCTATATTTACATATCAGAATGAGGGGTGGGGGATTTTCTTTCCCTCTTGCTTAAATGTCATGTTTGAATGTCATGTGCAAATTCACGTTTACTATCAGTTTACTCACAACCTAGGCTTATATGAGTTAGGTGCCAAAGCTGTAATTCATTTAGCAAAAGTATAGTACACAAAATTTTAGAAGAATGTTTGTTAAAAAGCTGTTTTTTCTTAGAGATGATGTGAGGCGGAATTTGTTACTTTGTGGGAAAAAAATGTAAGTGGGCAGTTTTCACAGGTCAAGGTTGAGGTCAGTAGAAAGAACTGAGTGTCTGAATCTGTACCGTGCTGGCAGCAGGATTAGAAAAGGAAAGAAGTATTAAAAAAAAAGGAATAGCTGCCAGTGGTACTTATCCTTCAACCTTCACAGATGAAAAAACATAGCTGATTTTATTTGTCTGACTATAGTTAGATGTAGGATTGGCATGTTTGCTTCACCTTTGCATAATATGCTAACAGTATGGACAGGAGGTTCTCGAAAAGAACTGAATTTAAAAAAAAACAAGCCTGTTTTCCTAAGTAAAAAATAGAAGATGAATATAAAAAGAGAAACAAATACTTTGGGCTAATTTATCTATTCATTCTTTCTGAGCTGCTGTTCAGTTTTACAACAAAACTTGTATTTCTTATGAAAAAATCAAAAGTACAGTAATTTTTTCCATTGGCTGAATGAGCTAGATAAATGGTACTCAAGTAGTTGTTTGCAGAATCCAAGTAGTTTACTAAAGTATCTTAATTAATTGGATGTTCACTTTAATAGTGAGGTTTCCTGTTTGTAGGCAGTTCTCTGTAACAAGAACATATATTTGATATATAAATGATGCATATGGTTTCAGAAGGCTCATACTTATTTGAGATCTGTTTTTCACTAAACAACTGTTTCAGATTAACAAACAACAGGAAATAAAAGGAGGTGACAGAAAATAGGCTTCAGATGAGAAGCATGATAGAAAAGATACAGCTGATTCCGGATCTGTCAAACATATATGCTGTTTCTTTTATCACTCTACTTACACTTAAATTTCCAAAGTAAGAGATGCTGTCTTTCCTTTTATTCCTTTTCTAATAGGAAGAAAAATACTCCTCTACAGAATTGCAATTTTGAAACTGAAACTCTATACTTTTTAAGGGTAGTATTTCAAATTTTTTGTATCACTTCCAAAAACCAGGAGACTGTAGAATGTAGCAAACATTGCAAATCTCCTTTATGTTCCCCCCAGATTATTAGACATACTGAATGTCTATCTTTAGGAGCAGCCAGTATTTAGATTATGGATTTAGAAATCCTTTAGGAGTGATGCTTTAAAAAATTGTTTATTATGGTACTACTGAGGAAAAAAAAAAGGTATTTAAGTTCTATTCATTACTTATTTGTTCCTTGTGGCAAGTATCATATATTGCAATATTTATTCAATTCAAATAGGAAAAAAACCCAAAGCGATTAAGGGAAAAAGTGTGTTTTAACTGACAGACAGTGGAAAAGCAAAATTAGAGTTCTTCAATATTTATTCTGCTTCTTGCTAATTATGAAGAAAACTTTAAAGGATTTTCCACTGACATATACAGGTATAATGCAAAGTGCAGGCATGCGTTGTATATTAGGTAGATACAGAATATGTATTTGCTTAAAAGGAAATAATGCTAGTTGCTCATCTTCAGCAAGCTATGTCTTACTTTAGATAAAGTTAAATGTAAATACATGTACTGGAATGGAGATTTTCTTTCCCTCTAATGCTGTGAGCAAAAAGTAGGCTCATTTTTTTTTTCCTTTTTTTTTTTCTTTCTTTTTTTTTCTCCCTCATTTTTATTGTTCTGTGTAAATGTAATTTGTTAATCCTGTGAAATTTGTCATAGATAAATTTGCTTGGATTATCTTGTCACCACCGTATCTGCATTCTTTTGTTCATTGCTTATTCATAATTTAACAGTCTGGCAGTGAGCCTTTTTGGGATGCTCACAAAAGATATATGACCTCTACCAGCTGCTACTATAACCTGCAGAATGCACAGCAAGACATTAGAAACGTGAGGATTCCTCTACTGATTAAAGTGCTCTTCATTTAAACAGTCTGTTCATAAGAATCTCAGGAATCTTTGTGGATAGCAGTTTGGATTTTTTCTTTTCTCACAAAATTATTTCTAACATTTTCTTCTCCTGAAGGGAAAACTAACATTGGATCTTAAGATGGTGCTGCTTAGCTCTCAGATGGACTAATGGAAATTATATCCCTCGTTATAGATGCCTGTATATACATAAGTGTGTATGCGTATTTACACATTTTCATATACCAGTCTCTACCTATGCATGTATATATATGTAATTCTTGCAGTTTTACAGTGGAAGAAATTAGTGTCCATGTGTGCTATTTAAAAACTAACTCATCTATTAGGATATTTTTCAGCATGTACTATTATGCAGTACTAATTTACAGAAGAGTTATCCAATTTAACCCTGCTCTAGCCCTAGTGTCTTACAGACTCTATTGTGTAAATACTCAACATTATACAGTACATGAAAGACATTAAATATAATGTTACTTGAAGTGTAACAACATTTTAGGTTTTCATTATTCTCCTGACTCAGTTTAGCATATAATTTTTTCCATTTTCACTTCTTTTTTCTTCTTATCTGCAGATCAGCTTGTGAGTAATGGCTAGTTTTTACCTCCCCTTTGTGCTGGCACATGATTATAGTTCAAAATAATTCATTGCTAATCCATGCAGTATTGGTTCATCTCCATCACTTTGTTTTGTGATTAGAGCCTCAGGCCTGTAAGAACATCCTTCTGCACAGTTTTCTATCCTGATTTTCTTTGACTGCATGCCATTTTTAAGTAGTTATATCATTACTGCTTACCTACCAATCCTATTTATTTTTTAAAAATATATCAGTTAAGAGAAATTAATATTTTGTGGGGTTATTTTAAAAGGGTTTATGAAAAAATATTTGCAGTAAGTCTCCGGCAGTGGTCTGTATAGGTATTGGTTCATCTCAGCTGATGATGGAAATGTGACTTGAGTTTCTCATTTTTCCTTAGCAGTCCGAATTTCCTCTCTACTTATTTACATTAGGTGCCTCAAGAAGCCCAGAATCTTAAAAAGAAACACTGTTTCATTTTTGAAACAGACTACAGTGGAATGGTAATTACTGTCTTGTCATTTTCAACACAACATTTCAAGCAGAGCTGGTGTAAAATAAAGCTGATGGAGGAACTTTTAAAATATATAGGCTGTGATCCTACTATGATCACTCTGGTTGAAGTTACTGTTTATTGGGTCAGATATAAACTGGTGTGACATTAGAACTGGGCTTATGTGATATAATGATATTCTACCTTGATCAGATTTATATTGAATATTTCCAGATTTTGAAGAAAATCCATAATTTTATTTCACATGAAAAGATGCTAATTTCATGAGAAGGTCATCTAAAAGATTTTTCAAGACTTTGTTTCAGCATTGAGTAGTCCTGTGTTCCTTTTAATAATTACTTTCATCTCATTGTAGCCGTGTGTTTGAAAGTGTAGGTCAATAAGGATGATCGCATTCAGAATTTCATGATCTGTGTAGTGGAACAAATTGAAAGCAAAGCCTGTATCAATCACTGTGAAGGGAGGGTTAATTGTTACTGCTTCTCAAGCCTCTGGACAGATAAACCAGTAATGAAATACTTATTGCTCTGATATGTGAATGGTTAAGGATGAAACAATGGAAACAGAAACAGTCTTCAAACACAACTAAAAAAACCTAAAAAAATCAAAAAAACCCCAAACCAAACAAATCCCCAAAACAAAGAAATGAAAAACAAACAAACAAAAAAGGCAAAAAGGCAAAGAAAAAGAATCATTTGGAGTAAAGTAAGATACTATATATGCTGTGTATTAACATTTTGAAAGTAATTTTGTTTTCATCTAGTGGAGTCTTCTAGGAATGGTGTAAGACAGTAGAATGTGTAAGGTTTTTAAAACAAAAATAAAACATTAATTTTACTTTATTATGCAAACAATTTAACAGGTTTTACATTAAGCTTGGACCTTAGGTAAAAGTAACATTTCTACAATAAATGTTTTCTCTGTTTTTAATTTGTGGTACCTTTAAGTGTTTGTTTATTTTCTTTCTTTAAAAACACAGCTGTATTTACTAAATCAAGTATGTTTTGTTTCCATGTGATGTTGTTTTAAAGCATTTTGCCTACAGCCAAGCAGGACTCTTAAAGAGTGTTTAAAGATAGAAGCAGAAAAATATAAATTAGTGCAAAACCAAGTTACGATACCACAGTAAATATTAAACTATTTCTAGATTGTGAACTTAACATTTTAAACATCTGTTAGTTACTTATATGTTGAAATATATGCAAAAATATTTAGCCAAATTGAAGTCTTAGGCCCATGACAATCATCTCAACACAGTGGGTAGTTCTGAAAATTAATGAGAATGATAATACTGTAAAGACTGTTCCAGAGTTTGCCCAAATTCATTATCTAAGACTCTTGTTAAGAACATCTCAAAGAATTTTAACCAGGAAAATATATTAATGGTTCAAAAGCATTTTTCAAAATGGTGATTTATAAAAGTATAATGGAATTATATATGCAAGAGCTGTAGTTAGAAACACAAATAACATAGGAGCAGCACATTATGAAGGAACATTTTCCAATAGCTGTAGTACTTGGCTTTGATTTTGTCCATAGGTGTCAAGGTTTCCTCAACAATTTATATTTTGAGATGAAGGAAATGAAAAAGTGTAGGCTACTTATAAAAAGAAAAAAAAAATTGTCTCCTTGTTAGCTACTTAATGAGGCCTATAGCTGCTTAAAAGCTAAGCAAAGTAATTAATAATTTTAGAACTAGTATAAACATCTTTTAGACAATTGAAAAGCACTTTCAGGAGGAAGGGTGATGAGACACATCTTTAGATTTCTCTTCAGAATGTTAAGAATTTCCTGTTGCCTGTTTCCTGATGGGATTGACGCAGCTGTGTATCATATGGAATGAAAGAGGAACCAAGTGCCTGACTTTGTTTTATTCAAGACTTCACTTTAAAAAAATGTATGTGTTGATTTTGGCTCTTTTTCAACACATCGCTGATATGAATTCTATACACAAAATTGTCCAAATGGAAGCTAATTGTAATTAATTTATCTTTTTTCTAAGGGACAGAAAATGTTAATAAATAAAGTATATCAGTAAGAATGGTGGTGGGTTTTAGTTTTTAATCCTTTTTTTTTTCTGTGTGAAATGAAAAAGAGAAAGCTTAGAAGATTACTGTTATTTCCATTTGTATTTTCAGAAGTATCTGTGAGTATTTGCATGTGCACATGTAATTGTTGGAAACCAAGTTAGTTTATAGAATTTCTTACTCATTTTGGCTGTTGTGCAATCACATAGCCCATCTACAAAACCTCTTTTGTGGGAGATGTGAATGCAAAATAGAGAGAAATAGAAGGATAAACAAAAAAATAAATTAACTAGCAATTTTGTTCTAGCCTGGTTCCACTTTGTGAACCAATTCTTTGAAGAGAATTTAAGGTGGGAAACTGTACTTGTTAGATTTTTTAATGGTTTCCTTCTCTGGTAAGAGAAAGCTTAGCAGAAGATGGCATGTTTGGTAAAGTGATCTGGGAATAAAAGGCGATGCACACCCATAGCAGTGAGGCCGCCCTTCCGCTTGTGTCCCGGTTCCTGGTGGAGCCTCGTAGAGCTGGGCAGTACTCAGTGCCAGCTGGAATTCATAACAGCTCAGGCCAATATGACCTTCTTCTCGGAGGGCTGTATAAGGCAAATTCAGTTGCTAAATAAAAGCCCTGGGTATTGCAATAGCATGAGTAAGGCAGCTTCTCAGCCCTCCGCTGCGGCCCTGTGCTCCGGCAGCAGAATCGGGTGCAGCGCAGAGGGCATTGCAGCGGTGGCAGTAGTGCTGAGGGCATGCTGAAAGGCAGAGCATGCGGCCAAGTGGGCTGACTGCACTGGATTACTTCTGACACTGTCTCTCCAAGCAAGGTACGAACTTCTAAAGATCACTTTAGTTATTGTGAATTGCACTTTAAATCTTAAGCTTTCATTCTCTCAACCTGCCAGCCAGCTGTGAAAACAGTTGACCACCTCCCTGTTCTTTTTGCCCTGTGGCTTCTTGGCAAATGTCATCTCTCTGCTTCTTTTGGATACTTTGATCACTTCTTCAGTGCATCCTTTGGAGGATCTTGCTCATTCACTACCCAGCTTTGGGTGGGAGCTCTGCAACATGTTGTCTCTCAACCACCTCCTTCCCCGCCCCGGTCCCCTTATTCTGCTCCTCATCTTTGCATAATCTTATGTGGAAAAACAATTTAAGTATCATCTCTTTGCAGATGATTCATAGGCTTATGTATCTGTCTCAATGAAAATGTAGTCTTGCTTCTCTGCCATGTCCTTATTGCCTAGTTAGTCAAAACAGATCTCCTAAAGCTTTTTGCAAGCCCTCCATCTACTTTTCAAGTTAACACTATATTGCCTGTTGGGAGAGGTCTCTAATTTGGCAGTTTCACTGATACAGACCTCTTACTCATAGCATTGTTGCTGTTCAAGCCTAGCAATGACGAGCTGACTCCAAGTAGAAGAAGGCAAGAAGCATCTTTACTGAGAAAAGTCTTAATATTTATACATGTCCAGCGCAGGTCTCAAACCACGCTTCACACCATTGGTGAAAGACAGATAACAGCTTTCAGGGTAAACATCACGTACTCAACAACATAAACTATCTTTTTCACAATAACAGGTGCAGGATGTTTTTAAGAGCGCTCTCTGATTTCCCATAACAATGTCCTTGAGATTGTTATGGGAAATCAACGGCCTAACTTGAGAGTTTTCTCCATTCAGGCTGTAAGCACAGCCACAATAGCATAGTAGTTAAAAATGCAAATAGATTATTTGGTGTGAGTAGGAAAGGAATAGAAAAACAAACCAAAACCACAAATGCCAATCCATAAATCCAGTGTGTGAAATCTATCTGTGGTGTGTATTTTTGTTATTGTTATTTCAAAAAGATACTGTAGTTTGAGATGTGGGCATAAAGACTGATGAGATACATGGAGGAAGTTTTGTCAGAGGAAGAATTAAAGTAAGATACTTCCTCTTGTAAAATAAATGACTGAGGAAGGCCTCAAGATGTAGTTGGAGAACAAGTATTCATTAACTTTAATATTTTAAGAACAAGGAGACATTCTGTGCAATTCTCAGGAAGGAGTTTTAAGCATTTAAGAGAAGTTTCAAATTTTGTTTATTTTTTTTGTTTAGTTTTGTTTTGTTTTTATGGCTTTTCTCTGTGCCTCCCTTCCATCCTACTATATAGCATGCAATTGAATTGCTCAGTGGAATTTCTTGCCAAATGGTGTTTTAGAGGTCAAAATATGAGCAGGCTCAAAAATGCATCAGGCATTACTCTATTGCATCTCTGAGGAGCTGTTAAGTGTGATGGTGATGATGCAACTCAGCTTCAGGAAGTTTTTACACAGCTGACTGCTGGATGCTGACATGGAGTATCATGGGAAGGGATGCTCCTTCTCTGCTATATTGTATTTTTAATAACATAGCGTGACTGTTTTGTTCTATTCTGAAGTTCTTTGCATTCAGACTGCATCAAAGTCTTGCAGGCTTTTTCTGCCTAACATCACTGCTGTATGCTTTCCTGTCTACTCCTCAGTTAAACACTCATCCTCACTACCACTGAGATATATTTTTTCTCCAGTCCTATCTATCCAGAATCATCTTACAGAGATCATTTTCAGAGTGACAGACTGTCAGACTGGCCATGTCTTTTTATGTCCTCCTGATGTGTCTTTTCTGGTGCATGAAATATTAGTATCTTGCCCTAAGCTTCAAGTCCTTCTTCACCCAGCTCTATCATAATGTTTCTCTTTGACAAGGTTTTTCTTCAAGCTGTAACACCACCCCTGTTGCCCATTTACTATTTTGCAAATGCACATTTGTTCCATACCTTTTGCTTGGATTAGGATTCCTTTGTAACATCACCTTTTGGTTTCATCTCTCTTCCCAAGTTGTTCCTTTCCTGAAATGCCTACAAAAGCATCAAGCTACTTCTACCTAGATATCGCTTCTTGTGATGCTAGCTGCTGATGTCTTACTGCTTCTAAGTATTTTCCTATCTCTTGACTGATACTTGCTCTCTAGGATTTTGGGGGTTCAGGGCAGGGGTTTTGTCCTGTGGTACTTGGTTACATGGTGGATGTGTTTGTACTACTGTTACTGCCGCTAATAGGAGTGTTTTATCAGTGTGCTTGGTTGATCTGGGATGCTGCTGTAAGAGGAAGTGATGTCTTTTAAACGTGTGAAAAGCTTTTATGAAATTCAGAGGAGATAGAACAAATTAATGACAGAGTAAGCCACTGAATGTTACTAAATGCACATTTATTTGTGGAAATGCCTGCACTGAAAATGATTGGACACAGACTTTATATTATATATACTGTCACTTTTCTGATGTTCCTTGCAGCTGCTTTTGAGGATTGTTGGAGGTGGGATACAGGAAATACTGGTCTGACCCAGTACTCCTGTTCTTGCATTGTTGGCTAGAATGTTTCTGGAAGCTGTAGCAAGTCTCCTTGGTGATTCTCTCACTTTGAAAATTGTTAAAGAAGACAATCTCAGTTAAATTATTTTGGCTACTATCATTTTCAGTGCATTTCATGAATGGATATGAGATATGGCACAGCTTAATTACCTTGATCTATAAAGTGTTTTTATCTCATGTTGATAGGATTAAGGAAGACCTTATTTGGACTATATGGACAAGGCATCCTTCGGTACAATGCCTAGGAAAAAAAAAAAAAAAAAGAAGAGTGCCTGCTTTGAAGAGTTCATAGTTTTAATTGCTGTTTATTCTTCATTTGTTGGAAAGGGTTTTCTATAACACAGTTAATTTTACACTCCTATTTGAAGTTTTATTTTTTTATGATGAAGCAAAGTGCATATTAAACAGATTGAATTCAGCAAAATTAAATGCTTGGATATTATTTTTGCTTGGTGAAACCCCAATGGCATAAAATTAATTGCGGTGCTGACTTGAACATTGCAATGAACATGTGTGAACTTCAGTGTGGGTTATACTTGTAGACCAGGATGCAGGCTATCTTATACATGATAAAAGTAAGCAAAATCAACTAGTAGTGATATGGGCATTAGTTTAAAGGGCATGCAATCAAAATATCCATTGATAACTTTTTGTCAAAGGTATGCAATATCAAACCCATATAATTTCTGTATGTTATTTTTTGAGAAAGAACTGATTTTTAATAGCTGTTTTCATAAATTTCTGAGTTTGCATGTTAACAGAGATAAGTTATCATATATGTAAGTTTAATTAATTGTATGCTCAAGTGTTTGAAGTTATGTATTTCAGTTGTATTAATGTAAAGTTGGCACTGCTAGAAATGCTTCAGATTTATCTAGGTAGCTGCAGGTATACAATTTACTCTTTCTTGAGTTCTAGCTTGAAATAATTTCCCTTGTGTTGATTTGTTTAAGGAAAGGGAGGTGAAAGACGAATTGTGGAATGCTGTTCATCAGGAGGTTGGTATCCATAACTAATTGTATAGTAGTGGTCTGATAACCACCTTAATCAGGAGGAGAGATTTGGGGAGTTCCAAGAGGGAGAACTGAAAGCTGGGTGGCCACATTTCCTGTCACCTTGAGAGGGAAAATGGTAATTGTATTCTAGAAAATTATTGTGTAGAGCAGACTTCTGTGGAAGATAAATGCAGCTCAGAAGCCTACAGGAATGTGCTAGAAAGAGAGTGAAAGGAAGCTGGATTTCTTCCTCAAATTCGGAAACAAATTTGGAAGTGTAGGAAACGGGCTGAACTCTTTTCAGGTTAGAACATCTATCAGTCTTGACCAGGGCCTGATTTTACTGTGTGATGTCATGAGAGGCTTAGGCTATGACTTGCTTCAAATCAGAAACCAGCTGAGTTTGGCAGGAACCTCTGGAGATCATCTAGTCCAACCCCGCTGCTGAAGCAAGGTCACCTGGATCAGGTGTCAAATTACATTTTGAATATCTCCAAGGATGAAGATTCTACAACTTGTAGAATCATTTTACCAACTTGTAGTGTTTGACCACCTCCTGGCAAAAGAGGTTTTCATAATATTCAATCGTAGTTGCCTGATTTTCAGCTGCTGTTTTCATCTCTTGTCCTAAAACTGTACGCATCTGCAAAGGCTCTGGCTCCCTCTTCTCCATCTGCTATCTAGTGGAATGCTATTCTTTGTAGCATTCCACTAGATAGCAGTAGACAGAAATGTCTTTATTTCACCTCCTGTGCTTATAGATGAACAAACCCCGTTCTCTAAGCCTCTCTTGGTATGTTATGTAGTGCAGTTCTCTTTGTGTCTTGGTGGCTTTCTATAGTTTCTTGCTCCAATATGTCCTTATTTTTATAAACTGGACTGGGTACTCCTGGTGCAATGTCACAGGTGTTGAAAAGAGAGGGACACCTACTGCATACATTCTAATTAATACAGCTCAGTGTGCCAGTGGCTTTCTTTGCTACAGAGCTGCACACTAAGGAGGCCCAGCACAGTCCTGAGATGTGGTGTGGAGTAGACCGGCTCTGAAATTTTAGAGCTGTCTAATAGGGAACACTGATTTTTTTGCATGTTAGTGCAGTACGGTGAATGCAAATTTTGCAATAGTAATGTTAAGGATGGGGCAGTAAGAGCAGTAATTTTGAGTGGCTGAACAAACCCTGATAAAAAGAAACACCACAGAAGATCGTCAGTCTTCAACTGTGAAGAAGTTTATTATATGTGATATTAAATATTGTGTAATTGAGTATATTGAGTTTAAGGGATAGAAATTCACCTGCAATGAAACAGTGGGAGTCTAGAAAAGAAAGATTAAATTGGAGCATTTAAAAATGTTTGGTATCATAATAGATATGATTATAATAGAGATCATAATATATAGATCATAAAATTATGGCTGAAGCACAATCCATAGGTAATGACTATCAGTTGTTTTCTAGAGGGAGAAACCACAGGAAGACACCAATCAGAAGTCTTTTTTATACCCATAATTATGCAAAACTCATCTGGGAACTGTGGATTTTTGTTTGTTCCTCTACTACTTAATATTGTGGACAGAATTAATCAGAAATGGAAGCATGTTACAAACACTCTTTAGCATCAATGGTTCATGCTAAATTCAGTGTCTGCTTTTTTAAATTTATTTATTGCTTATAAGCTGTGCCTTGGGCATCAAGAGGGCTCCTGCCACTTGGAGTTTTTTTATGGTTGCTACAAGTATATTCCTAAGTATTCTGGAAGAGACCATGGAAGTCAGTTCTATATTGCAGGTGATAGGTAATTTGAAATAAGTGAGAATTTTTCCGAGGCCCAGTGACACTGAATCTTTAAAAAGAGGTCCACTGAAAATGGAAATTTAACAGGAAGAAAATGGGAAGAAAAGTTTGTTTCTACATAAGAAATGGGTGCATGAGAAAGTTGCAAATAACTTTTAAAAACTTATGAAAGTTGAAGCTAATGACATTTTGTTAGCTCTGTCTGATATGTTTCCAAGAGATATGATGTGCTTCTGGAATGGAAAAAATGGGATTAAATATTAAAATTTACCTTCATTGTGCAGAAATGTTTTGCATCAAGTTGGCCATATAGTGCGCAAAATAAAGTCAAGTAAATAATTTTAACTGCTGCTCCGGACATTAAAAAAGAGCTCCTCTGATCATTCAGCACTTCAGAGCCTGATTTTTTAACCACTGTTACATGTCATATTGAAGCCTATTATCTCCTGAAAACAGAATTATTACAGGAAAGACGTTCTTGTTTTGGTAGGGTATCAAGCTGCTGGAGAAATGCCTGCTGTTCAAATGGGCAGCACACAGACTTAAACATTATCTTTTAAGGGGAACATTTTTCTTCTTGAAGTGAATCATAAAGGATTACACTGGGTGCAGAACATGCAAGACCACTACCTATAGGTAGTGCTGTTTTACTCTGCAGTTAGATGATTTCACTGTTTGGCATAAAACATATTAAAAGGCTTGCATATCTGATGCTTGCTTTTGTCCTTAAGTTTGAAACACTGTGCTTGTTTGTGGGAGGGCAGAGGGCTGAAAAGAAATTAAGAAAACCTCTGGAAAAGCTGACCTTAGTAAATAAGGAAATATCTTCATGTTCACTAAGGAACTGGCTTCATTTGTGAAACAGAAGGTCCCGGATGGAATCTCTTGTGAGAAAAGTTACCTTCTAAGTGAAACTATTGTAGAGTCTTACATAGTTGTGCAGAGCTGCACAGCATTTACTAGAAGGACCAGGTGAGAAGTACTGAAAATTTATACCTGATGGCTGGATTGAGGGTAGAAAGGGTCTTTTAATCTTCAGGAGGAAGAAAGGAATGCTAGTTGGTGGAGGCAGCATTTTTCTGGAAATCTCTTTAGCTTCCATTTGGAATTATTTGGGGCCGTATGTGGTGTGGACACTTCTTTCTTCTTCTCTTGATCCCATGGGCCAAAATGTCCATGAAGGTGTATCTGGCTGTGCAGTGAGAGCACACCTATGTTGCAGGTCCAAGCCCAGAGGCTGTGTGCCCATCCTTTTGTGATAAGATGGGGTCTCCCTTTCCTTAAGGAGCTCAGGACACGGGCAAGGATGATGTTGTGTGTGCATTGAATGGTTTGGTAAACTGCATTGCTGTCCAAGTACTCTAAGCTCTTTTAGTGAAGGGGAAGGCAGGGGGCAAGATCAGATTTGCAACAGAAGAATTTGTAGAGAAAGTGGGAACAAGGACTTGTAAAGGGCTGTGTGTTTCTCCATCAAAGCAGTCGGGTGGAGGAAGCTGGGGAAGGCTGAGCAGGCATTACTCGAGGCAGCAGAGAGGGACAGAGGGCAAACAGGAGAGCGGGCTTTGGACACAGCCTTCTGTCCAGCAGCTGGTGCTTCAAGCATCGTACTTTCACTTCGAAAGGCCTATAATCAAAGTCTGAAATAAGTACTTTTAAAAAAGAAAAGGAAATTGGTGTGCTTTCTTGCTCGTTATGACTTTTAAATGAGAGGGTGAAGCTTGAACTCTCTTATAGGTGGACATTACAGGCCAGCTCCTTGTTGGTAAACAGATATCATTGTGGTATGCAGCATGGCACTACTTTTATTTAATTTGTAGAATTTCTTTCACAGTAGAGTGAACTAAAATAATTATTCACCTCTGTACATATCTACTCTGGACAGCTATTTTAAACAGATTTCCTTAGTTGAGTACTAGTGTTGGCTTGTTAAGCTGAGGCCCAATAGAATAGGTACTTCAAAAAAAAATCATGGTATGGGTTTAGAGAACTGTGAAGATGCTTTATAACATTTAAAGGATGTGGAAGTTTTCAAGATGCTGAAAACTTTGTGCAAGAAACAATATATTCATAATTAAAATAGAACTACCTAAACTGCTTAATAAAGTGCTAATAGGATATTTAGAAGTGTGCCTTGTAATAATACCAGAGATATACCTCTCTTATATGAGATTGTTTTAAGATTACATATCGACAGACATGTTTTTGGCAGTGATTGTTATTACATCAAACTTGATTTTTTTTTGCCTCTGGAGAGCACATAAAAGCTTTCTATAGCAAACTCCTTATTAGTAATGGATTCCAACAGATGAAATTTGAGTATTTAATCAAGAAAAAAATCTCATTTTTGCATAAGGCCAGCAGCATAAAAGCCACAGAATTCTGAGGTTTTATCTCTATGGTCAGGCTCACTATAAAAATTGTCAATATACATTTCTCCACATCAGATTTTTTAAGATAATGTAATCAGCTGCTTTGATGACACGATATTTATTAGAGTTCTTATTGAGATATAGATTTATTTATTTGTCCATAGAGATAGCAAAACAACTAATGAAAATAATATAGAGCTAACTTTTCATAAAATATTACCACTTGTATAAAACTGAGCTAAAAATATAATGATAAACTATGATCGCTCTTGATCACAAATAAATTATTAAAAATAATTCACTGGCTGCCTTTTTACAGTTAAAGGTAATGAAATTTATGAAGCAGTCTTAAGTTCTACATTTTCAAAAATATGGGTATGATATACGTAAACAAAACCTGTAAATTGTTTTGTGCTTACCATGAAATTTTAAATTTCTCAATTAACTTGCCTGTCAGAAACAGTTTTTCACATATTCATGTTTTGTGCTTGAGACCAAATAAGGCAGATAAGTATAAATATCTTATACGTACAAAATATACGTATATAAATAAAGACACATCTTGTGCCCGGTACTAACCAGGGCAAAGAAAAGTAGTAGTGGTAGTAAGTTCATCACAAAAAAATGCCCTTCCCAAGAAGCACAAAGCTTCTCCTAGAGGCTGTTGTTCAATGAGTGGGGAATGTGACAGAATATGCTGTAGCAAAGTTGTCAGTGTTTACACTTTTCTTATTGGAAGGGTGTTCATTACTGCTCTACAGATGAATTTACCACTGTGCAATGTAAAATAATTTGGCAGATGTATTTTATTTAGATAAATGAATATAAATCAGCCCTACACTTTTTTTTTTTTTTTTTTTT
>VWZN01019102.1:66454-95341 GCA_013396955.1 Regulus satrapa
TTTTTTTTTTTTTTTGAGAATTTAGCTGTGCAGCAGAAATATACTAAAGCTTTTAAATTTTTTTTCAGTGGAAAATATTAGTTTACAGATTAGAAGAAAAAACTTCAGTATTTCTGTTGATTTACAATATTTTGCCTGTGCAGAAGAGATTGCTGCCGTTAACTAAGTTTTCTGAACTGATTAAGAGAGTGGAAATAATTTTAAAAAGAGGTTAATATTGTAAGAATTATTCTAGAAATTGAAATTAGCTCCTGGAATACTTGAATTTCTAATCTGTAACAGTACCTAAAAATATCTAATGACAATTCTTATATAAATGAGGTCAAATGCATTGTCAGAGGAGTTTATATATATTCACAAAAATAATTGGAGTAGGAAGGCCAACTTGTCAGATATACTGAGAATTCTTAGAAACTAAGGGGTTTGAATGAAAATCTGGGTGACTCTTAACTAATCTTGCTCATAGATCAAAATCCAAGCCTATCCAGGGAGATTGGATTTGATCCACTGATATTGAAATGTTGAAGAGAGAGGCAGTATCTAATGTTCTTCCATTTAAAGTGGATTTAGTAGCAACAACAATGTCAAAATGATTGAAATTTGCATTTTCCAGGCTTTAGGATCATACTGGGAATATCAGTGTGGATTAGTCGTGAGCTCTCTTTTCTCTAATAGAAACCAGTGAAAAAAAAAAGGTGTAAACTGTGAGTAATTTTTTGCCATTACTTATATCCAAACAATTCCACTGGTGTTAATGAAGTTTCAGAGTGTAATTGAAAAGAGAAATTGGCCCTCTGCTATTGAAATTTAATATATATGCTGAAAATGTTTTTGAGGAAAAAATAAATGAGCTCTAACTAATAATTCAAGTAAAAGATGGGATTTGCTTAGCTTTAGGTTAAAATCTTGATGGGACAAACACTCTTTTGCCTCAAAGTTTTGTGATTATTTGATTAATACATTGGTGTTGATTTTTGCTTTATCAGTGAGATGCCCCCAAGAAGAAGTGAAATTGAAAAAAATTGATTAATTGCTGCTTATAATTAAACACATAGAAATTAAAAAGAAATAGTATTGATATTTTATTTTATTTTAATGCAGGATTCCTTGGAGACAAGATTAATTGAAAGGAGAAAGAGAAGCAAGCCCTTAAGGCCGGATAATGTATTGCTTTCAATTTCACTTGCTAGTATAAACAATGCAGATGCTGAAGTTCCCCAAGAAATTGAAACTTGGGTTTGCAGATTTGTTCAAGTGAAAATTTTCCATAAATCCTAGTAAATTACATTAAAATTTCTAGCTTTAGAGAAAAGCTACCTTAAAGGAAAAAAAAAAAACAAAACCCAAAAACTAAAAAAACCCCCTGATGTTCTTTATTGAACATCTTTATTGTTCTTTATTATTTAAAAATGCAGGGTAATATTTTCGAAACAGCCACAGTGGTTCAGAATCTCAAATTTCACTTTCAGATATAGTTTATCTACAGAAAGGTTAATCTCATTGAAAAGCACAAAGATATGTAGGTGCTTAAGTGTATGTTTTGAAAAATGTAACTTTGGTTTCCCAGTCACTACTATTTGTTAAATTTTTGCCATCTAGCAATTAAATTCTTTTTGGATTGTGATTTTCATAGAAGAACATGTCAGTATCAAAGAGCCTCATCCAGTTTTCAGTAGAAGCTGGACTGTTCCCTATTCTGCCAGAAATAAATGCTTTTAAGAGAAATGGATAAATTCTTTGAAGATGTGAAAACCCAATATCAAACAGTAGATAGTGAAGGGTGTCAGGATTTCACACAAGAACATTTAAAGCCTAATAAAAATATATTAAATACGCAGATATTTCCAGCTGAATTTTAATACCAATTCTGTATAATCGTATGTTTTTAGATATAACTTCCAAAATGCACTGGTGATCTTCTAAGTGTATGCTAATGCAGCAAAAATTCTCTTCCAACTCTTTGGCCCAGCCTTTCAAACCCTTGTGTTTCTAATTCAGATTTAGTAGTCAAGTACAGGGATCTTACCCAATTAAAGATTTTCAGAATCACTGATATATTTAATGAATGAGTGCTCATTGCTAACATACAGTATGCCAGAACATCAAGTTATCCAAAGAACAGAGCATCCATTTAAGATTTATTTAAAATTAAAATAAGCAAAACTAGACAAAATATGAAACAGATACAGTGCTAAAAAATGTAGGAAAAAAAGAGCCCTGGGATAAAACTTTGTGTTAAATTTAGGGAATTTGTATTCTTCTGTTTGTCTTGTAATGTTGATCTGTTCTGTCCTTACCATTCAGAAGCAAGCAGGCAGAAGGTTTTATTTTAGATTTTTTTGTGTGCCCATCTAGCCTTTTCTTTCTATTATTTTAAGTGCATGGCACAAGTTTATTTCTGCTTGTGGCTAGGGAAGTTGCTAAATGCCTCCTCAGAAGGCTGGCTGTCCTCCGAGCCAATTGAGACGTTCTGTTCTGCCAGCTCCTAGGGTCAGGGAATCGCTGTGCTGGCAGGAGCACCTGGCATTTGTCACAGAGGACATTCCCCTGTTGTGTTTAGGCCATGCCATGATCGCTTTAAATACTTCAGATTAATGTGTCCCAAAAAAGGGAGAAAGAATCCCTGACAAGCATTGTAGTATTAAGCAGGTAAAGCTTTGTGAAGCTCTACCAAAGGTTACCAAAGATGTGGCTTTTCTTCTGTTGTGACAGGGGTACAATGATTGCATATTTCTAAATTCCTAATTGAATTTTATTTTGTGATGCGCCTTGGAGTATCATTGCTGACCAACTCAGCCCTGTTTCCAAGCTCACAAAAGTAAATTAATGGAAAGACTCTCACTGTTTTCAAGTGCGTTTGAATCATTCTCTTAGTATAACTTTTATTTAAACTCTGCTTAGTGGTAGTTTTAACGTGTCTAATATTATTAACTAGGTTTACAGAATAATTAAATTAATATATTTTATTATGTTTTTTGTCTGATAAATGATCATATTAGTCATTGCGCTTACTAGATAGTGCCTGTAAAATGACTTGTTACTTCTCAGAAATTGAGTATTATTCCTGAAGTTTTGGGCAGCAAGGTATTTTTCACATTATAAGCCTAAGAAAAAAAGGTAAAAAAGTGAGCTATCAGTTAGGTTAGAAAGTATCTCTGTCGGAATTTTAAAAACATAATCTATCCAGATTGTATGTTGCACTTCATTTTCAGAAGTCACGACTTTGGTTAGATTTTGAAAAATTTTTGAACAGTTATTAACTCACATTCACTAAAGAGTTTTATTAAAAAAAGAAAAAGGTTATTTTCATGAAGAGAGAAAGTTGAGTTTTTCTAATCCTTAAGTATCCAGCTGATCTCTAGTTATTTATGTTTGGCCCATCCCATAATATCACCATTAATGTTTGTGAATTTCTCAACAGGTGTCCAGCATACTTCACAGGTTTAAATACCTCTTTCAGTGCTGTGTCTTGGGCTCACAGTCCTCTGTCAGTAAGTTTTTCCCTATTTCTGTGAAGTGCAAAGGCACACATTGCCATGGGCACTGTGCACACAGCTAGAGAAGATTTTAATTATGAATCTTTTAGCAGAGAGGGTACATGAGGCATTACTGCTCAGCCATTACTCTCTCTGTCCCTTCATCATTTCTTTTGATTTGCACAAAAGATACAGGAATTCCCCAAACACCATTCTATTCATTAGGGTCAGTTTTATATTTTAATCTCTGTGCTGGGAAAGCTTGCGCTTATTTTCCTCTCGACAACAGTACACAGAACCAGGTTATTAGTTTGTGTTAAGTACTGTGGCTCCACTGGCTCCAGTGCTATGTTGTCAATTTACACAAGCTGAGTATCCAGCTGAGTATGTGCAGTGCAGCTAGGAAATCCCATCAAAATTCGTTCCAACTTTCCTCTTCTGCTTTTCCTATTCTTTTCTCTCTGTATATGTTTTCATGCCTTAGATGCAAAAACATTCACTTACTGTAGGTACTGGAGCCAAAATTTTATATAATGTCTTGCTATTAGTCACCAAAATAAATCAGTGCCGGTAAGATGTTCAGGTTCTCTTGGAAGCTCGCTCTTACATTTAAAACATCCGATTTTTTTTCATCATTTGGGGCGTACTGCAGATGAAATCAATAAGAGAGCCTTCTCTGATTTCAATGAGAGGTAGGTAGCACTGCCATTTCTGAAATTCCAAATTGTAACTAGGTACTGGATGTCTGTTTTATGCTTTCACATTTGTGAGTCTTAAAAACAGCATGGTATTTCTATTCCTGACAATTGATAAATGCTTGATATGTAGTAAGATATAGAGTGAATTTTATCAATGCACAGTATGCCTTGAACTTGTTGCTTTCCTTGGTTTTTTGTTATTTTTGTAAACACCTTAATTTTTCTTAAATTAAGAAATTTAAGAATTTCCTAAATTATGAAATTATGGTGCTCTTTGGAGTCTATTTTCTACCTGTATTACTTTTAGGTAGGAGCAGAGTTTTCACAAAATTCTCTTTATCTTAACACTGACTATTGGCAAAACAGCTACAAATCCAGGGCAAGCACGTATCATTGTCAACATGAGTTATTAAAAACATCATCCTTTGATAGTGGTGTAAAATTTTATATTTCCAAAAGACTCATACCCACCCACACATACACACATGCATGCACAGTTTTAATTCAACATGCTAATCACTAGTTTTATTCTCTTTGCTTTTGAAGAGTAAGTCAGAAAGACTCTAGTCCTATTTATCTTGGAGAATAATTTAAATCTATTTATGTAGAGAATTGCAAATATAATTTCTCCATTTCTTAGGAAAAGCACCAGCATTCCTACGACGACAAGGACCAGAACACATGTATAGCATATCTTCAGAGCCTCAGTGATGTTACCCTATGCTGATTTTGGTGTTTCTTTATGCACCCTTGCAAGGCAGTAGACCAAGGGTAGTTACAGGCAGGCAGATAAAGAAGGAACTGAGAAACTGGTGATTGTCTACTTTTATGTGAGGTACTTAAAAAAAATCCAAAAGCAAGTCACTTAGAAAATAGCTAGGCTGCAGTTATTAGAAAATAAAAATAGTTAAAATTATATGTTAAATGAAAATCCTGTTAGTCATAGGACTAGCAAGGCTGTCCTCATTACTGCAGGATTTTGAGGAGGAAAAGGGATGTTATTTTAGTTTGTTTTGCTTCTTTTGTCTTCACACATTGTAAGTCTCTGACCAGGTCTGACCATTATATGTTTTTTTACTGTCATCACACTACAGCCAAGAGCTTGATCAGCTTTTGGCAGTCCTGTATTATAAATTAGTGGTAAAATATTAATAAAGAAGGAAAACAGACTTATGAATGACTGGCTGTAAATTGAAGCCTGAATTCAGATAGAATGAGTTGTTCATTTTAAAGTTACAGGGAGTTGACTGGTTTGGCAGAAATCTTGCTAGGAAGTGGTTTTGGATTTTGGTTTACTTCTATGGGAGTCGCAAGGAATTGGAACTGGGCGTTCCTTGAAATGCAAATTTTTGCCAGGGTTTTTTGAGCATGGCCATGGAAACCAAGGAGCCTTAGGTACTCATTGGCATTTCCCACTCTTTTTTATGGAACTCTGCAATTAAGAGCCCATCAGTCTGGAGTGGCTGATTGGAGAAACAGAGGGTTCTTTCTTAAGTGGAAATATGCTTTCTCTGACTCAGATCTACCCTCTGGATCTCATTCTGAGTTGTCTGGAGTGTCAGGTTTAGTTAATTGTATATTCCCGTTGAGAAGGAAAACTGAGAAAAACTGCTGATTTTGGTTTGTTGCTTCGTATTTTCAGAGGCTTGGGTGGTTTTGTCCCGAACTCTAAGAAGGCCATTGTAAATGTCGAATGGTATCTTGGAAAATGAGTTATTGTTGACTAGAAAGAATAGGTTCAGCATAAACAAATGGTCTGAAGGGAAGATCTGACTAATAGAAACCAAATTTACACATTAACCACCCTCCCCCCCTGATTGAGCTTTACCTCAGTTAAAAAAATAATGAAGAGCTGCATGTAAAATTTTCTACAATGTCATGAATTATAATACTGAATCCAGTGTCATTAAATTGTTGGGGTTTTTTTTTGTTTCTTGTCAGCTACAACAATTTCAGCAAAGCACCATCCGTGTGAAAGTATGAATAAAATTCAGGGAGTAGCATCAAGGACTTCTGAGCTCAGGAAACTGAGTTTGGCAGTGCTAATTTGTATTAAAGTTGTTGTTGCATGACAGCAGGAAAAAGATTTAATGCTTGCCACCTGAATCAAGCCATGGAACATTGGTTTCTATAACTGCCATGAATTTGAATCAAGGCCAATATCTCTAAATTTGAAATAAACTGATACTCTGTCTTGAAAGAAGATACAGGCCACTTATGTTGCAGAAGGTATTTAGAAAATGTATTTCAATTTAATTTTCAGCAGTATATATCTTTCAAATTTTTAGGCACTTTAGCACTAGCCTTTTTGGCTTTTTCTGTATTCCAGCAACTATGTAGCCTTTCAGCCATTTATTTGTCAATATCCAGTCTTAAACTACTACTGATTTGCACAAGACCACAGATGCTGATTTTACTCCCACTATTGCTATGCAGCTGCTCACCTTAATTTGAAAGTCATTTTTCTTTTGTATATAACTGCATTAATGGAGAAAATCAGATTTCAAGCCAAGTAGTCACACTACAAAGCTTTAAAGTCATCCAATACAAAGCTTTTACCATGAGCCTAAGTGTAGCATCATTGTCTTTACAACACCGTGTAGTGTGATGATATCTTTCTTTCTAAAGGAACCCTAACTGCTTTACAACAAGCAGTTCATGTTTGGAATTTCTTTGTTTCTCTTCAGAAAGCAGGCAAGAACCATATGAAATTCTTTTCTCTGTCTGGACTGTCGGAATCTCTGTGCAAGTGCCACACATTTACTCATATAGATTATCATTGTAAGAAGAATAATTTGAATGTTTTAGCTGGTACCTGGGAATAGTGAAACAAACCCCTTCATTCCTTAATGAAATTAAGTACATTTCCTTAAGTAAATTAAATTTTGAGCTTCTTACCAGGGCTGAGTGCACAAGATCATGTGACATTTTAGGACTGGGAGTGAGAGAACTAGGTAACAACTCTTGAACCCAGCTGCTTTCTTTCTACACATGCCCTCTTACAAGTAGTGTCTGTTTTTCACCGAGTACTGAAGATCCTGGTGAATGATCCATTACATGTGAATAACGTAATCCACCATTGTAATCTAGCTATCTAGATTGAAACCCAGCAGCTGTTTCATAGCATGTAAGAGCAATAGACAAAGATCTTGTGATGGAAGGGGAAAAAGGTACTGTATGCATATGAAAGTGCCAGGGAAACTCGTAGAGGCAGAAGGCAGCTATTCCGCTAAAATTATTTGATGTCTTTGTTGTCATATAACATACTTTCTGGGGTTGTCTTTCATGTCCCTGATGGAGCCCTGAGGATATACTCCATTTCAACCCTGTTTTTAACCTCTCCCTGTGCTCAAAGACACAGCTTCTTGGTGAGGAGGATGAGATTCTCTTCAGAGCTGAACAGTGCTGCTCCTTAATCGGCTGAAGTGGTGCTTGCATGATAACAAGAGGTACTAGTCTCACCCCAGGTTGTGCCAGCTTGGGAAGTTACAGAGAGGCTGGAAATTTAACCCAGATCTATGGCATAGTAATACAGAGCATTATCTTTAGGCAAGCAGGCCTAGCTACAGTCCATAGTTGAAATTTAAAGTAATTTAAAAAATGCATTCAATTTTAAATGCCCCAAGGTTCCTACCATTTGTGAAGCTGTATCTCTTTCAAAGTATTATGAACGACACTGAATTTTTGCTTTTGGTGGATATGTTATAAATATGAAGGATGATAAACTTTAGGGGTGACTACTAGTAGAAGAAAATAAAGAAGTACTTGCACTGTCAAGTGTCAGTGCTGTCATTTTAAGGGGCTACATAGCAGGAAGACTGAGTAGAACTGCTATTATTGAGCTTGTGGAACAAAATTTCACAATAATTTATGCCTTTTTTTATTAAGGGTGTGGGAGGTAAACTTAGTTTGCAGCACTTTCTACTGATCATGGAGGATGTTCTGCAGTATTTTTCATAGATAGATGTCTTTACATGCTTGTGATCTTTTGTGTGTAGTTTTAATTTATTCTGCTGAGTTGCAACTTAAAATGTTTTATGGTATATCTTCCTAAACCAGATAGGTACACCATATTATTGCTTAACTTTCATGGTGCTGTGTAGTCTCTTCTAGTATCAAATGTCTGTATTACACATTAATTTAAATTTTGAGGGGAAATAATAATTTTAAGAGGAGTGAATGAGTAAAACACAGTCTATATATATTTTTTTTTTTTTTTGGGGGCGGCTTTTTTTCTCAACGCAAAAGCAATTGTTGAGAAACATGCAGAAACACTACCCTGTTTAGCTTTCATTTTTCAATGATCCTTGAGATCAGTCTCTCTTGTGACTGAGAATCTTACATTATTTTCACATTTCAAGAAGTTTCGCACAGTCAAGAATTCTTGATTTTGGACTACTTCTCTGAAGTTTTTTAGCATGATTTCCTTCAAAAGCAGACCCACTTTTTTTCCTTTTATGCTTTAATGCTCTTTTTAGTATGCACATGGCACGGTACTTGTGATGGACAACAGGCTAACAGTGTGCATTCAGTGCATGATGTTATTTTTAAAGCAAAAAACTTCTCTAAAAAATATCTGTTACCATAAAGCAGTGGATTGTCTTCCTTGCAATAATTTCATTTATTTTGTTGAATTAAAGGGAAAAAGGAGTAAATGAAGAGGTATTTGTCTTGGATCCCAGTGCCACAAGCTCAGCCTGGATTTTGAAAGTCTACCTATATTCTTTCTGGTGCATGGATCACCAGCAGTGAGGAGCCCTACAAGTTGTGCGGATGCATAAGCCATGTACTCTCCTGTAACTGCTGACTATGTAAAAGGAAAACTGAAAGTAGACAAACATATTTTCCCATTAAAGCAATTATGAATATTCCCAGCAATTGCAATAGGATTATATAATGTTTGAATTTATTTTAAAATATTTTTTATTTTGAATGATAGTAACAGTCACATCTCTTCCTGTCATTAGTGCATTGGATGAATGTATTAAAGTAATAGGTCTTATTATCCTGGGGTGCCTTGGGAAGAGTGTGGTCAGGGGGTCGAGAGATGTGATCCTCTCCCGCTTGGCCTTAGTGAATTCTACATCTAGAATTCTGCAAACAGTTCTGGGCTCCTCAGTACAAGAAAGACAAGGAGCTACTGGACAGTGTCCAGTGGAGGCAACAGAGATGATCTGGGGTCTGGAGCATCTCTCTCATGAAGAGGGACTGTGGGAGCTGGACCTGTTTAGCCTGGAGAAGACTGAGAGGGAACCTTATGAGGCATATAAATATTTCAGAGGCAGGTACCAAGAGGAGGGTGCCACTCCTCAGTGGTGCCCAGTGACAGGATGAGGAGCAATGGTTCTGAACTAAAACACAAGAAGTTCCTCCTCAACATGAGAAAGAGCTTCTTTACATTGAAAGTGGCATTGGAATAGGCTGTCCAGAGAGGTTGTGGAGTCTCCCTGTCTGGAGACATTCAAACCCCACCTGGAGGTGTTTCTGTGTAATTTGCTCTAGGTGACCCTGTCTGGGCAGGGAGGTTGGACCAGCTGATCTCCAGAAGTCCCTACCAACCATATAGATTCTTTGATTTAGCTTGATATAACATTATAGATCTGTTTGGGGCATGTTTCTCTTCTTTCCACAGGAAAAGACTGGGATTCCAGTTCCAAATGACATATGAAAAGCCAAGGTTCTCCCAAGTCCTACCTCTGTCAGAATGTGTTCCAGAGATATTTCTTAAGAAAAGATAATAGAAAACAGGCTTCTCCTGTTTTAACATTGCAGGTTTTGGACAATTATGTGGTGTTTGCCTACTGGAAACATGGTGTGTTTTTGGCAGAATATGTTGCAGCTGGTATACTAATTGGTTCTCAGGATACTCCAGATACTCAGGAAAATAACAGGCATGGGCTTATTATGGGTGATAAGGTATCATCCTCATCAACTGTGTGTTATTTTACAAATATATAAATATAAATATATATATATATGTATATATGTATATGTATATATATACACATATCACCTATATCTCAGTTTAGTAATAACATCCAAAAACATGCACAACCTAAAGTATCTTTATTTCTAAGTACACAGAAGCTTGTGGACATTGTGTGTTATTACTTGTGATTGCAACAACAGCTAGAATTTCTCAGTTCAAACAGGCTACAGGCTATGTACATACACCTCTCCATTTGTAGTGTGTAGCTCTATACTGATAACATGTGACATTTTTCCTGGTGCAAAGATGTCTTTGTTTAGGCTGGGTTTAACATTCTAATCAGATACTAGGAAAAATTCTTAGTCCAGAAGGTGGTAGAGTACTGGAACGGACTCCCCAGGAAAGCAATCATAGCCCCAAGCTTGAGAGAGTTCAGGAAGCATTAAGACACCACTCTTGGCACATGGTGTGATCCTTGGGGTGGTGTAGTGCAAAGCCAGGAGATGACTTCGATGATCCTTCCAACTCAACATGTTCTATGATTCTGAGTACATACCTATCTTTCAAATGAAAGCATTTAAAAAGTACTTGCAAAATGCTTTCTTTTCCCTTTTATAAATATACTTTGTTGGAATGCTCCAATAGACCAGCTTTGAAGATATCAAAGTTTTCTTAATTATAATTTTATCATTTGTTTTGGGATCACCCAAACTTTCCTTCCTGTAAGAGAAGTTCTTGTTCCGCACTTATGCTGATGATACCTTTCAGCAATTTTACCTTATTATGCCTTCCCTTTATGTTTATGCCTGTAAGACACCCTAGGAAGTGAAGAGAAAGTAAGATCCAGCATAAAGTACAGTTTCATGCAGTGAGAATTCAGAGTATTTGCAGAAAGAAAAGCTATTGCTGATATATGTATTTGTCCTGTTGAAACCTTTTTAAAGTTTCCTTTCTTCTGTAGTTGATTTTTCCCTTTCATGGACTTAATTGGGAGTGATGATACATAACAAATGCATTAAGGTACAGAACATTCACAGGCTGAATGTGAAAATGCATGTCTGTGAGGTAGATAATATTTTATTTTCGTAAGACGCATAACTGAGAGAGGAGTGTATTTATGTTTTACACCTTGCCCAAATAGTGGACTTCTCTGTGATGTAACCTATTTAGTCGCAGAAACTTCTCTGTGTAGCTGCCCTGCGGTGCTGAAAGCAAATTATGAATGCTGTACTGTTTAAGAGCAGAAAGGTTTGCCTGGAAGAGAGCGGTATGCCTGGGCCCCCTGCTATTGAGAAGATGCCAGTCAGAAATGAAAACGTCTTTCATGAAACTATAGCGAACTTCCCTGTGATACAGTACAATAATGCAAGGAATTTTTAGTCAAAACCTGTAAAAATTAGTACAATACCTTGAATGTTGCAAAGAAGTGTTGGCTTATAAGGGACTATTTTAAGATCTCACTGCCAAAAATATGTGTGGTTCTAGTACAGTTTTAGAAGTGACAGGATTGAGGAGTTTTAAGCCTTTCNAAAAGATGTCTTCTGAGAAAAATGCTTTCTGCATGACATCAGAATAAAGGAATGTTCCACACTATTCAGCATGCTTAAAAGTATTGGTTGACTGAAATAACATTACATTTAAAATTAATGCTAAACAGAAAGCCAGTTAAGAGAAAAAAATAGAGTAAATAATGTTTCTGCAAACTTTTATCTTTAAGAATCATCGATTTATTGAACTTTATTGAGGTGTTTCCTTTAAAACAATCAAATTACACCCTGTTTAACAGCACAGTAAAATAAAGAAAACTGCTGCTTTTTCATGTGCTGAAATGCATGCAGACACAGGTATAGATTGAAAAATAGGAATTGGAATATAAAAAGTACATAGATATAGAAAAGTTAATATATTACTCTAGATGGGAGAAAGTTGTAAGAAAGATATTTGCTCAGTGCAAAAATCCTACAGTTTTTTCATTGTCAGTTGTTAATTTTTGTTTTGTCTGATGACCTCAATTTATTTTTTCATGTAGTATTAATAACAAAAGCTAATTATTATCACAATTTATGCATTTATGAAAGTGTTTCTTTTTCTTGAGCAATAAAAATTACATTATTGCTTGGACAGTAACCTTTCAATTATTCTTTGGCATGGCATAATTTTCATTGGCACTTGGGATAATCAAAGAAAAATTGGAAAATTATTAAAAATGGCAAAAGCAAAAGGTGGCACTTAAGGAAGTATCTTCTAAACCAACAAAGTACCCATAATAAACCGTAAAATAAAAGTAGTGAAATTAGTAACTGCTTTGAATTAAGCATTGTATGAGTTATAAATGTAGGGATCTCACTGTTCAGAATTACAAAACTTCAAATTTATTTATTTCTTGTGTTTTTAGTGAATAATTATACATTGCAGATTAATATGTTTCTTGTCAAAAAAAGAGAAGGCTTAAGATGCACTTCAGCTCATAGGTGAGAAGGAAAGCTTAAGTTCACAAGATGAGATATAAATGCTTTCATATCCAACCATTGGTACATTGCTGTGAAAACCTACATGGATTTTTAGGACAGAATAGAGGTCCAAACATAGTCCTTTAGAGTGTGTGGTGGCAGGGATTTCACAAATGCAGATGTCAGTCATATTTTTCAGTGACGGCAGAGGAGACTGGAAGTTGGGAGAGCTGCCAGTCCCCATCATCAGTGAGACTTTTTTGCAGTGCAGCTGTTCTAATGTGGGTACAGGCCATAAGCTGCAGGTGTCATCCAGGTTTTACTGTTGATTATGAGTTCCCTTAAATTTAGATGTATTTTTAATAAGTTAAACCAATGTAAGACTCTGTGATCTAAGCAGAAAAATGAGAACACTTCCCCAAAGCTGAAAGGAGCAAGCGTGGCTGTTTGAGTAGGTAGTCTGTGGGAAACACTTGCATCCCCTCCTGGAGGTATGCTGCTGGCTCTGGACCTTTCTCACCCTGCAGTCTTTGAGTAGGAGCCTGGCTGAGCTGGGGGAGAGATGAACCAAGGTGTGGGATAACCTGAGTATCAGCAGAACTACAGCACTAAAAGGAACAAGGGAATTACTGGCTTTTTTTCAGAAACGCGACTTTCTGTGTAAGTTTCCGCAGTTCTGTAAACATCTGTGGGAATAGTGTGTGCTGTTTTATAAAGCTCTTGGAAGAAGAAGGGAGAAGAGAATTACATGATAAGAGAGAATTTCTATAATGTTGCTAATTCTCATCTAATTATGAGTTAATGAGTCTCAGTATTTTACTTGAAATGCCCTAGCATTCTGTGCTTATGGGGTTTTTTTTTAGCCAAAAGCTTTATTGAGACTCTGAAAACCTTATAGGCTCAAAACCAGGAAATCTTATACCTTGAAATTTATTGTTTTTATTACTATGTTATCATTCTTGGCGTGCATCTCATGAGAATTTTTATTAGTGCAGTACTCAGCCCTTCTACATTGGGTACCTATTCAATGAATCCATGCAGTGTCTCATACCAAATGAGACACCACCCGTTTTCACATCTGGGAGCTTGAGAAGCATCACAATTCATGAAAAGCAAAGCAGAGGAAGGGGGACATAATGCTTTTTGTATGGACTCTCTGCAGCAAGTCATGTCTGTACAACAGGATATTTCAGAGAGAAGAATTTTGTTGTGTGTTTTCTTTTTACCATTATCTGAAAGAACAACAATACTGCATTTGATACATAGAGCTATTTGGGGCAATACCTAGAATATATTGAGATTAACCCAAATATATTGAATAACCCAAAAACCCCCAAAAACCTATGTTATTATCTTTAACTTTGCATATTGAAAATAAATACTAAGGTAGTGAAGATACCATCAGGCAGACAGCAGGTGGGCCAACCAGCAGGAGGGAAATGATACTTGCTGCACCTGTTCTGCACACTTAAAAGAAAAGTTTAAAAAATTGGAAATTCCTGTATGACTCCTACTTTTATTCTGTAATTTCATTACTGTATTTTCCTAGTTTGTCTTCAAATTTTTAGGAGGGACACCTGGAGATTTCAAAGCAATTTATTCTATGTAGGTGTTTAGTTGTATTCTTACACACACACACACATGTATATATATATATATATATATCTATATGTCACTATGCTGCCTGAACTGTAGTGTGGTGCTACAGATGGTAATAAACCATTTTTTATTGTCCTGATTGAGATAGTCCACTACTATTATTCCCCTTTTACAGGTGGACAAAAGCAAAGTACAGGAAGAGGTCAGCATCAATTCATGGCTTAACTGTAAACATAATTTATGGGTTATATCTCAATTGTGTGGAGGATGGTGTCAGTGCATAAAAATGGCTTTGGTTTCCTTTTGCTCTCTTGCAGCTCTGCTGGTTCAGTAACCCTGTAGTTCACTGAAGAATTTGCTGTCTGGTCTAATTTTAGTCAGATTTGAAACAGCTGCAGGGGTCAGAAAGTACATCATATATCAGTGTGGCAAAGGAAGTGGCTAAGCCTGTGCCTATTTTTCTTGCGCAACGAGCAGTAGGGAAGACAGGAGCACACAAGCCCTAGGTTAGCTTGTGGTGCAGTAGGATCAGCTGTTAACTGGTCAGAGCAAGATTACCCAACTGAGTCATTATTAGGGCCATTGGATATGGAGCACCTGTTGTAAAGCAGACGGATTCTACAAGTAGGTTTGGCTCTTAAGTTGCTGGCTCCCCGGAGGTGACTGTGAGCTATTTAGGGGATGTTTCTACAGAGGTGGTTGATCTAAGAAATGCTTGCAGAAATAGGGTGTTTGGTGTTCCTGGCTTCCACTCTTCGCTGTGCTATGACTTGTTCCAGATAAATATGGGTAGGTAACTTTGCTTTATTTCTCTCTTCTTCCTCCTTGGTGGAATTTTACATTGTTGCTTAATATTGATGCTGCAAGCATTAGTGGTTGTATCATCAGTTTGACTATCTGAATTCACAAAAACCATGGTGGTGGTCTTTGTTCTTGTTGTGCTGTCATTTCTTTCTCAGCAGTCCTCTGCTACCCGATACAGCACATGCAGATATTTTTAATTTTATATTAGAGTCAAAGTGTATGGAGTAAAGAGTGTTGAATAAATTAGGAGGACTGAGAATTTACGGTCTGTTTTGTTTTCTGGTGATTGTGATTCTTGATGAAACTGTATTTCTGCCTTCAGAAGTTGGATCATATTCAAAAATCCAATAACACCCCTTGGAAAGCTAAGCATTTGTGATACTTAATAAAAGTTATGTGCAAGATGAGGAATATTTTTGTTTTGAAGGGCTAGTTTTGCAAGTAAATACTCCAAGATGCCGTCTGTACTTATGGTGTGAGGATGAGGATTTCAATTACTAATGAAAGCTTCATAAAAAGAAGCCCTGTGGCTAGTTACAATAGTAGGACTACAGTAGAGTTATATAGGGTAGGAATTAGTAATTAGTATGTTTGTCATTGGCCAACAATGATTGAGGATTTCATGATGATAAAACAAAATTTACCTTTATTCAAAATCCCATTTATCAAGGCTCGAACTTGATCATAGATCTTTATAAGTATTATAGGTGATATTTTCCTGGTTTATGCTTGTCTCATTCTGAAAGATGTGAAGAATTGCTGAAGAAATGACTGTGACTAAAGATAGCAAACAGACTGTTGTCTGAAAACTGTGATATTCTCAAATAGGAAAATATCTTTTTAGGGCAGTACAGAAACCTTCAATTTAGCAATAAACTACAACTGGCTTGAAATGAAAATTATAGATAGCTCAATTGAGTAGATAAACTAGGTACTGTACCTCTTTAAATGAGAGCTCCCCCAGTTTATCTTTCAAGTGTGTGAAGTACATTTTACATGGTTGTTCAATCAGTGCATGCATTTTGGTGGGAAACTCCTTTTTTCCTGAAAAAGATGGCTCATATCCACCTTAGGAGAATTCTGTTTGAAATGGACTGCATAAATAGCTAAGTTTTTTTGAGGATGATCCTTTTAATCTCCCAAGTGTACAGTGTGTTTAACTGAGCTATCACCTGTCGTTCAGATTGGTTGATACGCCAGTCCTAGCATTTGAAAGACAAGCTGAACCTTATGTCCATAGGAAAAGAGAATTAAAAAAAAATTCTATTTAAGTGACACTTTACAACTTGATATGAAACTTTCTTCAGAAACATGTATAAAGTTGTTATAAATACTTTCATTAATTTAGGCAGAATAAAAGCAATCCTTTAACATTAAATTAGGACAAGTAAGTAATTACAAGATGTTTAGAAGTTTGTTTACCAGTAATTTATAACTGTACTACAGGTTTGCATCCTGAAAATACAGCAAACTGGGGGGGAGAGTGGGTTTTTTCATTACTTTTTCCAAATTAAAGAGAAATATGTAATTGAATAGGTATAAAGCCCTTGTTGAAGTGTATATATAGTAGTGTAGTTAGGAAAGATAGGCTACTGCAGATGGACTGTTTGGCTCTTTTGTGCTTTGGCAAGAGGAAATTTCCCTTTAGTCTAGACTCTCTTTCACAGGCTGACAATCGCTATGTTCAAGTGTGAAGAAAGGTGTAGCTACCCCAAATTTAGCTTTTTATTGCTTGTGAAGTTCTAATTGCTGAGTCAGCTGTAGATGAACTCCTATTTCCTCACAGGTCAGGTGTGGTGTGCTGAAAGCTTCTGTAACCTGGTCTGCTTACTAAGATATTTTACTTGTGAGTTAGAAAAAGCAGGAAACACAGACCCCCTGCAAGTGCAGTATTTTGGGGTTTAGGTGTTGGCTTGTTTTGGTGTGGGGTTTTAGTATAGAATTGTTTGTCTGTTTGGGTTTTTTAATTTGTTATTTTCTGAGATAGCCCTGATTCTAGCCTGTACTTAGGCAATTTTATTTACTGGCCCAGGTATTGTAACTGCCTCTAAAAAAAGGTTAAGTCATATCTTATTGCACCTAAATATCAGTTTGCATGTCCTGATCCTTAAGCAATTTCTGCCTCTGAACTTGTGTTTTTAAACTTGTCTAAACCACTTGACCATATAGGATCTGTCTTCTGAATGGTCTCTGATATATGTCTGTATTTTGTCTTAGCTTTAATAAGTCTTTATAACTTAAGTGCTCTTTATCCTCTTTTTGTAAATGTGTATTTATGTTTGCATTATTTTTTCTCTTAAACTCAGTTTACATACTGCAAAATAAACTTGATCTCATTACCATATTTTAAAAAGGCTATAGGGACATTTTGGATTTCTTTGAAGACAGTGATTCCCATTTCTGAAACTGGGAATCTTCTTGAACTAGTCACAAGGAAAGTCATGTAGTGTTTGTAAGCCTGTAACTGTTAAAATATCACACAAACTGTAGATCACCAACCCCTGCAGAACCATGAAGCCAAGGCACTCATTTAGGAGACTCTCATTGGTATTGCAATGCACTGACTTTGTAAATTAATCTCATCATTGGAGATCCTCGTGCAGTTTAGGTGCAAGGATTGGTAATAATGCTTTTTTGTATTCCATAACAGAGGCATCTGAGGAAAGATGGAGAAAACAATTCCTTCTTTTTGGGTTGTCATCAAAACACATGACTCTATAGCAGAAAGAGGTCTGGTGTGCTATCTGTGCTACACAGAGGACTAAATGCTTTCTACCTCACACAATAGTAATGACAAGTAATTGAGGAGCTCTGCCGGATACAGAGCGAATTAATTTGTGGGTTCTGAAGACCGGTGAAAAAACACATAGTATCTTTCTTTGCTTGTTTCTGTGACCGTGCCTGGTTTTCCTTGCTAGCACCCCAGGCTTTGTGCTTGCTGTAGGTCCATACAGTTAGCCTTCTGGAAAGGAGGCTCCTCCTGCTTCTCTTTTTCTTCAGCCTGTCTTTCCTGCTGCTTTTTGCTGCTCCTTTTGTCTTCCATCAATGCTGACAAAAGCCATTGCAGATACTGGGTTAAACTGGTTTGCTTCATGGTGTATATAGCATAGGCTAGTAAATGTTATTCCTGTAAGCATCAGTTGGATGGGATGTGAGATACTTTTTTACTCAGTAATACCATAAACATCACTATAACATGTTACAACATTATTAAAGTATTCTAATAGTTACATGTGGGTCATACAGCCTTGAACCAAAAAAAGGTATTAAGACATATGATTTAATCCAGAAAATAATTTTATTGATTCCAATTCCCTGCTCACTTAAAAAAGTAAGAATGTTCAAGTGCTTTTCCAGACTGAAGTCTTTATTAACAGCCTACACATTATATATGTGTATTGTTCAGGTACACAGGATATTCATGTGGTGAATTATTTCTTTCTATTTGATAGGATTGAATAGAATTTTTGTGTGTCTGCTCTATTAATTTTTCACGTTACTGACATTCCTCTCATCTATCTGTGGCATTTTTAATGTGCCCATCACCAGAGTATCTGCCTGTCTTTTCTGCAAAAGAAATGTCAAGAAGAGCTAGGAGCGGTAATGCATGTGTAATTATTATTTTTTAAAGTTATTACTGAAACACAGTAGCTTCCCTTCCCCCACTCCTGTACTTATTTTTCCTAGTGACAAAATCTGCAAGCACTGAGCAACAAGTTTATCAATTTGAACAGGCCAACTGCACAACTAAATGTATGTGAAACTTAACAAATCCCCTGGGGAAGCTGACTGTAAGAATTTCCTAGTCTGTGTCGAGTTACTGAGGTGCGACATGGTGGATTGAACTTAATGCCTTAGGCTAGCACAGTCAAATAGAGAGAGTTTAAGATTTTGCTGTGTCCATGAAGGGATCTGCTGGTAGTTGTCTAAATTAAGCTTTCAGAAAAGAATATAACACTATCATGAGCTCTTTCCCTCGAATATTTTGGCAGGTTATTCTGGTTTAAAAGATATCCAAGTAGGATTTCCTCTGTTTAAGCCTCATAGCAGTTGCAAAAAAGATTGAAAGGTTATTCCCTTTTACCAGGAATAGCAAAATACTGAAGCAGAAATTTTTCATTTCCAGTGTGCTGTTTCTTTTAAAGGCATAGTGGCTTAGCAAAACAGGGATCCCTATCTGCATGGGAACTAACTCTTACCATCTTGTGGGTGCTGCTCATACAAAGACTGTGGGGATGGCACACCTGCCCTGGGTTTCTCACCCCTTCTTTTCTTGTGTTCATCTTTTTGAAGGGAAAATTGATCCTAGTGGCAGATCTGGCTTTAGTGACCTTTATGACCCTGTAGTGGCTAGACTGGAGAAGTGAGTAGTAGCAGCGGCAGCCTATGGAATAGTCTGTAGACATGCTACGGAGTTTAAATGAGGTCTGCAAGTGACAGCAGTGACTTCAGCTTACAGTGATAAAAATTATGTACTATGTACATGCTAAGAGTTGGAGAGCCACCAGGAGGGAAAAGCGTGGGTACTCAAGTGCACGCACGAATCCAGAGCTGGAGCTCCTGTTACAGATGAGTAATTTGTTTCTCCAATGCTAATAACATGGCAGTAGTTTGTATATCTTGAAAGAGCAGGAGCGATGCAAGTTTTCTGTGTGACTGCGAACAATGCGTCTACATTAGCACAGGTCATTCTTTTACAGGAAATAAGAAAAAGTTATTGGGCTGTTACCTATGTGTTACTGACAATGCTGAGCCTTTTATTTTCTTATGTATTTTAGCAGACAACAGTAGGAGCCTATAAGTCATGAGGTTGTGAGAAGATCCCTGGTAAATCAGAGTATGTCCCTGTTGCAGTGACTTCTATACATGCAGATTTTGAGGAGGGTTAACTGTCTGTTCTTCCTATTTGTGGATTTCAACTTTGTAGAACCACAGAGTGGCTTGGGTTAGAAGAGACCTTAAAGATCCAAGTTTGCCCCTCTTATGTTTGAACTGAAATATTGCTTGGTTCATCTGTATGTGAACAAATAAAACCCACTATATATACAAAATTTTTTAGTATCTTGTTCAAACTAGTATGAATTACAGACAAATCACACAGCATTTTTGTCTGAGGACATAATTCTTAAAATGAATTTTTAATAACATTTACCTTTGTTCTACTTTTCATTACTTCTGATTCATTACAAAGCAAAAGTTTCAGAGTAAGGGGGTATATTTTTGAAAAAAAAAGGCTAGAAATGGTCTCTTTCCTTCCAGAGTGATACTCTTGGGCAGGAGACAAACAGTATTGATGAACTTGATTTTAAATATTGAGCTTAGAATGGAGCAACTTTATGAGGAATGGGTTCTTTTCTTGCTTCACATTAAAAAAAGGGATCTATAGCCCTTGAAGTACAGGAGTGTAATGTTGACCTTGTATAATATTGCTAAAGAAATTTTATAAAGCTGGCTCAAGATATGCAGGTGTTTTAGGTAAGAAATTAGCAAGCAGCCAAGTATTTTTTTACAGCAAGCTATATTAGTGCCTGCACAAATTTCTGGTGGTTTCCAGAAACCAGTGTGCATGATTGCTTAGTTTTTTGTTGTTTTTGTTTGTTGGTTTAAATTCAATAAATTTGGTAATAAGTAATTTATATCTTATCTAATATCACAGACGTTCTTTAATACCTTAGCAAAGTTGTTAGGAATTCAGTGCTCTGGATGGATCTGGTGGAAGAGAGTTGCATACTTTGGTTAATTCTGGTTGTCACTCTTTTTGTTAAAGCTGACTTTCACCAATGTGTTTTAGATGCATGCAGTAAGAAGACAGGAAAGGAAGAGTCACAGTGAAATAAAGTTTTATTGCCATATACAAGTGTTATTGCATCTTTCATACCTCAAAACAAGTTTCATCAGTATTGATAGACCTCAGAGTTGGGCATTAGGGCTGGACTGCATTTCTTTGGGGTCCAGTGTAGGTGGTGTTTTGCCTTGAGCTCTCATTATTTACTGCTGCAAGGACTATTGGCTGTCAGAAAATTTTGTAGTGTGAGTTACTGCATTTCAATAAAGCTGTGGCCTTGGCCTTTAATCCGGTTACCAGAAATCTATGTTTTTTTTCTCTTTGTAGTCCAGAGTGGCAGTTGCAATGTAACATACACTTTAAAGATTTACTTCCTTCTGGCACATAAAAATGTTGCACCAACTTAGTGTTTCTTCCCTTAAAAAAGCGTGTATCTTCAAATACTTCACTTCCAATATGAACAAGCAGCCTGACTAGCTTTACACACCTTAACAGTATCCAAGAATTAAGGACAGGCTGTTCCATATTACAAGAAAGACTTACTCTTTTTTTCCATAATGAGTTTTGCATTAAGGAAACTAGCCAGTGTTATTGGAAAAGAAAACATCTCAGTAAATTAGGAACTATTAATGCTTTTGAATTTTCAAGTTATTAATATTTAGTTACAACTGAAATACTATCAAAGATTAAAATTCATGTTTAATTTATTTTTCTTTACTGGAAAATATTTTTAAAACTTCCTTAAATGCAGCACAATAATCTGTGGGCTTCTGATGTGGGACTCTGCTGAAAACTCTGGCCCAGGGAAGGGAAGTGCCAGATGCAGAACTTGTTCTAAGTTGAAACTAAATTAATACACAGAGATGGAGGGGCCTGGCACATGGTAGGGCACAGCTCTGCCTTCCATCCACTTGTAAGCTGATCTGGCTGTCTTCCCACTGATAAACATGATGCAAAAATCTGTTGCATCCTGGACTACTGGTACAACCACAGCTGTGGGAGGCATTTAGTTTGTTATTTGCAGTATATCCTGTGAGGGCTTGCTATATTTCTTGCCTGTCTTATTTGTATTATGCTGGTCAAACTGCCTGGTCTTATAATTTATTTAACATTTAGAGCATTAGGAAATGAAAACTTTTGCCCAAATTTTATTTTAGGCATTTAAAAAGTTTGCACAGTGATGTCCTCATTTAATATAGTGTGCAATTGACATAGAATGCAATGTATTATTATGAACATGCTAATTTATTTGCAACTAATGGGCAATAAATAAAGACTAATTCACAACAGATTTTCTCATAATTATTTATAAACATTTTCCTGAACATATTACCTACTTAAAAGTTTCCATCAAAGTTTGAGTAAATTTAGTTCTGATTTAGGGGTGCTATTTAGGAGACTAGTTGGGATGTGAAATAGACATTCTGTCAATTTGGTTCATGATCCATTTTATTCTCTGATTGAATAGACACAACTTTTAAAATCGGGTATTTCAAATGCTCGTGATTACAAACTCTGCAGTAGGCAAAGCAATTTCCTGTTCTTTTCATAGTTCTGTCAGGAAATAAGTTTGCCAGAGCAATGGTTAAAAAAAACAAAAACAAAACCAACCAACAAACATTAAAATCTGAATATCATAGAAGTGATGATGATAAACCACAAAAGTGAATATTGTTCAATGTTTTTTCAGCTTGAGACCAGAAATACAAGAAAATAAAATGATTGCAAGTTAAGAAGCATGCTATAGATAAGGATAAGTGATTCTGAGCACTTTCCCAAATACGTTATCTTCCCAAGGATTCTGCATTATTTGTTCCTCTGCTGTGTCCTGTCTAAGTAAATGTTTGTGAACTGCTTGAGTCCCTTCTCAACAAGGGCATATAACTTTCACTGACACTAGTGGTATGTACTTAGCCAAGGAAATAGAACCTTTCTTAGGGTCAAATTAACTCAATTGCCATGAAGTAATGTAAATGACAGGTCCAAAATCCACTACTGTAATCCAGGACCAAAGTGTTGGGGTCTATGCAATGTGTAGCCTTTCAGAGAATTATAAAAAAAACCCAAGTTGAAAGAGACCCATCAGCTCCTGGCCCTCCACAGGACCATTCTCAAGAATCACACCAGGTCCATTTTTTTGAGCTCTGCCCGGCTGGTGCTGTGACTACTGCCCTGGGGAGCCTCTTCCAGCACCCAACCACGCTCGGGATGAAGAACCTTGTCCTAATATCTGGCCTCAACCTCCCTAACACCGCTTGAGGCCATTCCCTCATGTCCTGTCTCTGGTCACCACAGAGCAGAGATCAGTGCCTGCCCCTGCTCTTCCCCTCATGAGGAAGCTGTAACTGCAGTGAGGCTTCCCTTCAGTCTCCTTTTCTCCAGGCTGAACAGACCAAGTGACCTCAGCCACTCTTTATATAGCTTTCCCTCTAGGCTTTTCACCATCTTTGTAGGATCCCTTGGAGGATTTCTAGTACCTTTGTATCTTTTTCATATTGTCACTATTTCTTATGTGACTTTCAAGTCACTCCTCTTAAAGGTCTTGTTCAACCTTGACAGATCTAGGATTCTATGCTTCATTGCTTGGCCTTATTTGTTAGTCTCTAGAATTTCCATGGCTACCATTTGGCTGGTTTTCAGTTCTTTGATTAATTTTCTTGTTGCCTTTCTGGCTGTCAGATAATTTGACAGTTTGTGCAGTGTGCAGATGCAATGTATCCTATGCTTAAAGGTGGTAGGGTTGAAAAAAGTGCACTTCATTAAACTTGGAAAATTGGTATGTAGCTTTCTGTAGGAAGCAAGTGTGTGGCTTGATATTTAGTGATATGAAGGCAGTGGACAGTTCTTAGTGAAACATTTAGAATATCTGAACACTAACTTTACTAGTGCAAAGAAATAAAGTTTAAAACCAGTCTGGTTTAACTAAACATGAGCTCTTTAGTGACGTAAAACTTGAAAGACATTGTCAGAAGCTGAAACTGGGTCAAATTATTATGGATGATCATAAAAAAATTGTATGGAAAAATGGAAATGAAAATTGGAGAGGCTTGGGCAGAGGGAGGATTTCATTTATGAGACAACATACTGAGAAAGGAAGAAGAAAGGGCATACTTAAAATAATTTTTGAACTTCCGGCTGCTTAATTTTCGCTAGAAGTATTAATGGCATGAAATTTGTCACTAAATACACTTGTGTCAAATTTGAGAAACTCAGGTGTTTGTATAAAAAATAAAGGAATGAAAAATATCTAGCTAAGTAGTGCTGCAGTGTGGTAATTTTTTTTTTTTTTGGTCTGTCTGTTGAAGCAATAAATTATATTTATCCAAGATTAATTGAGAATTGACCAGACAGCTTACACAGCTGACAATATCATCTGTGAAACTCTTGGAGCACTGGTAAGATTCCCAGTATACTAGGAGGTGTGGAGTTTAGCTTATTTCAGCACGAGTCAGATGCCTGAGTTTGGACTCTAGTCCCTGTTTGAGGCCTGAAGAAAACTCAAGACTCCCAGTGGAGGCAGGGGGCTCCTCTGGCAGTGTCTTTCCTTATTGGAAGTTCTTATTTAGACATTTAATTGGCTTCCTGAAGGGGGTATCAATGAATAGTATTTTCTCACCCATGCTTCTCTTTAAACCTTGTTGACCTAAGCAATAACAGAGCAGTCAGCAAACTTCAGTTTTTGGAAAAATACACATTACTCACAAACTTCTGGGAAAAGTCAGCATGATTTCTTCAGCAAACATAGTGTCAACAAGCCTACCTACACTAATAGAATAAGCACGCCTTATAGGTAGCAGAGAAACAAAATGTGGCATAGATTTTAGTAAAATTCTAGCTTTTAATAAATACCTTAGATTTGACATTTTCTTCAGCTCTTATATGATGAATGTGATAAAGGTGAAATTACCATAAAGGGGGTTAGGATGATGATTAAGAAAAAAGTAGAAATCAGATGGAAAGCCTAGAATTCTAGCAGAGGTACTAAACTGCTGTCGTAAACTAAGCAATAGTTTCAGTGCAGAGGGGGTTCATGGTGTGCTTTCAGGGCCTGGTAACATTTGTCTTCACTGACATCTTGGATGAAGAAATAGGAAATTCTTGTTTGGTTTGTAATAAACTTAGGGCTACTTGCAAAAGGGAAGGCCTGTGTATTTTAAACCACAGAGATGGAATTCAGAATTATATTGATAAACTGAAGAACTAAAATAGATGCAGTTTGCTAAAAGGAAGAGCTAAACAATGCTAAGATTCTAAGTACTTGGTGAGATGAGGTAGGAGAAAAAGTGACTTGGGGTCCTGGCATTTGGTAACAGGCTGGCCTTGAGGCTAAAGATGGCATGTTAGTACAAAAACAAAGATTTGGCTCATTGTTTTGAATTGTGAAATGGGAATCTTGAATAAATAATACCTTCTAGAAGTAGAAAGTGAAAGTATTTGAGGGATTTTTTTAATCAAAGAAATCCTGATGACAGGGACATAACCCTTATATAACTATATATATATATATATGTATATACACACACACACACACACACACACACACATATATAATCTTTAAATGTGACAGCCTGGAGCTGGGACAAGAAAGTGCAACAAAACCACAATATCTTTTTCTCAGTCTCATAAAAGTGTATTTGAACACTGTGAATGATCAAACAAAAGCACTTTTGGGTACAAGTAATGGCAACAGCTTCTTGAACTACTTTAGAAATGCTTCCTAGTCCATGTAATAGGTACCATCTCAAACTCATTTTTTTGATTGAAAACATTCCTTTCATAAAAAGAAAATATACTGATGTGCATAGCTATGCTTTTTAACAGCTAATAAAGTAAGTACATGCTAATAAAATAAATACATGTTATGTACTGACATGTAACCTACTCATAAATGCTAATTCTGTTTCTAATACTTCACAAGTATACAATCTTCATATTGGTTTGTTTTTGGGTTTGTTTCCCCCCCCCCCCCCCCCACACAAAAANAAAGCAGAAGTCTGATAGCTTCTCTTCAAATTATGACACAACATGTCTTGGGATATGATGCTAGAGAATCCTTCTATTTGTTTCCTTTATTTTCTGTGGTTGGGATATAATCTTAAAGGCTGCTCTTAGTCTGAGGGTTGTCTGCTCATTTCTGTTTTAACATACATGTCTTCTGGTATGTTCTTATTTATATGTAATATTTTTCTTATGAAATATTGTGCTCAGATTATTTAGAGTAGATACAAGCAGATTTGTTTTGATTTGTGAGAAACTGAACATTCATAAATGTCTTTGGGACTAAATTAAAAGTATTTTCTGTTTGATATGAATTGGTTTTATGGTTTACTACTGTGTGAGCCTTTGGAAAAGATTAAATAAAGCTCAGGATAATGAATCATGGAATTCAAATGACCAGTTGGATCATCCGATCTTTCTGCTTATATACAGTGAATCTCTGAAGTGTATTTTCAAGTCTACTTTGTTCTGTTGTGATTGTCAAAGTCTAGTGGGTTTCTAGTGGGTTACCAGTTGTGTGGTTCTATGGCTTCATCCACTCAGGTTTTAGGAAGATTTTCCAATGATGCATATGTTTATCCCAGTGTTTCTCATTGTTCTTTCTTGTTTCTAGTTAAATGGATACTAGTTTTCTACACATGAATAATCATCTTATGTGGTCCTTTGCAACTGCAGCATAATGTTTCTGTATATCAATGGAGAATCCATGTGTATTTGGCTAAACTGAAGTAATTTGTGTGCCTGCATATGCCAAAACTAGATGGAGGTCATAGATGGTAAAGGTAGTGACTTTCAGAAAGTGTCAGTAGATACCTTTGCAAGTTCAGTTTTAAATTACTATGGTTTAAAGCTGTTGGTATAAAGTCCCCTCCTGCTTAAATAAGGAATATGTGTTTTATAATAAGTGAAATGTTCAGTAATCAGTATTAAAAATCAATGCTTATATTTGCCAAGTATTACAGGCAGTAAAAAGTCTTTTTGATGACAGCTGAGTAATAGTGATCAATTGAAAGCTGCAGCAGTGCTGTCTAGAAAGATGGGTCACTGCCTTCATTCTGTGTTTGTTCAGCAGTTTGGAAACTGATATCTTCTGGAAGATATTTGAATGTGTTAAATGGAAGGGGTAAAAGTTCAGAAGCTTAGGAGGGGTTTTAAGAGTAAAACCAATTTCTCTAATTCTGAAGTAAAACCACTTAGGCTTGATGCCTCTAGATTGTAGTCTCACACTTGGTTGCCATGTCCAACTCCTCCTGCAAAGGCTGGAAAACAGGCAGGGATTCAGAGAATGATGTATGTCTTCATGGAAGATTAGGGCTGTTTTGAGCTGCTTTGTCCATCATTCTGAAGTACTACCAATTGCTGTCATCAGAATTTGCCCTATTTCCAAAATTTTCATGATCCTTTTACTATAGCAGTGCCTTCTGCACTGGCTGGATAACCAAAGGGTCTACAGAAATCTAGAAACAATACTTCTTTGTAAACTTTTGGTAGAAACAACAACATCTGGATGGTTTTCCATACAGCAGATTCTCATGTTGTCCTTTTATACCTTTAGATATAATTTTTTAGACATAGAGTACCCACTGATGCAGGCAGTGTGGCTCAGCAGAGGCAGTGAGAGCAGAGCCATTGCCTTGGGTAACTGGTGGATTTTACTCAGTTCAGGCTCTGTGTCCTGGCTGTTACATCAGCTGTAGTTTCCTGACACTAGTCTTGCAACACAGTAGTGTAAAAGGAGAGCTGCAGTTGTATTTATTTGAACATGAAAGAATGAAGTGAGGCATGCCATCGGTTGCAATTGGTAATAATAGTCCTAGGGTGTTGGAGACAGTCTGACACATTCGCTTCTGTATGTGTAGTGCTGACACTCTGCAAGATGTAGCATGTTCACTGGCCTCTGTGCAGCAGCAGTAGGGAAGCAGAGATCCCTGTGCACCTGTACCACTTGCATGTGCCTTCCAAACACTGAACGTGGACTTCTCCTTCCTCTGTGAGATGATTTACTACATAAATAGCAGCTGCATATGGACAAAAAAGTCATTTTGGTTTCAGATGTATTCAAGCAAAAGAGAAGGAAAAAATGCCAAAAGCAAGTATTTTCCTACAATTCCTTTGAAATTTTACAGAAATATGATTTGTTTTGAGTTTGTCCTCTACAGAAAAATGAGAGAAAAGCAGTAAAAATATTGAAAGAGTGAGATGCTGTTTTTACTGTTAGAGAGGTGAACTGCATTTTCTTACAAGTAAGGTGGGGAAGTCAGGCAGGAAATGAAGAATTGTGCTGTGGTCAAGGCTTTTTTTTGTGTTTAAATACTGTTTTTCTTATGAGGAAGTTGAACTGATTGTGCGTGTGTATATATAATAAAGGCAACTGGTGGAGAAGAGACTAGGAAAAGGGGGAAGAGAATATTTGCAGCTATAGAATTAAAATAAATCTTTCTGTCCTAGTGGCATTGTGCTCATATAAAAGTAATTGTAAGAAACTATTCATTTGAGGTTTCTGTAATAGTAACTTCAAATTATGTGTAATATGGGAGTATACACGCATAAGCATAACAAAAATATGCCCAGATAATTTCTTTTACTGTGTATTTTAACAAACACAGACAAAATACACCAACATACAAACTTTGTAATTATTTGAAATGTGATAAAGGTTAGTCCATTTAACAGCTCATTATTATTTGTTCTGTTAAGAGAATAAACCTGTTAGGCTGGAAGAAAGCAAATTTGTTCTTATTTATGTGATGGAGGTACTTGAAATTAGAAGCCAATCGCCTTTTAAGGGAATGAATTTACTTCTGGAAAATGATGTGTTTGTTTCTTCTATGCCATGTTAACTTTACGGATTAAATTGATTTCTTAAAATATCAACAAGCCATATTTAGAAGAAAGTGGGGCTTTCCCCCTTATTCTGGAAAATGCTAAATGCTGTACTGTTGCTTGGGTAGCTCATGAAATTAAGCTCATAATACTAGAACGAGCTTTTAAATTATTTTGGTTTTAATTAGAAAGTATTTACCTTACTGTCTCTTGAAAAATAATTTTACCTTTTTTTTTTGTAAATGACAAGTACGGTTTTGCTGACTTTTCACGTGTCCTCCAATGTGAACAGTGGCATTTTGCCGACTTTTTTTTTTTTTTTTTT